>CAUJNA010003302.1:194342-551842 GCA_963377175.1 Effrenium voratum
TTGGCCTCAATTTGTGGTAGCGGAGCGGGTGTTCCGCAGAGATCCAAGGGAAGATGTCATCAGATGGAGAAGGCTTCATGGAAGCCTACACAAGTTCGGCAAAGCCGAGCTATACGGAGGAAACACTAAATTTATCGATGACCGCCAAGCAGCCGCCATCGTACGACGGAAAAGTCAGCTGGTTCAGGTATGAAGAACTCGTGGACGACTGACCATCACAACGGTGGAAGCACCAAAGAGAGGACCTCTCCTGAAGAGTAGACTCACAGGAGATGCATATATGTACAAGGCAGTCCTCCAAAATGACCTTTTGCAAGATCCTGATGAAGGAGTCAACTATTTCAAGAACACGCTGAAGAAGTACTTTTTGAAAGGTGCGACCAACGTGTATCTGTACAGACTCCTCAGTTTCTTCAACCATAGAAGGCAGAACCAAGAGTTCCTCATTTTTACCTCAAAATTCGAAATCCTTCTCATGAGATTGAAGGCAGCATGGATGGACTTGATGCCCGTTTTCACGGCACAGTCCCCATCATTTCGACAGACGCAAATGCAAGAACAATTGCTCGACATCAGCAAGCAGCCGGTGTTCGAGCACCGCCTCCAGCCCTGCTCAATGAGGACGATCCAACAGTCCTCAGACAGTATATCCAAGGAATGCAGGACAGACAGCTGGACGCATTTCCCTTCGGGGATAATCTCATTGCACAGTTTTTCATCATTCAAAGTGAGTTGTCAGATCAGCAAAGAGAACGACTCACAAGTGCAATGTCATTGAGAAACATTTCACTCGAGAATCATTCCTATGAGATGCTGAAGACGCACTACCATGAACTCTTCATCACAACGAGGACATCGATCCAAGATCCATCCATCCGACCTCAAGGAGGCAACCGAAGTAACACATTCTTCATCATCGAACAAGGTGAATATGAAGGAGAAGAAGGCTTCTGGGTTGAGGATGAAGAAGGACTTGAAGGATTCATGTCAAACAACGATGAAGAGACGTTCTGGGTCCTCGAGGAGAACGATGCGTTCATAGCAAGAAAAGTGTCGGGGCGGACCTTCAAGTTCAAGAAAAGAAAAGGAAAACCAGGAAACAAGAAGGGCAGTCCCCAACGAGGTGGCTTCAAACCCTTCAGAAAAAGCGGTTCTGGCGGAAAGGCAAATATGGCCAACGAAAACTATGATCCCTACGACCAGGCATATTGGGGAAAAGGCAAGGGAAAGAAGGGAAAGAAAGGAAAATCAAAATTCCAATGCCCCTATGATGGAAACAAAGGTTATCCATCCTATGAGAGTGGCAAAGGAAAGAGCGGACAGGAGAAAGGAAAATCCAAGACGTTCGCAGCCACCGCAGAGAAGACGGAGGAGCAGCCCGCCATCCAGCAGACTGCACCATCCACAGAGCCTACCTATGCCGGTTGGACAGACCAAGACTGGGATCAATCATGGACATGGAACGAACATGGCTGGTACTCATCCCATGAGACATCCAGCACAGGACAAGCGTTAATGGCATTCCATGATGCATATGAGTATCCTGGGAAAAAGGCCATCCACGAGAAGCTGATCAAATCAGATACAGTTTCAGAACACAATCTGTCCGTCACAACAAATCACAGCCTTTTGGCAACAAAGCTGATGGCGCCTGTCATCAACCCTCAGCACAACCCGACCTATGCGATTCTGGACAATGGATGTACCAGATCTATGCAATCCAGCGTTTTACCAAGGCAATCGAACCAATGAAGGACATCATCTCCTATGAGTACATCCCGGCCGAGACCAAGTTCACTTTTGCAAACGGAGAGACCGCCAGGGTAAATTGGACCCTGCATCTTCGATATCACACAACTCCTCCGTGCAGTACCAACATCGACGTCCTTGAGCAAGGAACTGTACCGATCATTCTCAGCATCAGCCAGATGCGGAACCTCTACATGACCATCGAGCACACACCTCAATGTGACAAGATCACATGCAAGGCCTTTGGCATGAACCGTCAAGCAGTTCCAGTATCCGGTACAGGACATGCACTCGTCGATCTCGCTGGAGTTGCAAGAGTGAAGGCGCATGGAGAAATTGCTCTCAAGGGCCTCATCAACTATGTCTATGACGATGATAACAGCATCAAGTTTCCCTCCGGGGATCTCACCAAGAGCGAAACTGTTTGTGCAGCAAAATCATCCGAGACAAAGGAGGACCTATCAAAAGCAGGACCATTGGATCCTTGACAAGAAGAACAATCAGCTCATCCGTGTGCACATCACGCCCCGAAAGGCGCTGTTCGCACCAAATGGAGCCAAGGAATGTCCAATCAATCCTGAACACATTAGCCGAGAATGTACCACGGAAATCATTGATGCATCCGCAGGTGGAGATCCAGACATTTTGGAAGACAATTGGAGACTTACATCCCAGGCGAATAAACCAATGATTAACCTGTGGATAGGTAAGACCATTTTCACCTTCTCGGACAATTCGCTTAAGGACGAAGAAGCAGGTTCAGGATCGGCAGCAGACAGGATCATCGACAAGAGGGGCCGGTTGACTATTGAGCCAGATCCTTTCGCACCATCCTCAGAAGAACCGACATCGCTTCCGCTTGCCCTAGGCAGAATCCACAAGCGATTGTTAAATCCCGAAGAGTTGAAGAAACTCCACCTGCAGCATCATCACATGACAACAGATCAATTTCGATTTAGAACCCGAGCACTTCATTTGCCGAAATCAACATTCGATCTATTTGACAAGATCCGAAGTGAGTGTGAAGTTTGCCAAGTGGCGAAACATGCACCATCACGAAGCAAGACAAGCGGACTTCGAGCGGACACCTTTGGTGACATGACATTCATTGATCACTGTCAAGTTCCTCTTGGAACTGGAGAACACATCATTGTTTTTGTCATCCTGGATGGAGCAACAACATTGCTCACTGCAGAGGCAGTGACAACTACGCAAGAAGTCGAGAACATCACTGTCCTCAGGAACTATTTTGACCAGTACCACTTGCAGCCCAAATCAGTTGTCGCAGATCAAGCCTTCATGACAGATACATGGGAACATTTCTATCAGTCCCTTGACATCACTCCGATATCTTTGGGACCGAATACACCATGGCCAAATCGAGCTGAAGCAGCAGTTCGACTCCTGAAGGCACAACTCAAGATCATGCTGAGTTCCATCAAAGCAGGCACTGCACCTGCAACACTGAAGAAAGTGACCTACAGGCAGCTAGTGAAGGCCGCTGCAACTGTCAGGAATCAGACCGTCACCTACGGGGGAGTAACACCATTGGAGCTCGCATTCGGAAGACGACCAGCAGATCTCATCCAACTCGATGTCGCAACACCAACTCAGTTAACGATTGACAGGAATGAAGAAGAGATGACAGCCATCCAGATCAAGCAGCTGTCAAAGCAAGCTTTCCAAGAAGCACGTCAATCCGAGGACATCCAACGAGACCTTGCTCAAAATCTCCGAGTGAGTTCAAAGCCTCTTCAGGTGAAGGACAAGGTATTTTACTGGCAGGAAGACAAATCCAAGATTCGTTCCTATGGATGCAAGGGAGGAATATGGCTAAAGGGAAAAGTCATTTCCATTGAAGGAGCGATGGTAGGACTGGATCTTGGGACTCGACTCATCAAGGTTAACATGACGAAGCTCAGGAAGGATGAGACCATTTTTTTGGGGAAACCCGGAATTGACCTTCTGTTACCTGAAGAGCGAGAATCCTTGCAGAAGGAGCAACCAGGCTCCTCTGTAGATACCAAGAAAAAGGAATCATCCGCACCAGCTCCTAAGCCAAGATCCTCAGTGCCATTACGTATCGCGGGAAAAACAACTCCAAAACCTGCAGTACCTCATCCAGCAGAGAACATGTTCGTCGAGGACCTCACATCCATTCCTGAACAAGCACATTGGAATTGTGTACGTAAGGGAAAGATCCACGTTCTCGAGATCTTTGCAGGAAGTGCCAGATTCAGTCAATGCTGTGCACTGTCAGGTCTTAAGGTTGGGACTCCCGTGGACATCCGCACAGGATTCGATGTAATGACATCCAAGGGACGACACATGGTCATGGAGATCATCAGGGAACAAGCACCTGATGTCATCCTTATGGCACCGGTCTGTGGACCATGGTCAAATATGCAGAACATCCAGCAAGACCAGCAAAAGGTGGGGGAAAAGCGGAGACGCTACCTTCCCATGGTTGAATTTGTGGCATCCATTGCGCGTTATCAGTTGAAGCACAGAAGATACTTCATTATCGAAAATCCTCAGACATCCAGGATAGGGAGATTTCCATTTCTGTGCATACGGACTTAAAGATCCTGAATCCGGGCTCAGAAGTCTCAAGCCCACGAGCTTGATGCGCTGTTTACCTTCCGAGGTCATGAGACCGATCTTCAGAAGGTGTAATTTTTCCAGCTCAGTCAAGCATGAACACCAACCCCTAGAGGGAAACGCTGGTACCTTCGGAAGCAGAACCAAACTGGCACAGGTGTATCCTTACCAGTTCTGTCAGGATCTTGCGCACATCATCTTACGACACTTGCAGGTGAAACCGCTTGACAATGAGGTGTGCCTCTTGGAGGACCTTTTTGAACCATTCACCATCAAGCAGGTTGATATCCTGAGAAAGGAGATGGAAGCCATTGACAAGGAGTTCAACATGACCAGCAGCAGTCTTGCAGTCAGAATCCAAGACCTGCCGTTCAACAAGGACGTTCAACCATTAGTCATTCAAGATCCGCTTGTTCAGAAATTCCAGAAGACGATGAGGCAGTACCCACCTGGGACTGAAATTGATCTCTTCAAGCAAGATCCTAATGACTGGCGATGTCAGAACATGTGGAACGGCTGCAAGCAGTTGAGACAACTGTGCGTCTCATCCACTCAGTACGATGCATGCACTGCATACGTCCACACCATTGGCATCAATATGCCTATTACGTCACCTCCGGACGATGCAATCATATCCTTCTGGCAGCCTGATCAGCTGAATAGAATTTGGGTCTTGCCTGCATCAAAATGCAATTGGGAGAAGTATGATCCGAAGACGTGGCATGCTGTGATGTAACACCATTGGAGCTCGCATTCGGAAGACGACCAGCAGATCTCATCCAACTCGATGTCGCAACACCAACTCAGTTGACGATTGACAGGAATGAAGAAGAGCTGACAGCCATCCAGATCAAGCAGCTGTCAAAGCAAGCTTTCCAAGCAGCAAGTCAATCCGAAGACATCCGACGAGACCTTGCTCAAAATCTCCGAATGAGTTGAAAGAAGGACAAGGTATTCTACTGGCAGGAAGACAAATCCAAGATTCGTTCCGATGGAAGTAAGGGAGGAATATTGCTAAAAGGAAAGGTCATTTCCATTGAAGGAGCGATGGTAGGACTTGATCTTGGGACTCGACTCATCAAGGTTAACATGACGAAGCTCAGGAAGGATGAAACCATCCCTCCGGGGAAACCCGGAATTGATCTTCTATTACCAGATGAGCGAGAATCCTTGCAGAAGGAGCAACCAGGCTCCTCTGCAGATACCAAGAAAAGGAATCATCCGCACCAGCTCCTAAGCCAAGATCCTCAGTGCCATTGCGTCTCGCGGGAAAAACAACTCCAAAACCTGTAGTACCTCATCCAGCAGAGAACATGTTCGTCGAGGACCTCACATCCATTCCTGAACAAGCACATTGGAATTGTGTGCGTAAGGGAAAGATCCACGTTCTCAAGATCTTTGCAGGAAGTGCCAGATTTAGTCAATGCTGCGCACTATCAGGTCTTAAGGTTGGGACTCTTGTAGACATCCGCACAGGATTCGATGTAATGACATCCAAGGGACGACACATGGTCATGGAGATCATCAGGGAACAAGCACCTGATGTCATCCTTATGGCACCGGTCTGTGGACCATGGTCAAATATGCAGAACCAACAAGACCAACAAAAGGTTGGGGAAAAGCGGAGACGCTACCTTCCCATGGTTGAATTTGTGGCATCCATTGCGCGATATCAGTTGAAGCACAGAAGATACTTCATCATCGAAAATCCTCAGACATCCAGGATATGGTATCTGAAATGCATGCAACAATTGTTTTCAGATCCACCCGTGACCTGGGGAGATTTCCATTTTTGTGCATACGGACTTAAAGATCCTGAATCCGGGCTCAGAAGTCTCAAGCCCACGAGCTTGATGCACTGTTTACCTTCCGAGGTCATGAGACCGATCTTCAGAAGGTGTAAACATTTTTCCAGCTCAGTCAAGCATGAACACCAACCCCTAGCAACCCCTAGAGGGAAACGCTGCTAATTTCGGAAGCAGGACCAAACTGGCACAGGTTTATCCTTACCAGTTCTGTCAGGATCTCGCGCACATCCTCCTACGACACTTGCAGGTGAAACCGCTTGACAATGAGGTGTACCTCTTGGAGGACCTTTTTGAACCATTCACCATCAAGCAGGTTGATATCCTGAGAAAGGAGATGGAAGCCATTGACAAGGAGTTCAACATGACCAGCAGCAGTCTTGCAGTCAGAATCCAAGACCTGTTCAACAAGGACGTTCAACCATTAGTCATCCAGGATCCGCTAGTTCAGAAGTTCCAGAAGACGATGAAGCAGTACCCACCTGGGACTGAAATCGATATCTTCAAGCAAGATCCTAATGACTGGCGATGTCAGAACATGTGGAATGGCTGTAAGAAGTTGAGACAATTGTGCATCTCATCCACTCAGTATGATGCATGCACCGCATACGTCCACACCATTGGCATCAATATGCCTATTACGTCACCTCCGGACGATGCAATCATATCCTTCTGGCAGCCTGATCAGCTGAATAGAATTTGGGTCTTGCCTGCATCAAAATGCAATTGGGAGAAGTATGATCCGAAGACTTGGCGTGCTGTGATGTTTTCATCCGTTCATCAGTCGTTCACCGATGCGCCGGCTGCCCATCGAGACGGATCCACTGGATCCAACGGATTCACCTCAACAACCTGACACGCAGCAGCCACCTGATCAACCGGACCATCCCATGCCTGATCCAAGACCTCCAACGCCTTCGGACGAGAACATGTCAGATCCTCCTCCGGATCCTCCACATCAGCCTGATCATCCCATGCCGCCAGCACCACGCAGTGTGTCACCAGACAGTCCAGTGGATCCTCCACTACCGCCACACGACAAGCCTGGCGGAGGAGATGCAGCGCTTAAACGGCACATCCTCAAGCGGACTCAATCGACTCGGGGGTGATGTCTCTTTGCCGTCACAGTCGCAATCATCTCAGCCAATTCTTCCGACTGTCGTGGTACCTTCACCACCTGTGATTCTTACAAATCCCGAAGCAGAAGATGAAGACCTTGATTTGCCAACACTTGCGCAAGAAGAAACAGCCGGCTGTCCATCAAAGAAGCAGAAGACTGGGAAGAAGAAGACGAAGCCAGATGACAATGATGAGTCACCTGGGCATTCTCCCAGACATGATCCTGCATCTTCATCCAATTATAATCCGAACAATCCAGCGAAATTGCCGGTCCAATATGAAAGTGAGGAAGAGCTGATTCCTCATGTTCCAACCTCATCCGGCACTGGAAGTTCAGAAAGAACCATGAGATACACTGACCAGGAAGATGGAGATTCAGAAGACTCTCAGAGGACCAGATCCTACGATGATCACCAAGCTGATCTCGTTCTTGATGAAGCGCATTGGTCGCTCATGACAGCCGAACAGAAGATCTGTGCGAACACCGGATCCTTTACGGTTCCAACAAATATCGAAGGCAACCCTGTCCTTCTTGGACGTGTGAAAGGGACCTTTAGCCCATCGCCCCGATGCAGATTCTCTCATCAGAGACACACAGATCAGAATCATGTTGACCAGTTATGCAAGAACATGACCGACGATGACCGTGCACTCTTAGTTCTGTCTTCATCCAAGCAAGAATCCTTGAAGGCTTCATCCACATCCGCACTCGTTGGTAAGAAGCGGAAAGAAGCTACAGCCACGGAAATCAGTGCTTATCAGAAGCAATTCCTAGAAGCCAAGCAGCTTGAGTGCAAATCATGGCTTGACAATGAAGTGTTCGACTTAGTCGACACACGCAAGATTCAGGTCAGGAACTGGGTCACCGGTCGCTGCGTTCTAACCCTGAAGCGAGACAAGGATGGTAATTTCTTGAAGACCAAGGCTCGCTGGGTCCTCCAAGGCTTCCAATACAAGCAGAAGAATGATCAGCAGACAGACAGTCCTGCTGCGTCCAGGAGTGGTTTCCGCCTTGCAATCCAAGCAGCCTCAAATAAAGGCTGGAATATATTCCACATGGATTTGAAGACCGTTTCTCCAAAGCAAAGCATACGATCAGTCTCGTGACATCATTTGTCAGATACCTCCTGAAATGGGATATCCACCACACATTGGAGCGCGCATGAAGAAGCCTGCCTACGGGCTGAATGACGCACCCCGCAGATGGTGGAACATCCTTGACTCGGCACTTCGTTCCTACGGACTGGTGCCAACCCGGGCAGACCGTTGTACATACGTGTACTACGGCAAGCAGCTTCCGAAGCCCGCATTGGTGAGTGAAAAGAAGTCATCCACAACTTTCGATCTCGAAGGAGCAGTTGATTACCTCATGGATCCTGTTTCTGGTAACAATGCCAAGAATCGACAAGTTCATGGAGCACTGTCTCTTCATGTAGATGATCTTCTTATGACGGGGGATGACGTGTTCGAGAAGGAAATCATGGGACGACTTCGGAGAGATTTTCAGGTTGGTTCCGAGGACAAAAATGATTGCCTCTTCGTAGGACAGCGCATCCAATGGAAGCAAGATGACAAGCACGGTTGGTACATCAATGTTCATCAGAATGTTGCCATCGACGAACTGCAGGAGATCACTTTTGACAAACACCTGAAGGACGACACTCCTCTTACTCCACAAATGCATACTGCATACAGAAGTGTCCTAGGTCAGATCAACTGGTTACAGTCGCGAACGCAGTTCCACATTGGTTATCAATTCTCCAGGTGTGCGTCCAAGGCATCATCACCGACCATTGAGGACGTTCGCGCCATGAATAAGACAGTCAGAACCATCAAAAGCATCCCGCTTGGCATGAGATTCTGGCCCCTTCGTGGCAAGACACGCATAGTTGGCTATCCAGATGCATCCTATCGCAACAACGAGGATAAGTCATCCCAACGTGCGCATGTTATCTTTCTTGCAGAACAAAGAGATCTTCGCCAGGGCTCATCGAACTCGAGAGGCTCACTGGTCGACTATGAGACGCACAAGATCACCGCCACAACCATGTCCACTACTGTTGCAGAGTTGCACGGACTAATGCGCTGTTACGGTTCAGCAGTATTTCTTCGCGGCCTTTGGTCAGACCTAACGGGCGAAATTGCAGATGTACACATCCGCGCTGATGCGAACAATCTTGTCACCACAGCATCCACAACACATCAACCGGAATAGAAAGAAACAATGTGCACTTGATCCAGATGTTGAGAAAGGAAAGCAACAGTGGACAGATGCACGGCCTTGCACATGTACGGAGTGAAGATTGTCTGGCAGATTCGCTGACCAAGCATTCAGCTAAAGCAGACGAGCTCATCAAGGCCGTCCTCACCGGCAATCTCTTGAATGTAGATGCACATCCACCCTTCCGTACCATGTTGCAGAACAAGGCATTTTTGGTTGAGTGGCTAGCGCGCAACACGAAGCACGGACCCGACATCGTTGCCTTTGCAGGAGTCGGTCTAGCAGAGCCCATGTTTGCTTATTGGGGCACCTGGGCATGATCCGCATGTCCACGAATTCTGATGCATGAGTTTTTCCGTTTTGCATATTTTCAATTCCTCAGTTCCGTGGTGCGCGTGTTTGCACTTGACCCATTTTGAATCTCAAGAAATATGTGTCTGCATCCGCAGCCACTTTCGGTTTACAACCAATCCGACCTTTGCAATCTTGTATGCTCGATCACTTCGAAGACATGCCCATTCTCAATATGATCTTCGGACGATCCAGCGCCGCGGCACCTGTGCCAAAGCCAATGATCAAGAGACGGGCATCACCGTTGAAGGAATCCCCTGCTCGTGATGAGGAAGATGAGACATCAGACTGCCCCATGGAGCAAGTCGCCGATGAGAATCCATCCGCCTCTCAACAACCCGAGAATGTCAACATGGAGCAGGTTGATTATGATCCAGATTCCGACGACGATGATTCAGACGAAGAATGGCATCCTCCCGCAGGAAGGCCTCTGTCAAAGGCGATGCCGCATCCGAAACTTGTTCCAAAGTCACCGCCACCAGCATTGAGGCTTGTCTCCAAGGTCAAGCCAGCACCAAAGAACATCCTGGATGAAGAGACGGAATCCGACGATCATCCTGGTGATCGACCTGCACTTCCAAGGCGACCAGTGATGCGACCTGTTCTCACATCCAATGATCGGTGGTTTGTAACATATGGATCGGATACAAACATCAGCCTCCAGAAGGAATCCGTACACGAGTACTACAGGGACTGCTCAACCATCCTCGATGTCAATCCGGATTTCCACTTCGTTCCTGAGCATGAGAGACCACATGGAGTTAAGACATTCTGGTTGAAGGCCAGATTCAACGATTACTGGCAGCCAACACTCCAAGGTGAAGGACATCATGCGGAGAAGCAATACATGGACTTCACCAAGAAGGTCTACAGCATCTGCTGCTACACCAATGCTCAATCCGAAGTTTACGGAACCGACATCATCCCGATGGTCTGCCACAACGGTAACATTGATCTCGAGAAGACCGTCCAGAATGTCGAACAGGTTTGCAAATACTTCCGCATGGATCCATCCAAGGCGAAACAGATCACAGATCTCATCCTCTGGCGAAGTGAGAGAATGAGCAGATCATTTTCCGGATGTCTTCGACATGATCCAAGGCATGGGATCCATAAGGAATGCAAACGACCAGTGGACATGGGTCCTGATGGATCCGTCGAGCTCTATGACGCATTGACCTGCATCACACATGCCAGGAACTTCATTGGAAATATGCCAGGACTTCTCTTAATGGTATGGAAAATCACGTTTCGAAATTGCATTCGTATTTCCATCCGTGGACGGGCCATATAAGGAGCGCAAGGCACCCAAGGAATCGATGGATCGACAAGCTTACCACAAGATCCGCACAAAATGCACTCAGGCCCGATGGCAAGGAATTCTATGTCGATCCAGAGATGGAGTTCTACGTGAGATGCAACAGCGGACACACAAGACAAGTCGAGATCCAATCCTTTGGACGACCCCTGTACTCTGAGCAGCAGAAAGAGCCTCAACACGACGAACCGGACTATGATCTACCAACGGAATCTATTCCGCCAAGTCCGCATCCGTCAAGATCCGAGGCGCCTCATGAAGATGAAGGCACAGCTCAGCCCAAGCACAGAATGCGAAGGCCGGCACCACCATCCATTGAAGAAGGGAGAAAAATCAAGCCGTTCGCAAAGAAGCCCATCACATTCATGTTCCATGCAGCCTATGGAAATCAGCTCTTCAGCATCATGGAGCACGGGCTCAAATCTGGGAAATCCCAGTCAAACCCTTCGGGGAGAACGCGCGTCCACATGGCATGCATCGATCACGTCATCCTTGACGACGATGAGTCAGAAGCCGCATTGACCCATGTGCCAGCAGGAAGAGATGCACTGTTGATCCTTGCATTCCTCAAGGACCAAGACTATGGCATCCGACTCTCCGAAGAGCGAACAGCGTTGACAGACAAAACCATCGAGGCAAGAAACATTGTTGCAGCATTTGAACCTGATGGCAGCCTCATGGCGAGCAACAAGTGGATCATGAAGAAGCATCTCAGTTATGAAGATTACGAGATGTACGACACCAAGATCCGCGAATTGGCCGATGCCTTCTTCAATCATGCCGCTCGTGACTTTGTACCGATGCGATGCGATCACCGGAGACGCCAACAAATCAGCGAACACCTACGGCAAACTCCAGCACGTCTTCAATCCGGCCAACGGTCTCGTGAACATCCTCATGAGAGCATATCAGAGACTGTGGAATGAAACGAAAGATTTGCCACTCGTGGACAGAATGGAGTATGCAATGGAGACTTCGTGCACCCTAAAATCCATTGTCCGTCATCACCTGCACATGAAGTGTGGATCAGGATATGATCGAACATTCCCAGATGTGATGATGACTTTCGTATTTGGATGGGGCAAAGCGAACATCCAGCAGGCTTTCCGCAAGGACGAGATGAACGGCATGGATGATGAACAACTGGAATTCATGCCGAACCGTCCAACCAAAGCCATATTCGATTACCAGGTCTCATCCGCAGAGCGCTTTAAGCACGTGAACAATGACATGTTCATGAATGGCTCGCAGGACTCCGACTCTCATAGTCCTCTCATGGTTTACATCCGCAGCAAATCTGCAACCAAGCAACGCAGCTCTGAGAGATACCAGGAGTACATCAAGAAGAAACAAGCCTGGACCCCGCAGGAGTACAAGGACTACAACAAGCAGTGGGGACATCAGAAGCAGTGGAAGGACTATAGCAACTCGACCTGGAATGATTATGGAGACTATAACATTCAATCCGACAGCAACCGCCGATGGTACCGTCGATCCGACTGACCATGAAGATTCATACGTTCAGCACCACGAACTCAATTCAGATGATTGATCCTCGCCGTCTACAAGACTATACCATGAGTGAGAGATCAATAGCTTCACAATCGTCCCGCGTGTACATAGCGTTGTGCATCACCCTTTGATACATCTAGGTATCTCAAAAAGAAGCAGCACATAGTGTTTTCCATTTCGAAAGCCAAGACATTTCATCCGAGCAGAAAAGAGGATGAATCCGGCATTTTTAATACACATGGCTACGGCATACAGCATGGCTACGGCATACATCAAGGCTACGGCCAAAGGCCACGAAGCCAATAGTATTTCATACTTAGTGCTGGAGATCAAAAGAAATTTGTGTCTGTTTTGTGTTTGGTTCTCAGACCAGTTGATCTCCCGCAACATTTGGCTCAAGGCCCCTTTTGTGTATCATTGCATCATTCATGATCGCGCGAAGCAAAAGAACCTTAGCAGGCCGCTTCCAGGATTATCCACAAGACAATCCACCAATAACAATCCATCCTCCAATCATCCACGTTGGCATATTGGATTCTCTCCGGAATAGATCCAGGGACCAACAACGACTACCACAGGGTACCAGTTCCCTTCTGGGATAGACACGCCGAACAATGTCGGCGGATTACATCTTAAGGCATCGTATGGCAGTATCTCGTGTAGCTTATGGTCCTGCGGTATCTGACTCTTACGGTGGCTGTATCTCGTAGGATGGCATGGTATCTCATGGTACCAAACATCTTAAGGAATCTATTGGCATATGCGATCCTATTTTGCTTCACGAGATCTTAATGCCATGGGAGTTCATTGCATTGGACAGATCTTTGGACATGGCCCTCGCGAGAGTCGTTGGTCTCAGGTGCTTGGCGCAGGCTTTCTCGTCGGGAGATGGCGTGGGGTTAAGCTTGGCTCTGCACTGCCTAGCACGAGGTGACGCAAGCCGTGTCAAGCCATGGCTCCAGCGATTGGCAGCACGGCAGGAAAGCTGCGTAGACCAATTTTTTGTGTGTCACTTGTAAGTTGCAACATTTTGTTCAAGACGCTCTGAGGCGAGTCACGGACGCAGCCTTCATGAAGCAGAGATTGCATGCGCACTGCTTGCGTCCAAGCAAGCATTTCAGGCAATTCGCCAGGCTTTGTGTAAGCAGTTTATTGAACAGGCTGTTGAAAGCATAGCAGGCTTGATCCTGAGCCAAGCATTCAATTTCCAGCGTCGCCGGCATTTCTAAGGCAGCAGCCAGGCTGGGTGATGTAAGAGAAGCGGAGAAGCAGTTACTACTACTTGCCCGCTCTCGTTGCCTACCAAGAGCAGACGACTTGCGCTGCTGGCTATCTGCAGCATCCCAGGACGCAGGTATTCGGATTGGTCCGTGACAATGACAATGTCTTTGCGCACAATGCCTTGAATGGTGTGCAAGGCACTGCAAGGCACTGCAAGGTGCTGCAAGGTGCTGCAAGGCAACTGCGAGCGCGACTTTCGCAGGAGCAGTTTGCTCAGATGCTGGACAAGTTCAACCTTTTGTTCTGGGCGTGTGCACGGGCTCCTTAGCACATCTTGTCAGACTGCGTTAAGCCGGAACTTTGGCTGTGAACTCCAAAGGGTCCCAAAAGAATCGAAGGCGGCCAGTATTAAGCTAATTCGTTCGCGGACTGCTTTCTAGCTATTGCTAGTGCAGGCAAGTCACCTTCAAACCTAGCTGGCAACGCAAACATCTACCAGCCGTGTTAAAAGTTTGAAGGCAGTTGTGCGGGTGCGTGGCTGGCTTGCCCGTAAGCACGAACTGCGACTCTCATGCTCCCCCTCAAAAATGCTGCAGCCAAGGAACCTTGCACAATACACGCGCGTGAGAGCGATGACAGGTTGATGGGGCCAATGAAACGAATCAAACAAGCAGTGCAAGAGGACCGCCGTCAAAAAGCTATTGCACCTGAGCTTGCTGTTTTGAAGACGATATGCTAACGTCTCAGCGTTGCACACACTTATTGTTAGAGTGTGGAACTCATGGATGACAGGAAGGTGTCAACTGACTCTCCAGAGTCACAGCAGAGTGGCGCGATGCAAGCGCATTAGACCAGATTGCTGAACAGGGAGTACTCGCAACATTTCGCGCACCCGCTACGTGGCCTACATGCAGGGGATTGAACAACAATTACGCAATACAATCGCAATGCAAATGTGCTGTCTTTTAAGTTCGAAACCTTTTACTTGGCAAGGATTGTGGAGATGGCTTGTTTTGCTTTGCCGCTGAACTAGGCTCAATGAAAGCGCAGCAAGGACTGAGAAGCTTTTATGAAGGTTAAGCAGGTGCAGCAAGTGAGGTCAAACCCATCCCTGAATCCATCCAACGCGGAAGAACGAACTGCGAGAGAGTCTGCGCACAGGCAGCCTGGACATTGGAAAGCAGTTGATGCCAGTCAAGTTGCTCTGCCGACTGGCGTGGGGAACGGGGAGTTTTAACATGAAGCACACTATAGTTGGAAAGCGCTCCCACTGACCCGCCGATGCAAGAGCGTCTGTCTTTGTGTCTTTCTCTTCAATCGCGCATGTTTAAACTTTAGAGCCTCCGGCTCAGTCCGCCGACATTGTCCTCTCCCTTTTCTCCTTCTTCCCTCTCCCTTGTCTTCTGTCGTCCTCTCTCCCTCCCTCTGCTCCCCGTTCTCCCCATCCCCCCAAGCCTCTCTCTCCTCAATCTCCCTCTCTCTCTCTCTCTCTCTCTCTCTCTCTCTCTCTCTCTCTCTCTCTCTCGCTGTCTCTGTTTCTCTGTCTCTTTCTGTCTCCCTGTCTCCTTCCTGTTCCACGCCCCTCTGCAGAAAAAGGGTACCCTAATTCGAACCTCTCTACTCTCTCACTTTCTCGCTCTTTTTCTCTCTCTCCCTCTCTGTCTTTCTGTCTCTCTCTTTCTCAGTCTCCGTCTTTCTCTCTCTCGCTGTCTCTCTCTCTCTCTCTCTCTCTGTCTGTCTCTTTCTCTGTTTCTCTGATTCTGGCTCTGTCTCTCTCTCTCTCTCTCTCTCTGTCTCTCTCTCTCTGTCTCTCTCCCGCTCTCTCCCTCTCTCTCTCTCGTTAAAATCAGCGGTTACTTTGCTTACAAGTGCAAGTGCTGTAGTGTTCAAACAAACAGTCAACCAATGTAATCTGCAGCTGCCAACCTTTTGACTCATGCGGAGTAGTAAGCTCAAGGCCTGCGGTAGTGAACACACATGCAACAAGAGTGCAAAGTGAAGCATGTAGTTTGACACGGCCCCTCAGTTAAAAGGTCTTTGTAGTACCTTTTCAACTGAAGTGCAAAACATGGATTGACAGTAATGATGAAAACCATTGTTGTTCATCAATTCTACTGTATTTGACAAAAGTAGTGACCTGCGCTCAGAAGTTCACGCTGTTCAGGTTCCAGCTCGATGTAGGGCGCTGGACGGAAGTAGTGAAGGCAGGCACTCGTTGTAGTAGAGCAGGAGCTCAAAAATGTAGTCCCCATTTCTGGGTGCGGTAGGCTTGGACCGTCTGTAGTCGACTGTCCAAGGTCGCGTAGTAGTTGGTGGTGAAAAAGGTTGTCATGTAGTTTAGAGCTCCCCGTAGTCGCTCATCATCTATCTCGGGATACGACATGTGTTGGTCGTAGTCCCGTAGAAAGCGGTGTAGTAGTGCTTTGTGGTGTTGTGTGAGGTTTGTCATTGTGAGTAGTGTGAATCCGTAGTATTGGATGCTTTTGCAGAGGATAGTAGTGATTGCTTTGTGCTGGAAGTCGTGTAGTTGGTCTCGGTTGTAAAAGTAGTGGAGTAGTTCAGGTAGAAGTAGTGGCATGTGGTAGTTCCAAACGTAGTTGTTCCTGAGGCTGTAGTTGTCAGTGAAGGTGGTCATGTTGTAGTTCACCTTGTAGATGGTCTGTGGCAGTGTTGTAGTCGGGAGGTAGTAGTTGTGTTGTACCGACATCATGTAGGAGATGTAGTCCCTTGTGAAGTGTAGAAATTGTCCTGAAGTGAGGTACCTCAGGAGTAGTGGTTGTTCAATCTGGAGTTGGATGATGACGTAGTTGGTGTTGTCGCCAGTTGTAGTGTGGAGTGAAGTCGTGTGGTAGTAGTGGACATTGGCTGCTTCAGGTAGTGAAACGCTGAGCAGTGTAGAGTTGTAGTGGGGCATCTGAAGATCTCCAGGGATGCAGTGAATGGGTCGAGTGTAGTCCAGTTGTGCCAGTGGAGTAGCTTGTTGTTGTGAAAGTAGTTGATATTCTTCAAGTGTAAATGCAGTGAAAAATTGAGTGTGTGGAATGTTGTCGGGCAGTGGTGGTGCAGTGGTTGTCTGGTGCTCAGTGATGTGTAGTTGGTCCATCACTGTGGTTGGGTTGTAGTAGACAGTGTTGCCAGGTGTAGAATGGTTGAAGTGGTAGTTGGAGTCGTTGTAGGTTTGAGGTGGTGGAGTTCCGTGGTCACTGGAGTCCGTAGTGGCCGCAACCTCAGGTGTAGTCGCCCTGTCGGGCGTAGTGGCGTCTCCCATCGTAGCATCTGCAGTAGATGGAGCGGCCATGGCTGCAGTGGAATGCAAAATGTACGGGGCAAAACAAATGAGCCTAAGTAGTTGCTACCAGGCAGGCAGCGCATGCAGACATGTAAAACAAACAACTGTAGTGTTGACTCAAGCCGCCAAAAGTGCAAGTGAAAGTACATGTAGTTACTGTTACTCACATACCAAAAGTGTCGTGTTACATGTAGCTACTTACATACATGAAATGTCCAAAGTCGTTGTTGTTGTGAATTGTGAAACTGCTGTGCTGGTCGTTCGTAGTGCTAAATGCGTATTCCAATGCTCTGGATGAGCCTGTGTAGTGTTTCTTTGCTGATGTATTTGGTAAACAAATCTGCGCTGTTGTGGAGTGTGTTGATCTTAAGGATTCTGATGTCGTGCTTGATGAGGTCTTGTGTGTAGAGGAATTTGAGGTCGATGTGTTTTGCTCGTTTGCTAGTGCCTTGTCGTGTAGCAATGCTCTTGCCTGCTGTGGAGTCTGTGTGGATGCGTAGGTTTAGCTTGCTGCAAATGTTGGTTTCAAGTAGGAAGTTTCTGAGGTGTAGTCCCTCATTAACTCCTGTGCAAATGGCGTAGAGTTCAGACTCTGCTGAGCTGAGTGCTATTGTAGCTTGTGTTCTGCTGCCAAATGCAACTGTTGTTCCTAGAAAGATGATGTTGAAACCTGAAGTTGATTTCCTGGTAGTAGGGCATCCTGCCCAGTCGGCATCGACATGAACGTCGAGATCCAGGATGTTGTTGGTGTTTGCTCTGAGTGTTGTTGTTGGTTCTATGGTGAATTTGTAGTGCTTGGTGCCGTGCAAGTAGCGTAGTAAATGTTTGACTCTCTTTTGTGAAAGTTCTGTAGGTGCTGCGAGGTCTCGTGCTAGTTCTTTTGTGGAGTATGCAATGTCTGGTCGTGTGTATGCTAACCATTGAAGTTTGCCAGCAATCCTTCTGTACCTTTTGTGTGGTTCGTGGTCAAGTAGTGATTCATCTTCTATTGTTGGTTTGTAGTGTGCAATTCCTGGAGTGCTCACTGAGTTGCAGTTGTTCATTCTAGACTCCTCGATCATGTTGTCGATGTAGGAGTCCTTTGGTCCAAGATTGCAGTAGTTGCCGAAGCGGTCGATGTTTCTTCCAAGAAATTGTTGTGGTTTGCCAGGTTCGAGGTAGCCGATGTGCTTGAGTAGTACCTGCTTCTGGACGGCCTCGAAAGTGGAGTCGACTGCGGTCTTGTCTCCAAGTACTAGTAGATCGCCCACGTAGACCACGATGAAGCAGTTCTGACTTTAGTCTTACAAAGCTGAGCTTTTGTAGCACTTCAGCCAGGTAGTCCTGCCATGCTTTCGGTGAACTGCGTAGTCCATACATGGCTTTCTTTAGTCGCCAGATTTTGTCCTGTTGTGGACAAAGTTCTTTAGGTGGCTAAAGGTAGACGTCACGTTGTTTACCGTCGTGGTCTTTGGCGATGTGTGCGTGTAGAAATGCTGTAGAGACGTCACCTAGTCGCGCGATGCAGTTTGGTCGTGACATTTGTAGTGCGAGAAGTGTCCGGAGTGTCGTGAACATTGGTGTAGAGGCGTAGACGGAGTCTTCGTCCTCGATCTTCTCGGTGTAGGTATCGCTTCTCTGATGACGTTGTCGTCGACGGTAGACGCATCTACTTCGTCGTAGACGTCGTGTAGTTTCATTTGGTTTGACTCGTGTTTCATTCCTTCCAGTAGTTGTGTTTCGTCGTAACCTTCGTTGTCGAAGATTATGGGTTGGTCTTCTGAGGTGTCGTCGTTTGTGTAGGGGGTGATGGATTTTCCGTTGGGAAGTGTCACTGCGTTGATTTTCTGTCGTAGTGGTGGTGGTTCTTTGGTTGCTTGCTCCGTTGATCTGATTGTAGTGTCCTTTGAGGTCTTCTGTGCTTTAGTTGGTTGCATTACTTCTTCCGGAGTTAAACGTCGTAGTGTTTGTCGAGGTGGTGCTGGTAGTGGTGGATGTTGTCGTCCGGTTGGTGAAGTAGCCATAGGACTATCCGGTAGTGGTCGTGAACTTGACGTCGATGTGGACGGAAGTCGTGGAGGTGGTGTAGTGCGTTGTTGTTTTGTTGCGGGTTCCGCAACGATGTCGTCCGTAGCGTTCGTTTGTTGTCCGAAATCTTGCGTGGACCTTCTTTTCTCTGACGGTTGTAGTTGCGTATCCAACAGTGTTGCGAACGATGGGTTGTAGGTGTTCCGTCGTGGTGCGCATGGTGTGCCGGAAACTTTGTTCAACAGTGCGAGGTCGTAATTGAAGTCCGGCTGTAGTCTCCGTACTGTTCGTACCTTTTGTACGCCTGATTCCGTTGCGACGTAGTTTTCTCCGGTTTCGGAGACTATTCCGAGCCAGATGCATTTCTGCATCCGTAGGTCTGCTTTCGGAAGTTTCTTGTGTTGTGGTGGAAGGTAGAGTAGTGTCTCGCCAAATTCGCAGATTGCTCGCTCGTAGTTTCTTCCCCAGCGGCGTTCAAAGCTTGTGTAGCCGTCTGAGTGAATGACGTAGCGATTTACCGTCCATGCTGCATGTTGTACTATCCAAGGTAGTATACAGTGCTTTGTGGACATCGTCATGCTGTAGTTGCTTTCAACCTGACGCGGATTTGTCCGAGAAGTGTCCTATGTAGTCGCTCAACGCTTCCTTGACTGTTGCTGCTGTAGGAAGGTGAATGTCGTACACTCATTGTGTCGACTTTTGCTGCTGTAGCTTTTAGAAGTGCGTTGAGTGTGTCTTCGTTGTCGCTTTGTAGTATGCCTTGTGTTCTTCCGCACTCAAAGATGAATGCTTGTAGGTTGTTGATCATGTAGTCCATCATTGATGATTTGTCTGGAACCAATACTGCCATACACAGTTGTGTAGTAACATCAAATGCTGTCAGTACTGGTGTGGTCTTTGGGTCTTGTTGTGACTTGATGTAGGCAAAGTCTACTTGAATGACAGGTTGTCGTGATTGTTGTTTCTTGTAGTTGTCTTGGCGTCCTTTGCCTTGAACGCAAATTGGACACCAGTTTCTGTATGGTAGATGTGTAAGGTTGTGTTCTGCCATTTGTTGTGGAGTGGGCTGCTGTGGTTGTCGTAGTCCTCTTGCTCTGTGTGCTTCATGATGCTCGTGTTGTTGTTCTTCATCGTGGTTCTCCTGGATGTACTCGTAGTCTTTCTTCACGGTCCAGTGAAATGGTAGTGCTGCGTTGCCCATGACTGTCCAGTCATCTTTGCGTTGTGAAACTTCTCCAAAGTTGTTGTGAGTGATTGTAGTTCTGTGAGGTTCAAGTGTGTTGATTGGTGGATGTCCTGGTCCATCTGTTGGAGTGAAGAGAGTTGTTCTAAGCGTTGTGTGGTGTCGTATCCAGTGTTCACCTTGTCTTTCCCAGTAGTCTTGGTTGTCCTCCTGTGCTGTGAGTGGTCTGTGTATTGTCTCCTTTGGTTGTGTGGTTTCAAGGTTTGTGGAAGGTGCTGCTTTGGGTCTCCATATCTTTTGTGGTGCTCGTAGTTGGATCTTTGATCTGGTTGGTGGTGTGTCCATTAGCCGTTGTGGTTGTGAGCTCTGCCTTGTTGGTGTGGTCTTTGATGTTGCTCTGCGTGGAGGTGTTATCTTTCTTCTGAATCTGGTTTCTCCAGTCCAGTTGTCACCTTCTAGTCTTCGTTGTAGTTCTTGCTTGGAAAGTTGTGTTGGGTTCTCTTGTAGTTGTTCTTGCTCTTGCCCTTGTCTGTTGATGATGGTTAGTCGCCAATCATCTAGTTCTTCTTCTGGTATTGGGCAGCCACTGTTGTGTGGTGTGAACAGTGCTTTGCGTGGTCGTTTGTGTACTCTGATGGCGTAGTCACCATCAAGTTTCCAGTAGTCAGTGTTTCCACCAAGGATCTGTCGTAGTCCTTGGTCTGTGTGTGTGAGTGGTGCGATTTGTTCTTGTTGTTGTACTGCTCTCTCTGTAGGTTGAATCACAGCAATGGATTTTCCATTGTCTGTAGTCATTGGGTAGATGTCGAATCCTGTAGGGATATCGATCTTCTCTGCTCGTAGGTAGAAAAGTCCTGAGTGTCTTATGAGGTGTGCTTGTTGTTGTCCATGTGTGATGGTGCAGTGTCGTGGAGTGAAGTCAAGTCCATATCCTCTATCAAGTAGTCTTGATGCACTGAGGATTGGATACTTCACATCACAAACGTAGTAGGGTATCATGATCCTGAAGTTGTCCTGCTTGTAGGGAACGTACTTGATGCCGTAGACTGGAATCTTCTTGTTGGTAACCGTGTAGAGTTGTGGAACTGATTCTCCACAAGGTCGTAGTGGAAGATCCGGTGCGTAGTCCTTTGGGCAAACATGTGTAGATGCTCCTGAGTCGATCAACAGGTGGTGGTATGACTTGAAGTTGGAGTACATGATGTAGTGGGTGATAGTGTCCTCAATCTTCTTGTTCCTTTGTTGTTGTCTTGCTGCTGCTATGTCGAAGTGTAGCTTTGTGGTGTCTTCTTGTAGGAATTGTTGAAAGCTCTTGCTGTGGTCGTTCCATGATGTTGTGTGTGTTGTTCTCTTGCCAAGTAGTGATTTGGATTTGTGCTTGTGTAGTCGTGATTTTGCTTGTCTGATGTGTCCAATGGTGAGGTGTGACTCGTTGATGCCTCCAATGTAGTTCGCTGTGTCCTCATAGCTGTTGTCATTCCAATCCCAGCTGTTGTCATAGTCGTAGTCGTTCCAGTTCTCCTCCATGTAGTTCACCTCGTGTTGTCCTTCTTCTCCTTCGTAGTACCAGTCCCAAGTGTCGTTCACATCCTGAGGTAGTTCATCATTGTTGTCGTGATCTGCTTGTTCTTGTTCTAGTGGATGTAGTTCTTCTCCTTCTCCTATGTGCCATACTGGCACTCTGCAGTCTTGTGCCCAGTGGCCGGGCTTGCCACATCGATGGCATGTTGTGTAGTTGTTGTTTCCTTTTCCTTTTGATTTGCTGTAGTTTCCTTGGCCTTTGTAGCCTTTGCTTGATCCATATCCTTTGGATCCTGAGTAGCCTTTTCCTTTGCTCTTGTTGTATCCTCCTTTGTTGTAGTTTCCTTTGCTGCCTTTGTCGAATCCTTTGTAGTGTCCTTTACTCCTGTACTTGCCTTTGCTCTTGCTTCCTTTGTAGCTGCCTTTTCCTTTTCCTTTGCCTTTGTAGTTTCTTCCTTTCCTCCATATGTTGTCAACATCCATTGGTGCAGCTCCTCCATTGTAGTTTGTTCCTACTGCTGAAGTAGATCTAGTGAAGGCTGAAATCGTCTTGTAGTAGTCCAAGATGAGTGCTCTGATCTCGATGTAGTTCGTGATCTGTCCAGCTCGCAGTTGGAGGTGTTGCTGCAGTGCTCCTTTGGTTTTGTTGAGTAGTATTGCTATTTTGATTCCATCTGGTAGCGCTGTTCCATTGTCTTTCTCGTAGCGGTTGATGTCGTATTCCCATTGTAGAAATTGTTCTTCAAACTGCGCTTCGTTGAATGTGGGTTCCAGTAGTTTGGTAAGGTAACCAACGCTCCTTGTTCCTACTGGTAGGCTGAACCTGTTGTGTAGTAGTCGTAGTGTTTCACATCCGTTTGCGTTGTAGCGGTTTTGCCTTACTACTGTAGCTGCTGCTCCCTGACAGATGTTGATGAGGATGTAGTGTAGATCTCTGGAGAGGTCTACTGCTTTGCTTGCTTGTGTAGGGTCGAGTATGTGTGTTCTGATGTCTGTGTCCTCAATCTGTCGTGTAGCCACTTGTGCTAGTTGTAGCACCAGGTCGAAGTCTCGGTCTATGAGGCCGAGGTATGCTTGTAGCTTGAACAGCCATTCTTCATACTGGGAGTAGTCACCAGTGAAGAAGGGTGGTGGCAGTTTGTATCTGTGTAGTCTCTGAACGTCGTTGTCTTGTTCTGTTCCTGCTCCCGTAGTCGTGGCTCCTACTGTGTCTGCTGTTGGCCCGTTCTCTGCTCCTGTAGTTTGTTGTGCTGAGGCTGATGCTGCTTCGCCTGACATGTCGTAGTAGTTTGGCATGTGGCTGCTGTTGCTGTTGTTGTAGTACTTACTGCTTACTGGAGCTCCCCTATGTTTAGGATCTCAGCTCCGCTACCACGTTAAAATCAGTGGTTACTTTGCTTACAAGTGCAAGTGCTGTAGTGTTCAAACAAACAGTCAACCAATGTAGTCTGCAGCTGCCAACCTTTTGACTCATGCGGAGTAGTAAGCTCAAGGCCTGCGGTAGTGAACACACATGCAACAAGAGTGCAAAGTGAAGCATTTAGTTTGACATCTCTCTCTCTCTCTCTCTCTCTGTCTCTCTCTCTGCATTGCAGCGTCACGTCCCCCCCTGAGTTGCCTCGATGTCCGGGCACTGCCCCTGCATGACCCTGAGCTGTCATCTGACTACTGGCTTTCCCCCCTCATGTCCTTGTCACGTTTCCCATGATGTCCTGGTCCTGTCCCTTCCATGCCATTCAACCCCCCCTTCATGTCCCTGACATTTTCTCGGTATGTCCGCTTCATTTGCCATGTATGTCCCGTTCTTTCGTTGCGAGTCCATCTCCCGTCGTGCTTGGTTTCCTTGTGCTTTGTTTCCCTCTCCTTCCCCCTGCACTCCCCTTGTTTTCATTTCTGTCCTTTCATGTCCCGCTGCTTTCCTGTCATGTCGACTTCCTATTTCCTCCCCTCATTTCCTTGCACTTCCTTGCATTTCCCTTCTGCTCCCCAATGTTTCCAGCTAAAAAAACACGGTTTTCCAGCGTTTTCACAATTAGGACGTCCAAAAACACAGAGTTTTTCCAGATTTTCTGCAAAAGGAGGCAGGAAGCCCAAACCAGCAAAGAGCCGGCAGGGGGAATCGAGCCTGGGACCCCTGTTTTGCGACACCGGCTCCCCGAAGACTACGTTTAGTGGAACGTCATCAAATTGCCGCGCGGTCCTTGGGGGGGGGGGGGAAATAGTTAAAACGGCAATTGTGGCACTAAGACCAAATATTCAATCAGCATAAACACAAATCTGCAAAATTCACAGAAAACAAGATAAGAACCACCAAGCAACTCAAAGACCAGAACAACCAACAACAAAATATTTAATCGCAGCATACAACATTAAATAATTCAAACAAGCATACCAACAAAACAGCAAAAATAAAAACCTTCAAAGAACACAATCTCAAAAACACACACTAACAAATTTCAAATCAGTATACCAATAAAAAAAAGTCATCAGAAGAGCATCAAACAAAATAAAATACAAACAGTCAAAGCACGAAAAAATCAAAAGAGCATGCCAAGTTCAAACAACGCACTTTGAAAGAGATAGCCAAATTAAGGAAACTAAATATTTCGATCTTTACAAACCATAAGTATAGTATAATTATAACATATAAGATTTTTCATGTTTTTATTATATTATGATTGTAATTTCAGTTCAGGGTAATAATTTAATTGACAAATCTTATTTATTTCATACATCATTTTAAAAATAATATTAATATCTCTCACTGTAGATTGAACATTAAACTTTTTAATTTCAATATAAAATTTGATATCTTCTTTAACATCTGCCCCTTTCTTTTGACTATAACACAACATCCATAATATATCATAAATCATTTCATATCTTTTCTTATTGATTTTAAGAAACTGATTAACATATTCGTAAGGTGGTAATTTATTTGCAGTTCGAAATGTTAAAACCTCATCTTCTACATCTCTATTATGTATTCTTTTTATTCCCAACACATATTTGGTTAAAGTTCGATTATCTCTCCAATGTATACAATTTTCACATTCGTCTTCTTCATCCATTGAATAATTAATAGTATTATTCACTATTTCATTAGGTACATTCAATTTATACAATTCCATATTTTCCTTTTTGAAGTGACAACAATCATAGCATTTTGTATTGATATAATTATTGGTTTTATCACCGTTCATTTTCCTCTTATTATATTAAGGCACTATTTCTTTAAGTCTTTTTTAAGGCATTAAGAAAAATTAAGAAACAAACCATAAGTATAGTATAATTATAACATCTAAGATTTTTCATGTTTTTATTATATTATGATTATAATTTCAGTTCAGGATAATAATCTAATTGACAAATCTTATTTTTTTCATACATCATTTTATAAATAATATTAATATATCTCACTGTATTTTGAACATTAAACTTTTTACTTTCAATACACAATTTGGTATTTTCTTTAACATCTTCTCCTTCCTTTCGACGATAAACCAACACCCATAATATGCGGCCTACCATTTCATACTTTTTCTCACTGATTTTCAGAAATGCTCTAACATAACTATAAGGTGGTATTTTATACACAGTTAGAAATATTAAGATGTCATCTTCTACATTTCTTTCATTAAACATTTTAATATCTAAATGATGTTCAAGTATTTGTTGATGAAACCTCCAATTTCTACAAATTTTACATAAATCTTCTTTACCCAAAGCATAATATATAATATTATTTATTGTTCCATTAGGTAAATTTAATTTGTATAACTGCATATTATCTTTTTTGAAGTGACAACAATCATTGCATTTTTTTATTGATATAATTATTGATTTCATAACCGTTCATTTTCCTCTTATTATATTAAGGCAAGTCATTTTTAAGACATTAATAAAATCAAGAAAACCCATAAGTATAATTTTAACATATAAGATTTTACATGTTATAATTATATTTCAATTAAGAATTATGGATTTCAGATAACAGTCAGGCAATATGTCTTCAAATATGTAATCTACATATTTATCAATATCACCAATGTCTATATATTTGATATTGTTTTTTCCCATTCTTGAATAAATAAATTCCCAGAAAAAAGCAAATTAACTAATAGACATACTGTATATTTGGTGTTGCGGTAGTACCATATAGTATATTTAGTTATTCTAACATCATTCAAGACTTCGTTTATTTTATCTTTACTTAGTAAATGCCAATCAATCGCTTCAAACATGTCACGAAATTCTTTAGCAAATGATTTATAAGGTTTAATGCTTAGTTCTCCTCCAAACCTTTTAATCAAATCTTTATTATTAAAGAACTCATCAATTGTTTTTCAAATGACTTTATTGCAACTTTATGGGAAAACCATACAGGGAATCGTTTTTGATATGTCATAAAGAATTTCAATTGTAGCTGAAATTTTGTATATCCCTTATCCTTATGTTCTTTAACAAAAAAGTGTTCAAGGTCTCTAGTTATACAACACTGGTTACAATATACATTATACTCACTTATTTTATTACACAGGTTAGCAGGTAATAAGTTATACAATGTTAGATTAATATCATTCTTTTTAATATTGCAACATTTACACTTACTATAATTAAACAGTGTCATGTTCCTCTTATTCTATTAAGGTTTTAAATCTTTAAGTATATTTTTCTGAAAAGTCACTTAAAGGAATAAACACATTAAATTTATCTAGTATAGTATTATGAACCATGTTATAGATTATCTGTTGAATAATGATAAAGCGGAAATTCCAAAAAGAGGAAACAGGGAATTCAAATCAATAATTATAGATGGTAGACAATTTAGATACAATAAAGAAAAACCTGTCTCGAATGTTTTGAACAAGAAATTAAATCCAGTAACAAACACCAATGAATGTAATAGTCATGCTACAAGAACAATTCGTTCAACATACCTTAAACAAAGAATGAAAAATGCCTTGACAAAATTCGCTATAAAAACAAATTCAGAATAACAGACCAACAATCAGCATTCAAAAGTTATGCTAATTATATAAAACTAGTAAATAAACATTTTCAAGGTGAAAAGGCGTTATCAATGATACACCACCAAAAAGATAGACTTTTGAACTTCTTGAAAAATAATAGAGCTATGAAATTGAATATAAGGGCAGAAGGTTTATTTTATCATTATTTTGATGATGATAAAGGAGTAGTAAGACATACAGAGATAGTTTATAATTTTCCAGCTACAAGGTCTAACGTTTATAATGAAACCGACTTGGATGAAGCAATTGAAAAATCAATCAAAGAAATTTTGCTGAACATAGAGAAACTAGAAGGTTCAGCGTCTAATTTACAATTTAAAAAATATTATCAAGAACCATCCATTATGACAAATCTGACCCAACAAGAGCGGGTAGTTATATATAGATTTACCAGAATGGATTAAACTAAAAAAGGCATGTATTAACATCAAAAACAAAGATGACAAATGTTTTAAATATAGTGTTCAAAGTGTAGTGTATGATAAAAATAATAAACCGAATTCTCAAGAAAATTTTCATTACAACAAATTAAACGATGACATTTTGAACTGGGAAGGCGTTAAATTTCCAACTTGTAATCCAGATATTGAAAGGTTTGAAGAAAATAATAGTAAGTTAGTTTCAATCAATGTTTATGAAATTGATGATACATTGAATGACAAAAATATAATTGATTACGGGACTAAAACAAGAGATGCTAAACATCAAGTAAACCTACTGAAAATTGAAAACAATAACTAGAGGACGATTGGCCCGAAAGCATTTTTGCACAGGTGCTCATCCAGCTGCGGAGACACCTTTTTACATTGCTGCGGCGAGCGTGTCTGCGCGCGGCGATGCTCAGTGTGTATGGTCACATGAGAGCTCCATCAAATCATCCTACTTTCCTCTCGAACTGCGCCGCGCGATTTCTCACGAAAGTGGTCTGCGCAAGCTGCATTGTTCCAGGCTGCTGCGCGCAAGTTGCTCTCTGCAAGCTGCTGCGCGCAAGTGCTCTGTGCAAGTTGCTCCGCGCAAGTACTCTGAGCAAGTTGCTCTGCGCAAGTGCTCTGCGCCAGTTGCTCCGCGCAAGCGCTTTGCGCATGTGCTCTGCGCAAGTTGGTCTGTGCAAGTTGCTCTGCGCCTGCTCTGTGCAAGTTGCTCTGCGCAAGTGCTCTGAGCAAGTTGCTCTGCGCAAGGGCTCTGCGCCAGTTGCTCCGTGCAAGCGCTTTGCGCATGTGCTCTGTGCAAGTTGGTCTGTGCAAGTTGCTCTGCGCAAGTGCTTTGTGCAATTGCTCTGTGCAAGTTGCTCTGCGCAAGTTGCTCTGCGCAAGTGACTCTGCGCAAGTTGCTCTGCGCAAGTGCTGCCGGAGCTGCGGGGGTGTGCTCCGCGTACTACGTTTGTACTTAAAAGTTGCGATTCTCCAGCCGGAGCTGCGAGCACGCTCGCACACTAAGTCTGTACTTAAAAGTTACGATTTCCAGCTGAGCGCGGGAGCAGCTCACTACGTCTGTGCTTTAAAATTACGATTTTCCACCCGGAGCTGCAGGAGCACGCTCCGCGTACTACGTGCTCCGCGTACTACGTTTGTACTTAAAAGTTGCGATTTTCTAGCCGGAGCTGCGGGGGTGTGCTCCGCGTACTACGTTTGCACTGAAAAGTTGCGATTTTCCAGCCTGAGCTGCGGGAGCACGCTCCGCACACTACGTCTGTACTTAAAAGTTACGATTTTCCAGCCGGAGCTGCAGGAGCATACGTTTGTACTTAAAAGCCGCGATTTTCAAGCCGGAGCTGCCGCGGACCAGGGGGGAATCGAACCCGCGACCGCGGGATTGCGAAAGCAGGCGCGCAAACCACGAGACAACTTCCAAAGGCCGTTTCGCGAGCAAGAATATTGCACGGCGCCACAACCAGAGCGCTTCGACACGCACAATCTCCGCAGAGGGTTCGCCGAGACTAAGACTTAATTCGATCGGCGCCACAGCGAGAGCGCTTCGACGCGCACGATCTCCGCAGAGGGTCGCGCGCGCATGCTAAAAATCGTAAAAAGTCCGCAGTTTTTGAACCTCGACCACGCGAATCTCCGCAGAGGGTCGTGCGCGGCCAGCAGAAATCGTAAAAACTTTCAGTTTTTGAGCCTCGACCACGCGAATCTCCGCAGAGCGTCGCGCGCGCATGCTAAAAATCGTCAAAAGTCTTCAGTTTTTGAACCTCGACCACGCGAATCTCCACAGAGCGTCGTGCGCGGCCAGCAGAAATCGTAAAAACTTTCAGTTTTTGAGCCTCGACCACGCGAATCTCCGCAGAGGGTCGCGCGCGCATGCTCAAAATCGTAAAAGGTCCTCGCGAATCTCCGCAGAGGGTCGCGCGCGCATGCTAAAAATCGTCAAAATCATCAGTTTTTGAACCTCGACCACGCGAATCTCCGCAGAGGGTCGCGCGCGCAGTAAAAAGTCCCCAGTTTTTGAACCTCGACCACGCGAATCTCCGCAGAGGGTCGCGCGCGCATGCTTAAAATCGTCAAAAGTCCTCAGTTTTTGAACCTCGACCGCGAATCTCCGCAGTTGAGCCTCGACCACGTGAATCTCCGCAGGGGGTCGCAATTCTGAGCGACGATCAAACTCCCGCCCCGGCGCCTTAGAAACCTAAACTAACTTACGTAGCTGCTAACGCCGAAGCTCTAAGCTCTACCTAACCTTGGCTCTATGTAACTTGGCTCTATGTAACTTGGCTCTATGTAACTTGGCTCTATGTAACTTGGCTCTATGTAACTTGGCTCTATGTAACTTGGCTCTATGTAACTTGTCCAAGGGCTCCGCACAGAAGAACCCTTCGCGATGCTTTCGGGAAAAAATTGAAAACAATAATAATAATCATTATGTAGTCATTAAAATTCTAAGTCGTCTTATGAACTTGCAAACAAACAAAAATGACCAACCAAAACATTATTGTCATGCTTTTACTAGAAAGGAATTATTAACAACACATTATGAAAAAGGTTGTATGGCAACACACGGTCAACATTTTCAATTACCAAAAGAAGATAGTTATATTGAATTTGAAAAATACAATACAAAATTAAAATGTCCCTTTGTTGTTTATGAAGATTTTGAGTGTATAACTGAAAACTCAAATAATGGCATCAAGGGCACGTATCAGGAACATAAACCATGCGGTTATATGTTGAATGTTGTAAATTTTATTGATAACACAAGCCAACCTTATTTATACCGTGGAGAGGATTGTTTAGACCACTTTGTAAATAAATTAACAGAAATTAACAAAGATATTTTTGATAAAATGAATGTTAATAAACCAATGGATATTACAGATGAACAAGAAGCAGAATTTAGAAATGCTACTGTATGTTCAATATGTAATAAGAATTTTAAACCAGATGATGTCAAGGTTCGCGACCACTGTCATTTTACTGGTATGTATAGAGGTTGTCCTCACGAAAAATGTAATTTGGATTATTCATTTAGATATTTTAAGATACCAGTATTTTTTCATAGTTTAAAACACTATGACTCTCACTTAATCATAGGTAAAGCAAATGAAATAAATGAGGAATTGAACGAAAATAAGAGAATAGATATAATAGCACAAAATAGCGAAAAGTTTATTACATTTTCTTTTGGTTCATCCCAGTTGAAAGATAGCATGGCTTTTCTCTCAGCATCTTTAGATAAATTAGTTAAATTAAATAAATATGACATAGTAGGTAAAGATGAGCATGATAAACCTATATATAAAAACGGAATGACTGGGAGAATAATTCTAGATTTTCAGCAGCAAATCCATATATTAGAAATACAACCGGTTTAGACTTATTAACTGAAAAAGGAGTTTATCCTTACGACTACATGAATTCATTTGATAAATTCAATGAATCGCAATTACCAAATATAGAAGACATTTACAGTCAATCATATGAGAAGGTATAACAGATACACAACACACAAGGGCAAAAGTAATATGGGATAATTTCAATATCAAAAACCTAGGTGAATACCATGATTGATGTTTATTTGCTTAGTGATGTTTTTGAAACTGTAGGGATATGTGTTTAAATTATTATGGTTTAGACCCTGCACATTACATCATTACCCTAATTATTCATGGTCTGCCTTCTTATCTCTCACTGGTGTTAGACTTCAACAAATACATAATAAAGATATGTATGAAATGATTGAAAAAGGTCTTCGTGGCGGGATGACTCAATGTGCTCATAAAAAAGTAGAAGCAAATAATAAGTACATGAATGAACAATATGACATGTCAAAACCATCAAGTTATATAAGTTATTTAGATGCTCATAAACTTGTATGGTTTGGCAATGAGTAAAACTACCGTTTGATAATTTCAATTGGTATTTTTCAAGGATGGATGAGAAGAAAATATTAAACAATAGTGATGATGATGACAAAGGCTATATTTTAGAAGTAATTACATGATTTACATAGAGATTATCCATTAGCACCAGAAACTATGAGTGTTAGTGAGAATATGCTTTCACCAGTTCAAAAAGAAATACATAAAAATATTATGGAAAAGATGCATCTGATGAAAAAACAAAACTAGTATTAAATGTTATGGATAAGAAAAAGTATGTATTACATATATCAGCATTGAAGTTGTATTTAGAGCATGGATTAAAACTAAAGAAAGTCCATAGGGTAATTAGTTTTAATCAAGCAGATTTCTTAAAACCATACATTGATTTCAACACCGAAACGAAACAATGCTAAAACTGAATTTGAAAAAGATTTATTCAAATTTTTAAATATCGCTGTATATGGAAAAACACTCGAAAACGTTCGTAATCACATTGACTTTGAATTAGTTAATACACCTGAACGCTTCCAGAAGCTAGTAAATAAGCCATCATACAATCACAGACACATTATAAACGAAAGTTTAGTAGGAGTAAAAAAAGAAAAGGCAACGGTAGAATTAGATAAACCTATTTATATGGGTCTATCAATTTTAGATTATTCTAAAATTCATATGTATTCCTTTTATTATGATGTATTAAAACCTAAATATAATGATAAAATTAAATTAGGATATACTGACACTGATAGTTTTATTATCCATGTTGAAACTGATGATATTTACACAGATTTTAAGCATATAAATCAACATATGGATTTTTCAGATTATCCTAAAAATCATGAATGTTTTAATGCTTCTAATAAAAAAAGTTCTTGTGAAAATGAAGGATGAACTTAATGGAAAAATAATGACACACTTCATAGGGTTGAAACCTAAATCATATTGTTATAAAGTGCATGGTGATGATGAAGAACATAAGAGGAGTAAAGGCATTCTTAAACATAAAGTTGCTAATGAAATAAATACGAAGAAACATTAAATTGTGATTAGAAACAGTCAATTTCAACACAATTAGAAGCAAAAATCACCAAGTTTATAGCATTAGCCAAAGTAAATTTGCTTTGCCCAATTGTTGTAATAAAATATATTTCTAGAACGCTATTGAAAGTTTGCCGTATGGACATTATTTAATTAACCAATAAAATCTCGTGCCTATTGTATTTTTACTTAACCCATCCAATTTGTAATAGCGATTATTAAGTAAATCCGTACCTACAAGTATTTCCTTGTATTTTCTTTCACCCCAATGGTTGAAACTTTCTTTACGACTGGTATAGTTGCCGTTACATTTACTATATATTTTGACATAATCTCCCTCAGTCACATTTGGATACTTTCTATTATGCTTTTCTTTCAGTATTTGGTTTGCCCTAACATCTAAAAAATGGTCTAAATCGTGTGCTTTGTTTGGTGTTGTTTGTGTGCTACTATGTATTTGACTACTATTATATTTCTTCAGGGATACTTTCATCATTTCAATCCATGATCCTTTGTGATGACGAAGTCTATCACTAATCATTTTCTTAATGGTTCTAATCATTCTCTCCGCTTGTGACGCATGAGTTTTAGTAATAACTAATTCAATTCCTTCACCTTTCAAATAATTCTGTATCTTCTTACTATTTAATGCTCTTTCATCATCACTATATATACTAAGTGGATAGCCTAGAACTTTAAAACATTCTAACATAGCATTGAAAAAGTACCAATATCATTATTTCCATTGGAACTATATGACACTTCTTACTGAAAATATCGACACAAACAAAACCAAATTTAGGTTGATTTTCAGCATCAACACCAACGTCATTTAACAAACTTGACATGACCATTAAATCAATTTGGAACTCATACTTTGGAAAAGGTGCAGTGTATGAATTGTAGTTCTTATAATTTCTTGTTTGCTTGTTTGGTTGAGATTCCAACCATTTAGAAACATAATCTAATGTAAAACCTGCTTCAACTTTATTTGCCTTTTCCATATAGATCTCTAACAGAACCGAACCCCTCATCAACATCATAGAACAGCTTTCTCAATATTTCATCCTTATCTAATTTCCTACTCATTATGAATTACATGATTTTATTTTTTAATAATATCATTCAATTACACTAAATGCTTTTGGCACGGTGCAGTAGCATTGCTTGCTACGAGACATTTCTTAGACTTCTTATGTTTTGCAAGATTTGACTTACAACTTAGCTGACTTCCACAGATATCACATACACATGAGTGTCTTGTCTTTTCTTTATAGTATGTTTTAAAATAGTTATCATCATTTGGTTTCCTGTTGTAGTATCCGCTATCCTGTTTTCTCCATTCAGCATTTTTTATTTTTCGGTTCTTCTTCTGATGCTATGTCGCTTGTTTCTGAACTAATAACTTCATCATTTCCTATACTGTTCCATAACATATCAAACATATCATTAGTCATTGTCATTTTCGCACCATTATCAACAAAATAGGACGGCGTTATACTGTATATATAAAAGGTGATTATTCTTTAAGTGACTTTTTTAATATTTCCTCATCTTCACCTTCAGACTCGTCCCCATCCACACCTGTAGGAACAGGGATGTCAGTAGGGAACTATTAACTGTGACAGGTGGAGAACTATTAACGCTAATAGGTGGGGAGGAGGTTGATAAATCAACCCCGCCATTGCTTTGCAATGTCGTATTTAACTCAACTTCTTCACTAACATTTGTATTCAACCAATTCATTATGGCAGTTGCTATATCGTATGATGTCACTAATGAACTCATTGTTAAATTAACTAATAACTCTGAACCTTGAATTGTAGTTAATGTAGTGTGGTATGTTAAATGTGCCACTATTTGTCCTATACTAAAACCTGACCTCATCATAAACTCTATAATCCTCATCAACATAAATAATTTCTTTCTATATTTATCATTGTCATCATCTTTTTTTATCATCATTATCATCGTTGTCATCATATAAATCAGGGTCATATGTAAATGCTAATGCTTCTGCTTCTGCCTTGGTTATCAGTTTGCTTTTGAAACTCTTTGAAGACCCACCTAATAGTCTTGTCGCTTTATCATTTGGAAGGTCTGTTTGTGTTGCCTTGGTTTCTTTGTTAAGCGTTTGTGTTGCCTTGTCTGCCATCATAACTTCTGCTTTCATATATCATTCTTTATTTTTATAATTCATTAAATCCATTTCGTCAAAACCAAAACTATTCAATAACATATCTTTCTTGTATTTCTTCAGTATAACTGTTGTTTTTAGTTTGTTTGTCATTGCTTGTTTAAGCATTTCATCATATGTGGGGCGTTTCCTTAACTCGTGTTTGCGGTTTTTAATCATTTTATATAATTATTGATAAAATATATAAATGATTTATTTAACCCTTTGTTGTTTTACCTTTTCCTTTCATAACTCTCCAATCTTCCATTCTTTTTCTTAGCAATTCATCATTTACTTTCGTCGTCCATTTTCCACTGTTTATGAGTTTTTCCACCAGTCCAACTAAATAAGTTCTACCTGTTTCCTTTTTACCTTTCCCCTTTTTCTTTGTGTTTGAATATTGTAGTTCCTGTTCTTCAGTAAGTCCTGCTCCTCTTAAATGTAATTGAAATTATAAGTCTTCTTCTTTTACTGTGCTTCCTTTCCAATGGTTTATATCAGTTGAATAGTCAATGGTTTCCTTATGTGTTCTTGTTTGTCTTTGTTGGGCTGTGGATGAACTGTCAGCGCTGTCCCTTGTTTGTTCTCTTCTTTCTTCATTCCTTGTCAGTAGTCCTCTTTGTGCCCCTTGTATCCGTTTAACTGCTTCATCTTCTGTCATAAGCGGTTCCAATGGTGGTAAGTCTTCAGTATCGCTTGATTTTGCGGTCATCATTGACTGGACACTTGGTCTAATTGTCTTGCTCGTTGTGCTCGTTCGTGTAGGTCTGCTATTTGTTTGCTACTAACTCTTTTTGAAACTTGACTAATTTGCTTTTCGTGTTGTTCCTCGGCATCGTCCATTGTGGTAGCTAGTGTTTGCATTGCTCCTTCTCTTAAATCATCCATTTCATCGTCCTTCGCTATATCAAAATGTTCTGTTTGATTTTCCCCATCTAACATTTTTTGAAAGTGTTGTTGTCTCAAATCTACTGTATTATTATCATAAACTGTTCCTAATGGACTGTCGCGAAAATAATAAGCGTTTCTGTCTATTACATCTCTTATATTCTTTTTTTATATTCTCCCTTTGTAATTTCCTTTATCAGTTCATTACAAGACGGTCTTAATCTTAATTGAGATTTTAGTGTTTTCATCTGGGCATTGTCTAATCTCATTAGTATATAAAATTAATTAGAGTATAATTTATTAACCTAATATAATTTAGTTAATATATTCAAAACTAAAATCTTGTCTTAATTGATTGATTATTCCTTTTTCGTCTTAATCATTTCTGAATAGGATTTACCTGTTTCACTTGATGGATGGTGTCTCAATTTTTCACCTTCCAACCTTTGAATTTTATTAAAATACGCCTGTGCTTCTGTAGCATAATCTTTCTTTGCATTATGAAATTCTAACTGTTCCTTCATTTCTTTCAGATATGTATAATTTGGTTGATGTGCCTTGTTGTCTCCTTCATAATAGTAATGGACGCTTGATTTAAACTTCTTACTTGGTTTTGTTATGGGATTATAAAATGTGTTTGATGTTGGTAATTTACCTGCTTTGCCATTCTTTGTAAGTGTTGATGTTATATTTTCAATATCTGACTTGTTCATATAAAAATAGTTAGACTAAATCATTTCACTTGCTAAATTATGAATTTTCTGTTTATTTTTATTATCTCGCTCTACCTTCATATTATTGTATTTATCTTTCGCGGTTTCAACTACTTTATTAGCAGTTGTTTCTAACTGTTTTTCAATATTTCTTCAACTCTTCTTTCTATTTCTTGTTCCTCCACTTTTGGAATATGATCTTTAACTTTACTATATACATTATTTTCAAATTCTTTTGCTTGTTCTGGATGCATTATTTTCACCCGAATAACTTTATTAGGATCTGGTTCTTTTTTAACTGGTATTCCATTACGGTTATGACGATATTTGAAAGTGTATTTTGTTTAATATTTTTTACACTTTGGACATTCCACTTTTTCCGTTGAATATGTTTTAGATTCTAATTGTTGTTGTGGTTCTTCTTCTTCTACTTTATTCTTTTCTTCATTTATAGTATTATTAGTATCTACTTCTTTACTTTCTTCATTAATAATAGGTTCTTCTTTACTTTCTTCTACTTCTTTAGGTGCTTCATTATTTTCATTGCCTACATCTACTATTTCAATATGTTTAACCATATAATTAGTATATAATAAATATTTGTATTAAAATATTTTAATATAATTAGTATATAGCAAACATTTATATTAAGATATTTGTTATATGCTTTTCTATCCCTCAAAAAATGTTAAGCTAAAACTACTTGTTGTTCCATTCATATTTAAAACTCTACCAGATGCATCAGTAAATCTAATGTAGCCTTCTTAACGAACGCATACTCACATCATAAGCATCATTTAAAATCAGTTCATTATCATATATGAGGTTACCGAATGAGGTTAAAACTGGCACTTTCTTCATTATCGGATGATGTACCAAAACTACATAACTGGTTTCCAATACTTAATTCATTGCAATGAATATAAATATTTTTACAAGTAGAAATGATACAAAACCACTAACGAAAGGGTCGGGAGCATAATCGATTTTTCAGTAGTATTTCCTAAAATGTCATTAATACTATTAGGATAATCTCTATCATAATCAACACCAAAACTATAATTAGTTTGTAATTCTTTATCTGTATGAATTATATAGAAGTAAGCAACATAATTGCAACTTATAGATATATTGTTTGTTTTTAATGAATAACTACAACTAAAATAATCATTATTTCCATCAGTTCCATTAGTAGCAGTATTCAATTTATTTTGTAATTCAGTTGCTAATTCACTGCCTACATAACTACCTTTACCAGGTGCTACAATAAAAAAATATACTGGTGCTCCTCCTGTTGTTCCTCCTAATGTTAAACATAATCTGTTATTTAAATTATCTTCAATTGGGTAAAATGAATTAGCAATAGATACTTCGTGACAAATCATTTTAGTATCTACTCCGCATTCTTGTTGCTCTTTTAAATTAATAACAAAGTCTGATGTAGAATTCCTGTCATTCAAATCACGATAAGCACTGTTGACATATATTTTACGAAATCTCATTATATTAATTATTTAGAAATTTTAATTTAATTATATATGAAAAAACACAGTTTTTATGATAATAATAACGCTACGAAATACAAATATTATTTAAAAGAAGGAAAATTAAAATCATACAATCCGCTTCATCAAGGTCATAGCGAAACGTATAGAAAAATAATTAATGAAATTCAACAAGAAAAAGCATTATTCAAACCTAAATATAGTACTAACTTATCTGACACAGACGGGTTAAACAAAGCATATACAAATGGTAAAGGTTTCTTTATTGATGGCAATAAATTATATGTTGCTGGGACATTTGGTAAGTCTAATATTAAATCAAACATTAATGATATTTTCAGTGATATTGGATTACAACTAAACCTTACAAGATATTCAGAACGCTATAAAGATGTATCAGAAGTGTTGGATAATAATATGAATATAGATACTGTTATTTCTCACAGTTTAGGCAGTTGAATAAGCTCAGAATATATAAAGAATAATCCTAATAATAATATCAAACATTTGACAACTTACGGCGCTCCGTTTGTATCTTGGTCATCTAAAAATAATGATAGTTATACTAATTTTAGAAGCGGGGGCGATGTAGTGTCATTACTTGACCGTGGAGCAATTACAGTAGCAACTGGAAGTTTAAACCCTTTGGTAAATCACGATTATCAGACTGGATATGGTGATATGGGGCGTGATGTGTCAAGAAGTAGTGAGCCTGTAAAGGAAATTTTGTAGTCTTCTGTATAATGCCTAATACTGATATAAAAAAACACTATAAATCCTAAAAAGAAAGTCAGTTATGATGACATTAAAAAGATTGTAGAAGAAGAACCTAATTATAAGGTTGAACATAATAATATTCAAAATAAATCTAAAAAATATTAAATAAACAATCTAAAAAAGAAGTTATAGATTATTCACACTTTAAAATAAACTAATTTAATAATAGAATAATGTAATGATTTCTATTATTCACAATATAAAGATGGAAACATTAGATATTGAAGATGTACTCGTAGAGAAGAACCTTCGCTTTAAATTAAAAGATGGCGGTTCTTATGTCCGTTCAAAAGAAAGTAAAAGCTTTTATCCTTCATCGGTTTCTACTGATACCGCTGATGCAAATTCAGTAATTAGATTTAACATTACTGGACCACCTAGCCAATGGATTTCACTTCCTACACTATTATTAGGATTAACATTGGAGAATACTGACGACAGTTCAAATGCCAATGCTGAACTACGCCCTATATCCACTGGTGCATTCTTTTCAAGAGTGAGAGTGATGATGGGAGATGAAATAGTATGTGATTTGAATTCTACATCACGCGCTGATGCTATGAAAGATTTACTTAAAGCATCAGAAGCAAAAAGAGCAGATGAAGTTTTAGGTTTTGGAAACTCGTTTAATAATAACGATGTTAGATTTCTAACTTATACTCAATTAGCAACGAACCCAAGCGCCAATAATGTTGCAAGAGTCACGAGACAAGTCACTCCAAGTAATAAGCGAGGCATTGCTAAGGGTAAAAGCGCTAATGTATTTTATGATATGAATTTCAAATGCTTTAAGACTTGTGAAAACTGGATACCTTTATCTTATTGTCCTATAACCATAGAATTATATTTAGTGAATGATGCTACATTGCCAATTATTGCACAAGGCGACACTTCTGATTTCACTGCTACAAATACTTCTAAAAATGGGCAATAAAGAAGCAAGTTTTCAAAGCAAATGTTTATTCTCTTGATGATAGCTTATACGCAGAATATGCTAAAATATTAGAAACCGGTTCTCTTCCAATTACTTTTGAAACTGAAACAATGCAAGAACAAACCACATCAGTATCTACTGAAATATTTTTCAACTATCGTAAGGAATGTATCTAAACTAAATATAATATTTATTTCATTTTCTAATACAACGAGTATCGGTTATGTAGGGGGATTTGGTGAGATTCTTAAAGAATACAACTCATTATCTCATCCATTAGCGCATCAAGGTAGTGCTGTTGATGTTGGGTATTATGATCCTACATATGATTTTACTGCTTCATTGGTAATTGGTAATCAAGTTATACCATCGCAAGAAATTCAGGGTGTTCGTGAAGCATACGTCCATTTAATGCATTGTGCTGACAATCCATTGTTGGTTAGAAGCGAGGACTATAAAACACAAGCATTTATGTTTGGATTTAATCTACAAAAATTAGAATCAGCATCGTATTCAGGTTTAGATTCAAAAAATAGTTCAATTGCAGTAATTAGAATTCGCCCCCTTGATGGATCTACTTTATATACAAGTAAATATATGCCAACGCGGATGTATATTCATATGGTTCATGATTGCATACTTGAAATCCGGTCAAATTCTGTAACATTTTATGAGTAAATAAAAAAATATGATATTATGATTTTCCATTTAATAATTTTTATTATGAGCAAAAACTTAATGAATATCTTTGATATTACAGCAAATAGAATTAGGCAAGTAAAAGATGGAGCAGTCAATGATATAGAAGACCTTTACGCGAGTAAATCCGACATTCAATCAGTATTAGATAGTAAAGCAGACCAAGCAGACACCTACACAAAGGATCAGATACATGCTAATTTTTATAATATAACTGAAACATATGACAAAACAGAAATTAATGTATTATCAATTAATATTAGTTCAAATACATTTTTAATAGGTAATCTGACAATAACTTCAAATACAAATTTTAATAATATTTCATCAATTACAAATTAAATAAATATAGTTTAAATTCTACTATGACAGTTAATTTTAATCATATTTCTTCAAATCCTTTTTTTAATAGCAGGATTAAATAGTACAATAAATTCACATATTACTGCAATTTTAGATTTACAGAATGGAGGTTCATTTAATGAAGCAGATTATTATAGTAAAATATCAATTAATAATTTATTATCAGAAAAATTAAATACATCAATATTAAATGATACATTAGTTCATAATATAACAACTACTTCAATTTTCAACATGGCAGATTTTGGAAATTATAATAATTTCTTTGAAATGTATAATAATTATGTTGATAGTTATGTTTATGGAAGTTTGGCAGGTTCAACAATGTTTGTAAATCAAAGAGGTTTTGGAAATGTATAAATTGATAATTCTTCAACTTTTCAATATGATAAAATAAGATTAAATCAAAACACTACAATATTAAGTAATTTACAAGTATCTGGTTTATTTTCGTGTTCATCTATTTTAGATGTTGCAGGCTCAGATGCTCGTTATGTTTTACAATCAGATGGATTAAGTTGATTAATAACAGGAAATACAAATACAGTTAATTCAAGAATTACTATCAATAATTCACAGGATACATCATTAGGACAAAAGTTAGATAAAATAGATACTAACGCTCAATCAGTAGCAGGTGCTATTAATTTTAGTGATAATACAACTTTACACAGTAATTTAAATATGTTGATTACTGGAAGTATAATATGTAATAAGTTTAGCACTACATCGTCGCCTAATGTTGGATTGCAAATGACTTTCAAAATGTTTAATCGTGAATTTAATATTAACAGAGATGGCAGACTGTGGATGAGTTCAAGTGGTGGTCAATGGGAAACTCAAATAGGAGATGCTAATGTTGGTCGCGTTTGGGTAAAAGATAGATTTGGTTTAGGTGCTGTTGGTGTTAATGGTTATGTTTTAAATTGTGCTGGCCAAGCAAGATTTACTGATTCAGTTCAGTTTATGGGAACTGACAAGGCAATAAGTCTTAACAATGGTTCATATTTGAATTTTAACAATAATGGTTCAATACGAAGATATACGCCAGATGCAATAGAAGGTTTATGTATGACTGATGATGATTTTGTTGCCATTAGTGTTGGCGATGTTAGTAATGCTTCTAATCAATATATGATGTGTGATGGATTAGTGAATAAAACTATTCTTAATAAACCTGTTGATGTGTTAGGTAATATTTATACAAATGCTGATGTTAATTGTGATAATGTTAATATTGATACTGATGGTAAATTAACAATTGATACAAATTGTGAATTATACAGATATGTTAGTGCTTTTTCATCTTTTGATGTGAGAAATACTAACGTTAATTCTTCAATTAGGTTTATCTGTGGAGACCCTGCCGTTCAATCTAACATAGTTGGAGCAGTTAATATTTCTAGCGGGTGGACTTTTAATACTTGAACCGTTGATGTAATGGGTAATTTATTTGCTGATGATGTTTATGTTAAAACTAATGGAGCATTAAGAAGCAATCATATAGCACCTAATGGTGGAACATTAGTAACTGTTAATACTAATTTGGCAGTTCAAAACGCATATTTAGCAACTAATACCATTCAATCATTCGATTTAACAACGGTTACATTTTTGAATAATATTTCAATGACTGATGGAACAGATACACTAATAGGAACAAGTGAAATATCAACTTATTATGATGGAACTAATTTATCTACAATTGATGTAATATTCAGAACATCAAATACAGCGTTTAGAGTTTCAGATAGTTCAACTACACCTTCAGTTGTATTTTCTATTGATAAGACATTTGGAACCACCGTTAATATTGAAAATTTTACAAATAATGCTTCATCAACTTTTAATGAAAATGTAACAGTTGTTAATACAAAAACATTATTTGTTAATGATATTCAAGATGCTTCAGGTGATGCTATTGATATTACTGCTGGAACTATGACCATAAATGGAAGTCTAATAGATAACTCTGATGCAAGATTAAAATATAATGTAGATTTACTAAAAAGCAATTGTATTAGTATGATTAAGAAATTCAATCCTAAAAATTCAAAAAAAGAGAGACGATAAGGATGCAATCCATATAGGTTATATTGCTGATGATTTATTAAAAGCAGTTCCAAAAGAAATTAGTAACGTAGTTCATAGCAGTCGCGAATATGTAGGTATTGAATATACAAAAGTTCCTATATTATTACATAAAGCTTTACTGGAAGTAATAGATAAAGTTGAAAAATTAGAAAAAGAAGTTAAGGAATTGAAAAAAGAATAATCTAAATAAATGAATAAAATTTAAACAAGAAAAATCTAAGTAAATAAATAATTAATTACTATATATATATGGACATTGACAGGAAAGTTAAAATAAAAGCATTATTTCAAAATAGTAGTATGAGAGAAAAATATGTTATTGTGGTTGTAAAATTACTAAGTTAAATAAAAATGAATTTACATTAGATAAATGTAACAATAAAGAATGTAATTTTAATCATTCTAAATTTGATGAATATATTAAAGAATTGATAGCAGAGAGAAGAGAAGAGAGAAACAACAGACTAATAAATAAGTATGGTAAGGTAGTAAATCCCATTTTTTGGGATTGTTATGGCCTATTTTAATTCCTTTGAACATTTATTATTGTATTATAATCTAAATAATAATATAATGGGTAATTCAAACAGTAATGTTGAAACTTCAAGTATTGATAAAATCAATGGTATCGATGTAGAACAACTAGATTTAAGTAATATTGATAAGTTACAGTTGAAAGCAATTAAGCAAATCAGTGAAAGATTAGAAAAACTGGAGAAAGTAAACTGTGACAAACTAATATATAAATTACCAGCGTTGAATTTGTGTAGTTATAGTTTGTTCTGAATTTATAATATTAAACATATTAACATTATTAATTGAAAACATATGAATAAAATTTACTAATAACACTTTGTTTATCACCATCGACTATTTTGATTGTTATTTTTTCACTTGTAATGAAATAAAAGTAACCATATTATGGCTATACACTAATTTAGTTTCATGAAGGTCTTTATTGAGAAAATAATAAATATCACATAAAGTAGTTGGTGTTAAAGTACGATTACGAACTTGCTTCAAACATTTAAATGAAGTAGATGTAGCAAGTATCTCATATTCAATTAATAATTTTAATGGTTTATGTTTTTGATGCAATTTATCTAAGTCACTTAAGTTAAAAATATATGATATACCATTATTAATATTGATATTATCAGTTTCAAGATATTGCTTAATATTTAATTTGTAGGACTTGTATACTGGTGTAAATTTATTAATATAATTTCCAATAATATTCTTATTATTTATTTTTAATAATCTAACATCACCTAAATTATAAGATAATACCAGGTTTTTAATGTCTAATGGCAAATCATAAAATATCATACTATATTTAAATATGTATTTTGTTTAAAATGCTTTCTCAATCCTGATGTAATACATCTTATTAATGTCTTTAGAATTCATATTTACATACATAAATGAATATGGAGCATCGCCCACTGCCGTGTGATACATTTGTAATAATCTTTCTTTATCAAGGACTGCTGAATTTTCTTCTATGAAACTCATTAACTCACTGGCATTCTTCAGCCTGAACATATACAATGAACTGGCATTTAACCTAGTGATTGGTGCTAACACATTGTATTTTTGAGTTGAACAAATAACACTAATGGCATCGTGCCTACCTCTTGCAAATTAACCGTGTAATAATTTACTATATCTGACAAATTTAGTATCATCGGCGTGGTCATCAATAACAATAAGAATGGAATATAATTTCTTCATTTTAGTATTTTTCATATAATGTATCAGTTTTCTTTGTTTATTAATGATATTTTCCAACTCTTCTGGTCGGTATTCATCAAAATATTCTTGCTCTTTTGTATCATCCAGCTTCATTTCTTCTCGCTGGTATTTCTTGACTTCAACAAAGGTAGGGTCATTATGGACGCTCGGACTAAAAATAAAGATACGAGAGAAACAGTTTTTATATACATTTAATATCAAATTTTGAATTAGAACTGTTTTGCCACCTGTTGAAGAAGCAACTATAATGCTTCTAAAAGGTAGTTTTGGTACGTGCTCATATTTAGACTGTTTAAATTCATAGTCAGTTATGTTTTTTGGTTTTATTATGGGAACATCAGGCATAATAAAATAATATTAAAGATATTTAGAAAATAATTTAATATTATTCATTGTATGAAAGAATTGCTATGATATGAATGGGGTCTATCGTAGCAGAACAGGCCCTTTCATCAATTTCAATCATAAGCATTGAGACTACTTAAGTTTGAATTAGTTTGAACCTTGCTTGTGTTTTCCAGCGCAAAGAAAAATCCATTTGTTTGTGTCCTCCGAATATTCTACCATGCATGAAATAATAAGTTCAAATAATTATTTTAATAATTATTTCATCTTATTCTTTAATATGGATAGAAGTTATTCAGATTGTATTGATATAATAGATGAAGTAGAGAATATAGAACAAGTTGTTATAACTGATAATAGATACAAGAAAGTATGCTATTTTGTTTTAGAAATAATATAGATGGGAAGAAAGAAAAAGAATAAGACTGAACCAGTTGTTTCTTCAACTGATGAAGAAAAAGAAGAAATTGTTAAAGAAACATCAGTTATTGAGTTTGCTTGTCCAATGTGTAAAAAGATGTTAGAAATGAAGAATGAATTAGCAACACAAAAGAAAGGAAACTGCAAATGTTCGTGTGTTCCAACAAGTTTCAAAATAAGTAAAATGATAAGAAAATGAATATTGATAAAACTAAAGACAGTATCAACTTAGAAACAAATGTTCATAATATTGCTATACGCTTTGGGAGGGGAGTTACTCCATCCGATAATGGTGATAAGGAAACACAGGAAACTATACGTGAAATGATGAAAAATAGTATTTAAAGAGTAGATTTAACATAATTGCAACATTTAGTTTTAAAAGTTTAGTTTTATAATTTAGTATATGTTTACATGGATGAAGGATTAGAAAAGATGGTTAAACAACTGAACAAGGTTTTAGACCAGAATAAGAATATTTCAGAACTCTTACAAGAAATAGAAAAGAAGAAACCATTAACAAACAGTTATCAAAGTAAAGAAGTTGATAGAACCAATGGTGAATAACAAATAAGAAACAAGTGTATTTAAACAAACTCAACAACAAAGAGATAGAAGAGCCGAAGTCCTCCACTATGGCATTTTATCAAACTGACTATGACGAGGAAACGCAACTTTAATCATAAAGTTGCATTTGCTCCTGGGATTGAAACTTGAAATTCTTATAGATAAATCCCCACCACACATACCCCATGTAGGTTTCTACACATAGCCCGTGTAGGTTTCTACACGTAGTCCACGATAGCCCATGTAGGTGTCTTCACGTAGCCCATGTAGGTTTCTACACATAGCCCATGTAGGTTTCTACACATAGCCCATGTAGGTTTCTACACATAGCCCACGTAAGTTTCTACACATACCCTATGTGGATTTCTACACATGCCCCATGAGGGTTATAAAATTTTACAATGTTTAATCATATTATGACTAAATAATATGAAAAACAATTTCTTAATTTGTTCCACATTCGGTTTTGAATAGCAGTATTATTTGACATCCAAAACCAGCAATGGACAGTTCTGGAAACTCACATAGAGTATGTGTGGAAACAAACACAGAGTATGTGTGGAAACTCACACAGGGTATGTGTGGAAACTCGCATAGGGTATGTGTGCTTTCATTGTAACATAATTATAACATGTAGAAGAGTATAGGTTACAATTATACTATACTTATGGTTTGTAAAGACTGAAATATTTTATTTTCCTTAATTTGGTTATCTTTTTCTTAGTCATGGAAACGCCTTTAAAGAAATACGGTAGTTCTATGATAAGGATGGAAGCAGTGCAAAAGTGTTCAAAGTGTAAAAATGATAAGTCTAAGGAAAGTTTCAGTGGTGATAATATGCGATGTGATAAGTGTTTAAGAGCTCAAAGAGACTATCAAAATAGACATAGGGAGAGAATGAACGAGGAACAAAGAATTTGATATGAAAACGATGAGGAGTATAGAAAAAAGAAACTGGAAAGGATTTATAGAAGAAATAAACATATTGTTAGTTGTGATGTTTGCAATTGTTCAATAAGTTAAGGGCATTTTGGAAGACATCTTAAAACAACAAAGCATCAACATAATTTAGGAAAGAGACAAGCTGAGGAACAATGATTTGTAAATTAGATAAGGTTAATAGATGATAATGATGTATTAACAAGAAAATATCAGAAGAGTATCAAACAAAATAAATACAAAACAGTCAAAGCACGAAAAAATCAAAAGAGCATGCCAAGTTCAAACAACCAAACCATAAGTATAGTATAATTGTAACATAAGATTTTACATGTTATTATTATATTATGATTATAATTTCAGTTCAGGATAATAATTTAATTGATTTGTCTTACTTCTTTCATACATCATTTTAAAAGTAATAGTAATATCTCTCACTGTATTTTGAACAAGTATAGACACATTGTGATAAATTACCTTATTCATTTGGAATAAAACCCCAATATTACATAAGGGTATACTGCTTTGAAATTTGTTAGTGTGTGTTTTTGAGTTTGTGTTCTTTGATGGTTTTTATTCTTGCTGTTTTGTTGGTATGCTTGTTTGAACTATTTAATGTTGTATGCTGTGATTAAAAAGTTTGTTGGGGGTTGTTCTGGTTTTTGAGTTGCTTGGTGGTTCTTATCTTGTTTTCTGTGAATTTTGCAGATTTGTGTTTATGCTGTTTGAATATGTGGTTTTAGTGCGACAATTGCCGTTTTAACTATTTTTTTTGGGGGGGGCCCTGTGGTTGTTTCCCAATCCAGTTGATCTCCCGCAACCATTTGGCTCAAGGCCCCTTTTGTGCATATCATTGTATCATCCATGATCGCGTGAAGCAAAAGAACCTTTGCAGGCCGCTTACAGGATTATCCACAAGACAATCCACCAGGGACAATCCATCCTCCAATCATCCACATTGGCATATTGGACTCTCTCCGGAATAGATCCAGGGACCAACAACGACCTCTACTACCACAGGGTACCAGTTTATTTCTGGGATAGGCGCCTGGGGCAGTGGGCCTCAGTTTGTGGTAGCGAAGCGGGTTTTCCGCAGAGATCCAAGGGAAGATGTCATCCGATGGAGAAGGCTTCATGGAAGCCTATTCAAGCATGGCCAAAAATCCAGGCTATACGGAGGAAACACTAAATTTATCGATGACCGCCAAGCAGCCGCCATCGTACGACGGAAAAGTCAGCTGGTTCAGGTATGAAGAACTCGTGGACGACTGGGTGACCATCACAACGGTGGAAGCACCCAAGAGAGACCTCTACTCAAAAGCAGAATCACGGGAGATGCTTACATGTACAAGGCAGTCCTCCAAAATGACCTTTTGCAAGATCCTGATGAAGGAGTCAACTACTTCAAGAACACGCTGAAGAAGTACTTTTTGAAAGGTGCGACCAACGTGTATCTGTACAGACTCCTCAGTTTCTTCAACCACAGAAGGCAGAACCAAGAGTTCCTCATTTTTACATCAAAATTCGAAATCCTTCTTATGAGATTGAAGGCAGCATGGATGGACTTGATGCCCGTTTTCACGGCACAGTCCCCATCATTTCGACAGTCCGTACAGGACGCAAATGCAAGAACAATTGCTCGACATCAGCAAGCAGCCGGTGTTCGAGCACCGCCTCCAGCCCTGCTCAATGAGGACGATCCGACAGTCCTCAGACAGTAAATCACGGGAATGCAGGACAGACAGCGGGACGCATTTCCCTTCGGGGATAATCTCATTGCAGAGTTTTTCATCATACAAAGTGAGCTGTCAGATCAGCAAAGAGAAAGACTGACAAGTGCAATTTCATTGAGAAACATCTCACTCGAAAACTACTCCTATGAGATGCTGAAGACGCACTACCATGAACTCTTCATCACGACGAGGACATCGATCCAAGATCCATCCATCCAAGCTCAAGGAGGCAACCGAAGCAACACATTCTTCATCATCGAACAAGGTGAATACGAAGGAGAAGAAGGCTTCTGGGTTGAGGATGAAGAAGGACTTGAAGGATTCATGTCAAACAACGATGAGACGTTCTGGGTCCTCGAGGAGAACGATGCGTTCATAGCAAGAAAAGTGTCGGGGCGGAACTTCAAGTTCAAGAAGAGAAAAGGAAAAGGAAAATCAGGAAACAAAAAGGGCAGTCACCAACGAGGTGGCTTCAAACCCTTCAGACAAAGCGGTTCTGGCGGAAAGGCCAATATGGCCTACGAAAACTATGATCCCTACGACCAGGCATATTGGGGAAAAGGCAAAGGAAAGAAGGGAAAGAAAGGAAAATCAAAATTCAAATATCCCTATGATGGAAACAAAGGTTATCCATCCTATGAGAGTGGCAAGGGCAAGAGCAGACAGGAGAAAGGAAAATCCAAGACGTTCGCAGCCACCGCAGAAAAAAAAAGGAGCAGCCCGCCATCCAGCAGACTGCACCATCCATAGAGCCTACCTATGCCGGTTGGACAGACCAAGACTGGGATCAATCATGGACATGGAACGAACATGGCTGGTACTCATCCCATGAGACATCCAGCACAGGACAAGCGTTAATGGCATTCCATGATGCATATGAGCATCCTGGGAAAAACCATCCACGAGAGGCTGATCCAACCAGATACAGTTTCAGAACACAATCTGTCCGTCACAACAAATCACAGCCTTCTGGCAACAAAGCTGATGGCGTCAGGAATGTCCCGATTACACATACGACAATTCCTTTCGGGAGGATCAGGACCACGCATGACTGGCGGGTCAAGGCCCGATGGATCCTTCGGTCTTGCACCATTAGGGTCGTAACCTGGATAATACCCGGTTTCACGCTTATCTAGGGCTGCAGCTGGCGCAGCCTTTGGAGCGCCCTGAGAGCTTGCCGCATTGGGCTGACCCTCAGTAGGAACATCACGAGACCAATCAACAGGCGGTCGCAGAGGCGGCGAGTACGACCGCGTAGGGTTCGTCTCAGGCGCGCCTCCAGGGGACTTATTCCTGATCCGGGTAGCATCGGGGTCCCTTCTTCTCCTGCTTTCGTTTCTAAGGCACGCAAGACAACAGGGTCCTTTGACAAACCCAAATCTCCTGTAGTCATCCTGCCCAGCTGAATGCCTAGTGCAGTAGAAAGTCTTACAAAATTGACAGTTAATTCCCTTGGTCAGGAACAAACTCTCCCTACAGACGCCGCATCGGGGTCCGTCGCGGGAGCATTCTTCACACAAGTCCTCTTTGAACGAGAAACAGTACTCACAAATCGCACCTTTGCATCCTTTACAACGAAATTCAGCAACAAGGTGGATGCGCCCATCACCCATGTATTTACATCTGGGTTCTCCAGCGTTGCCAGGATTTCCACCGGCAGCACTCTTTTTCCCCCCTCCTCCCGGGCTTTGCCGATCAGGAGGAGGCGGTGGTGGAGGCTTATTATCAGGAGGACTAGGCGGAGGTGGCCGCTTATCCGGAGTACGGGAACCCCTGCGTGATCATTCAATCCACTACTCGATGCATGGCTCGAGTACTTTGATTCGAGAGTGTTAATTTTCTGGGCCGTGCTATTTAGCACGTTGAGCATCTGTTCAAGCTTGCTGTTGAGCGTACTCGAAACAGCCATGTTGTGAGTGTTCTGCTTGTCCGTGTAGGACTTGCAGTCCCTTGATTTGACCTCTAAGTTGGTCTGTGTTTCGCAGAGTTAGTCCTTGATCCACTTTATGCCTTCCGTGTTGGTAAGCCAACACTGTTCGGCACTTTGCATCATCCTGTCGATGCTACATATCCTGGCGGATAGGTCCTCGATTTTGAGGTGCACACCACCAATCGCGGGATGATTGGATTGACTCTCCACGAGGGATCTCTCGATTGCTTCAACACGAGTAACAGGTTCGGCAACTCGATCAGAAAGAGACTCAAAAACAGTTTGGACTTGGACGATCGATCGAGCGACGTCGTCATAGCTGGCCCGTTCATTCAGGGCATCGCCTAAGCTAGTCGTACGATCGAAAATGATCTTGACTCGTTGGCCAAGCTTGGTTACGACATCCCTAGCCCCTTGCGACAGCTGCATTGACGCATTTGCAGCCTGCGTACATCACTTCTATCATTCCTACGCCCAAGGTCTTCGACCTTAGCAACCAGGCGATGAATGATTGTACTTACGGAAGAGTCCACTTTCCCTCTTTCAAGGGCCGTGACAAGATCAGCAACCTCATTGGGCTGATCTTCACCCATCGGACTATGCCTTGATCCACGGTCCCGAGGAGTGGACAGATCAATCATGACTGGATTAGATCTCGGAGGAGTTCTGAAATCATCCTGCACGGCCGTTGATGGCCGTGGGAACTCACTCCGATTAGGAGATTGGCTCTGGTATGGCGCAGATCTCCTAGCATCACGAACCGCCGAGGGTTGTGTCATGCCCATGCCTTTGGCAACGGACAGTTTAGGAACAATAGGCCTATCAGTTCGCATAGGAACATCAGGTCTCGAGTCAGCAATGACAATGTCATTCAAATCGGTCGCGTTGGACACTCTAGATTCAGACATCGATTCAATATCAGTCGCATTACTGATGGTGTGATTGCGACTAGAACTTGATGCCATCATGGATTCAGATTCTATCGGAACATTAGCTCCGTCCATGTTGTCCAGGGCGAAAAAGGAAGCCGCGTTGGGCGTAGGGCGAACATTTTGTGCGTTCAAGCCACTCGACCTATTAAATTCCTCCTGGAATGCTTCGATCCCATCAAGCACGTTAACGAGCGTGTCCGCGTTTAACGGGTCGCCTGTCATCAACCCTCAGCGCAACCCGACCTATGCGATTCTGGACAATGGATGTACCAGATCTATGGGCAGCTGGCATGCAATCCAGCGTTTTACTCAGGCCATCGAACCAATGAAGGACATCATCTCCTATGAGTGCATCCCGGCCGAGACCAAGTTCACTTTTGCAAACGGAGAGACCGCCAGGGTAAATTGGACCCTGCATCTTCGATATCACACAACTCCTCCATGCAGTACAAACATCGACGTCCTTGAACAAGGAACTGTACCAATCCTTCTCAGCGTCAGCCAGATGCGGAACCTCTACATGACCATTGCACACACCTCAATGTGACAAGATCACATGCAAGGCCTTTGGCATGAACCGTCAAGCAGTTCCAGTATCCGGTACAAGGACATGCACTCGTCGATCTCGCTGGAGTTGCAAGAGTGAAGGAGCATGGAGAAATTGCTCACAAGGGCCTCATCAACTATGTCTATGACGATGATAACAGCATCAAGTCTCCCTCCAGGGATCTCACCAAGAGCGAAACTGTTTGTGCAGCAAAATCATCCGAGACAAAGGAGGACCTAGCAACTCCTAAGATCATTGGGTCTCAAAAGCAGGACCACTCGATCCTTGACAAGAAGAACAAGCAGCTCATCCGTGTGCGCATCACGCCCCGAAAGGCGCTGTTCACACCAAATGGAGCCAAGGAATGTCCAACCAATCCTGATCACATTAGCCGAGAACGTACTACGGAAATCACTGATGCATCCGCAGGTGGAGATCCAGACATCCTAGAAGACAATTGGAGACTTACATCCCAGGCAAATAAACCGATGATTAACCTGTGGATAGGTAAGACCATTTTCACCTTCGCGGACAATTCGCTTAGGGACGAAGAAGCAGGTTCAGGATCGGCAGCAGACAGGATCATCGACAAGAGGGGCCGGTCGACTATTGAGCCAGATCCTTTCGCACCATCCTCAGAAGAACCAACATCTTTTCCGCTTGCCCTAGGCAGAATCCACAAGCGATTGTCAAATCCCGAAGAGTTGAAGAAACTCCACCTGCAGCATCATCACATGACAACAGATGAATTTCGATTTAGAACCCGCGCACTTCATTTGCCGAAATCAACATTCGATCTATTTGACAAGATCCGAAGTGAGTGTGAAGTTTGCCAAGCGGCAAAACATGCACCATCACGAAGCAAAACAAGTGGACTTCGAGCGGAAATTTTTGGTGACATGACATTCATTGATCACTGTCAAGTTCCTCTTGGAACAGGAGAACACATCATTGTTTTTGTCATCCTGGATGGAGCAACAACATTGCTCACTGCACAACAGTGACAACTACGCAAGAAGCCGAGAACATCACTGTCCTCAGGAACTATTTTGACCAGTACCACTTGCAGCCCAAATCAGTTGTCGCAGATCAAGCCTTCATGACAGATACATGGGAACATTTCTATCAGTCCCTTGACATCACACCGATATCCTTGGGACCAAATACACCATGGCCAAATCGAGCTGAAGCAGCAGTTCGACTCCTGAAGGCACAACTCAAGATCATGCTAAGTTCCATCAGAGCAGGTACAGCACCTGCGACACTGAAGAAAGTGACATACAGGCAGCTAGTGAAGGCCGCCGCAACTGTCAGGAATCAGACCGTCACCTACGGGGGTGTAACACCATTGGAGCTCGCATTCGGAAGACGACCAGCAGATCTCATCCAACTTGATGTCGCAACACCAACTCAGTTGACGATTGACAGGAATGAACAAGAGCTGACAGCCATCCAGATCAAGCAGCTGTCAAAGCAAGCTTTCCAAGAAGCGCGTCAATCCGAAGACATCCGACGAGACCTTGCTCAAAATCTCCGAATGAGTTCTAAGCCTCTTCAGGTGAAGGACAAGGTATTCTACTGCTAGGAAGACAAATCCAAGATCCGTTCCGATGGAAGCAAGGGAGGAATATGGCTAAAAGGAAAGGTCATTTCCATTGAAGGAGCAATGGTAGGACTTGATCTTGGGACTTGACTCATCAAGGTCAACATGACGAAGCTCAGGAAGGATGAGACCATCCCTCCGGGGAAACCCGGAATTGATCTTCTGTTACCAGAAGAGCGAGAATCCTTGCAGAAGGAGCAACCAGGCTCCTCTGCAGATTCCAAGAAAAAGGAATCATCCGCACCAGCTCCTAAGCCAAGATCCTCAGTGCCATTACGTATCGCGGGAAAAACAACTCCAAAACCTGTAGTACCTCATCCAGCAGAGAACATGTTCGTCGAGGACCTCGCATCCATTCCTGAACAAGCACATTGGAATTGTGTACGTAAGGGAAAGATCCACTTTCTCGAGATCTTTGCAGCAAGTGCCAGATTCAGTCAATGCTGTGCACTATCAGGTCTTAAGGTTGGGACTCTCGTAGACATCCGCACAGGATTCGATGTAATGACATCCAAGCATGGTCATGGAGATCATCAGGGAACAAGCACCTGATGTCATCTTTATGGCACCGGTCTGTGGACCATGGTCAAATATGCAGAAAATCCAACAAGACCAACAAAAGGTTGTGGAAAAGCGGAAACGCTACCTTCCCATGGTTGAATTTGTGGCATCCATTGCGCGATATCAGTTGAAGCACAGAAGATACTTCATCATTGAAAATCCTCAGACATCCAGGATATGGTATCTGAAACGCATGCAACAACTGTTTTCAGATCCATCTGGGGAGATTTCCATTTCTGTGCATACGGACTTAAAGATCCTGAATCCGGGCTCAGAAGTCTCAAGCCCACGAGCTTGATGCGCTGTTTACCTTCCGAGGTTATGAGACCGATCTTCAGAAGGTGTAATTTTTTCCAGCTCAGTCAAGCATGAACACCAACCCCTAGAGGGAAACGCTGGTACCTTCGGAAGCAGGACCAAACTGGCACAGGTGTATCCCTACCAGTTCTGTCAGGATCTCGCGCACATCCTCCTGCGACACTTGCAGGTGAAACCGCTTGACAATGAGGTGTACCTCTTGGAAAACCTTTTTGAACCATTCACCATCAAGCAGGTTGATATCCTGAGAAAGGAGATGGAAGCCATTGACAAGGAGTTCAACATGACCAGCAGCAGTCTTGCAGTCAGAATCCAAGACCTGCCGTTCAACAAGGACGTTCAACCATTAGTCATCCAGGATCCGCTAGTTCAGAAGTTCCAGAAGACGATGAAGCAGTACCCACCTGGGACTGAAATCGATATCTTCAAGCAAGATCCTAATGACTGGCGATGTCAGAACATGTGGAATGGCTGTAAGAAGTTGAGACAATTGTGCATCTCATCCACTCAGTATGATGCATGCACCGCATACGTCAACACCATTGGCATCAATATGCCTATTACGTCACCTCCGGACGATGCAATCATATCCTTCTGGCAGCCTGATCAGCTGAATAGAATTCGGGTCTTGCCTGCATCAAAATGCAATTGGGAGAAGTATGATCCGAAGACGTGGCGTGCTGTGATGTTTTCATCCGTTCATCAGTCGTTCACCGATGCGCCGGCTATCAGGCCGATGCCCATCAAGATGGATCCATTGGATCCAACGGACGCACCTCAACAACCTGACACGCAGCAGCCACCTGATCAACCGGACCATCCCATGCCTGATCCAAGACCTCCAACACCTCCGGACGAGAACATGTCAGATCCTCCTCCGGATCCGCCTGATCATCCCATGCCGCCAGCACCACGCAGTGTGTCACCAGACAGTCCAGTGGACCCTCCACTACCGCCGCGCGACAAGCCTGGCGGAGGAGATGCAGCGCTTAAACGGCAAAAACAGTCCATTTCATTCTCAAGTGGACTCAATCGACTGGGGGGTGATGTCTCTTTGCCGTCACAGTCGCGATCATCTCAGCCAATTCTTCCGACTGTCGTGGTACCTTCACCACGTGCGATTCTTACAAATCCCGAAGCAGAAGATGAAGATCTTGAACTGCCAACACTTGCGCAAGAAGAAACAACCGGCAGTCCATCAAAGAAGCAGAAGACTGGGAAGAAGAAGAAGCCAGATGACAATGATGAGTCACCTGGGAATTCTCCCAGACATGATCCTGCATCTTCATCCAATTATAATCCGAACAATCCAGCGAATTTGCCGGTTCAATATGAAAGTGAGGAAGAGCTGATTCCTCATGTTCCAACCTCATCCGGCACTGGAAGTTCAGAAAGAACCATGAGACACACTGACCAGGAAGATGGAGATTCAGAAGACTCTCAGAGGACCAGATCCTACGATGATCACCAAGCTGATCTCGTTCTAGATGAAGCGCATTGGAGTGACAGCCGAACAGAAGATCTGTGCGAACACCGGATCCTCTACGGTTCCGAGAGATATCGAAGGCAACCCTGTCCTTCTTGGACGTGTGAAAGGGACCTTCATCCCATCGCCCCGATGCGGATTCTCTCATCAGAAATACACAGATCAGAATCATGTTGACCAGTTATGCAAGAACATGACCGACGATGACCGTGCACTCTTAGTTCTGTACTCATCCAAGCAAGAATCCTTGAAGGCTTCATCCACATCCGCACTCATTGGCAAGAAGCGGAAGGAAGCTACAGCCACGGAAATAAGAGCTTATCAGAAGCAATTCCTAGAAGCCAAGCAGCTTGAGTGCAAATCATGGCTTGACAATGAAGTGTTCGACTTAGTCGATACACGCAAGATTCAGGTCAGGAACTGGGTCACCGGTCGCTGGGTTCCAACCCTGAAGCGAGACAAAGATGGTAACTTCCTGAAGACCAAGGCTCGCTGGGTCCTCCGAGGCTTACAAGCAGAAGAATGATCAGCAGACAGACAGTCCTGCTGCATCCAGGAGTGGTTTGTGCCTTGCAATCCAAGCAGCCTCAAATAACGGCTGGAACATATTCCACATGGGTTTGAAAACAGCATTTCTCCAAGGCGAAGCATACGATCAGTCTCGTGACATCATTTGTCAGATACCTCCTGAAACGGGATATCCACCACACATTGGAGCGCGCACGAAGAAGCCTGCCTACGGGCTGAACGACGCACCCCGCAGACGGTGGAACATCCTTGACTCGTCGGCACTTCGTTCATACGGACTGGTGCCAACCCGGGCAGACCGTTGTACACACGTGTACTACGGCAAGCAGCTTCCGAAGCCCGCATTGGTGAGTGAAAAGAAGTCATCCACAACTTTCGATCTCGAAGGAGCAGTTGATTACCTCATGGATCCTGTTTCTGGTAACAATGCCAAGAATCGACAAGTTCATGGAGCACTGTCTCTTCATGTAGATGATCTTCTTATGACGGGGGATGACGTGTTCGCGAAGGAAATCATGGGACGACTTCGGACACATTTTCAGGTTGGTTCCGAGGACAAAAATGATTGCCTCTTCGTAGGACAGCGCATCCAATGGAAGCAAGATGACAAGCACGGTTTGTACATTAATGTTCATTGGGATTTCCCAGATTTGAGCCCGTGCTCCATGATGCTGAAAAGCTGATTTCCATAGGTTGCATGGAACATGAATGTGATGGGCTTCTTCGCGAACGGCTTGATTTTTCTCCCTTCTTCAATGGATGGTGGTGCCGGCCTTCGCATTCTGTACTTGGGCTGAGCTGTGCCTTCATCTTCATGAGGTGCCTCGGATCTTGACGGATGCGGACTTGGCGGAATAGATTCCGTTGGTAGATCATAGTCCGGTTTGTCGTGATGAGGCTCTTTCTGCTGCTCAGAGTACAGGGGTCGTCCGAAGGATTGGATCTCGACTTGTCGTGTGTGTCCGCTGTTGCATCTCACATAGAACTCCATCTCCGGATCGACATCGAATTCATTGCCATCGGGCCTGCGTGCATTTTGTGCGGATCTTGTGTTGAGCTTGTCGATCCATCGATTCCTTGGAACAATTTCTCCCCGTGCCTTGCGCTCATTGTATGTCCCGTCCACGGATGGAAATACGAATGCAATTTCGAAACGTGATTTTCCATAGCTCGGGAACATAGCCATCAAGAAAAGCCCTGGCTTATTTCCCATGAAGTTCCTGGCATGTGTGATGCAGGTCAATGCGTCATAGAGCTCGACGGAACCATCAGGACCCATGTCCACTGGTCGTTTGCATTCCTTATGGTTCCATGCCTTGGATCATGTCGAAGACATCCGGAAAGTGATCTGCTCATTCTCTCAATTCGCCAGAGGATGAGATCTGTGATCTGTTTCGCCTTGGATGGATCCATGCTGAAGTATTTGCAAACCTGTTCGACATTCTGGACGGTCTTCTCGAGATCAATGTTGCCATTGTGGCATACCATCGGGATGATGTCGGTTCCGTAGCTTCGGATTGAGCATTGGTGTAGCAGCAGATGCTGTAGACCTTCTTGATGAAGTCCATGTATTGCTTCTCCGCATGAGGTCCTTCACCTTGGAGTGTTGGCTGCCAGTAATCGTTGAATCTGGCCTTCAACCAGAATACCTTAACTCCATGTGGTCTCTGATGCTCAGGAACGAAGTGGAAATCCGGATTGACATCGAGGATGGTTGAGCATTCCCTCTAGTACTCGTACACAAAATTCAGGAATTTTGAGTTTCCGAGAGGTCCTGGGTGTACGTATTCCTTCTGGAGGCTGATGTTTGTATCCGATCCATATGTTACAAACCACCGATCATTGGATGTGAGAACAGGCCGCATCACTGGTCGCCTTGGAAGTGCAGGTCGATCACCAGGATGATTGTCGGATTCCGTCTCTTCATCCGGGATGTTCTTTGGTGCTGGCTTGACCTTGGAGACAAGCCTCAATGCTGGTGGCGGTGACTTTGGAACAAGTTTCGGATGCGGCATCGCCTTTGACGTAGGCCCTGGCTTTCCTGCGGGAGGATGCCCTTCTTCGTCTGAATCATCGTCGTCGGAATCTGGATCGTAATCAACCTGCTCCATGTTGACATTCTCGGGTTGTTGAGAGGCGGATGGATTCTCATCGGCGACTTGCTCCACGGGGCAGTCTGATGTCTCATCTTCCTCATCACGAGCAGGGGATTCCTTCAACGGTGATGCCCGTCTCTTGATCATCGGCTTTGGCACAGGTGCCGCGGCGCTGGATCGTCCGAACATCATATTGAGAATGGGCATGTCTTCGAAGTGATTGAGCGTACAAGATTGCACAGGTCGGATTGGTTGTAAACCGAAAGTGGCTGCGGATGCAGACACGTATTTCTTGAGATTCAAAATGGGTCAAGTGCAAACACGCGCATCACGGAATTGAGGAATTGAAAATATGCAAGACGGAAAGACTCGTGCATCAGAAGTCGTGGACATGCGGATCATGCCCAGGTTCCCCAATAAGCAAACATGGATTCTGCTATACCGACTCCTGCAAAGGCAATGATGTCGGGTCCGTGCTTCGTGTTGTGTGCTAGCCACTCAACCAAGAATGCCTTGTTCTGCAACATGGCACGAAAGGGTGGATGTGCATCTACATTCAAGAGATTGCCGGTGAGGACGGCCTTGATGAGCTCGTCTGCTTTAGCTGAATGCTTGGTCAGCGAATCTTCCAAACAATCTTCACTCCGTACGTGTGCAAGGTCGTGCATCTGTCCACTGTTGCTTTCCTTTCTCAACATCTGGATCAAATGCATTGTTTCTTTCTGTTCCGGTGGATGTGTTGTGGATGCTGTGGTGACAAGATTGTTCGCATCAGTGCGGATGTGTACATCTGCAATTTCGCCGGTTATGTCTGACCAGAGGCCGCGAAGAAATAAAGCTGAACCGTAACAACGCATTAGTCCGTGCAACTCTGCAACAGTAGTGGACATGGTTGTGGCGGTGATCTTGTGCGTCTCATAGTCGACCAGTGAGCCTCTCGAGTTCGATGAGCCCTGGCGAAGATCTCTTTGTTCTGCAAGAAAAATAACATGCGCACGTTGGGATGACTTATCCTCGTTGTTGCGATAGGATGCATCTGGATAGCCAACTATGCGTGTCTTGCCACGAAGGGGCCAGAATCTCATGCTAAGCGGGATGCTTTTGATGGTTCTGACTGTCTTATTAATGGCGCGAACGTCCTCAATGGTCGGTGATGATGCCTTGCGCACCTGGAGAATTGATAACCAATGTGGAACTGCGTTCGCGACTGTAACCAGTTGATCTGACCTAGGACACTTCTGTATGCAGTATGCATTTGTGGAGTAAGAGGAGCGTCGTCCTTCAGGTGTTTGTTAAAAGTGATCTCCTGCAGTTCGTCCCAGTCAAACCCTTCGGGGAGAATGCACGTTCACATGGCACGCATCGATGACGTCATCCTTGACGACGATGAGTCAGAAGCCGCATTGACCCATGTGCCAGCAGGAAGAGATGCACTGTTGATCCTTGCATTTCTCAAGGACCAAGACTATGGCATCCGCCTCTCCGAAGAGAGAACAGCGTTGACAGACAAAACCATCGAGGCAAGAAACATTGTTGCAGCATTTGAACCTGATGGCAGCCTCATGGCGAGCAACAAGTGGATCATGAAGAAGCATCTCGATCATGAAGACTTCGAGATGTACGACACCAAGATCCGCGAATTCGCCGATGCCTTCTTCAAGCATGTGAATTCCACCAAGCACAACAAGGAAAAAGATACTTCCTCAGAGACCAAGAAGCATTGCACCGATCAGGACTCCATGAAGGAGAAATGATGGAACCCTCCGGGGAAAGATCCGTCAAGCCGAAGGTCATCGTGGAATATCACAACTCAGAGAACCTAGATGAGTTCATCCAAGAACTCAAGGAATCTATCTCGAAACAGATATGAACAAAAAGGACGCAGAGGAAGAGCTCGCGGGGATCAAAGAAGAACTCAAACGCTTCATGAACCAGTTCAACAAAGATCCGAAAAGAGCTCATCCCAATTTGACAGAGTGCGAGAGAGCCTCATTGGCACATGTCGATCCTGATGTCAATCTCGGTGAAGAAGAATTCTACTTCCCTCAGCGAGGAGAATGTCCCACCGTTGACGAGTACAAGCAAGCTCAACCAGGATCCGGATATCCGATCAAGCTACCGCTTGGATTGAAGAAGCCCAGGTCACTAGATGACCCGAAAATCATCCGAGCCTATGCCGATATCCTGGCATCGCTGACGCAGCCGACTGACCGTCCTTCCGTGGACTATCTCAACATGCATGAGTTCACCTCATCCATAGCGATCAACATGCGTACCCTGAACCATGGAAACCTTACAAGGAATCCAAAGTTGGACAACAGGGAGGTACAACATGCCGATGAAGGATCGACCGATCGTCAAGATGATGATGCAGAACAGTGCACGCATCTTATGCCTGAATGAAGCAGACGCATTCTTCAGTCCGAATGATGAGAAATCCAGGGAGCTCATCAAGACGTTCATCCGATACGGTTACAAGGGCATCGGGATCAAGCAATGGTCATCCAGACCGATCGCATGCTTTGTCCGCGGCGGACACTCTGCACAAGTTGAACTCCTGGCAAGACACATTTCCACCAGGAGCCAGAATTGGGGAACCACATTCGGAATGTTCAGATGTTTCTTCGGAACTAAAGGAGATGGCACTGATCCCGAATACGAAATTCCGACCTCGGATTGCTTGGCAACCACAGGAACATCCATGTTTACCGAACCCAAGAAGTACATTGGATCGAGATTGCCAGCACGCACCATTGTCCAAGGACATGGCCGAGACAAGGAGATCGTCGTTCTCCACATCGAGCAGAGTGATGAGTTTCGTGGCATGATCCCGAAATCATCCGACAAGTCATTCCACGAGTATGACGACCGCCACATAACGAGGGCAGATCTACCATTCGCAACCATTGGAGTCTTCCACATCCAGAACAACTGGAATTCATGCGGAACCATCCAACCAAGGCCATAGTCGATTACCAGGTCTCATCCGCAGAGCGCTACAAGCACGTGAACAATGAAATGTTCATGAACGGCTCGCAGGACTCCGACTCCCACAGTCCTCTCATGGTTTACATCCGCAGCAAGTCTGCAACCAGTAAACGCAGCTCTGAGAGATACCAGGATTACGTCAAGAAGAAGCAATCATCCTGGACCACGCAGGAGTACAAGGACTACAACAAGCAGTGGGGACATCAGAAGCAGTGGAAGGACTATAGCACTTCGACCTGGAATGATTATGGGGACCATGGCAGTCAATCCGACAGCAGCCGCCGATGGTATCGTCGATCCGACTGACCATGAAGACACGTTCAGCACCGCGAACAATCCAGATGATTGATCCTCCTCGTCTACAAGACTATACCATGAGTGAGAGATCAATAGTTTCACAATTGTTCCGCGTGTACATAGCGTTGTACATCACCCTTTGATACAGTTAGGTATCCAAAAAGAAGCGTACATAGTGTTTCCCATTTCGAAGGCCAAGACATTTCATCCAAGCAGAAAAAGGATGAATCCGGCACTTTTAATCACATGGCTACGGCAAACATCAAGGCTACGGTCAAAGGCCATGAAGCCAATAGTATTTCATACTTTGTGCTGGAGATCAAAAGAAATTTGTATCTGTTTTGTTGTGTTTTTCAGACCATTGATCTCCCGCAACATTTGGCTCAAGGGCCCCTTTTGCAGAATCACGACCATCCGAGCATGAAGACAAAAGAGCCATTGCAGGCCGCTTACAGGATTATCCACAAGACAATCCACCTGGGACAATCCATCCTCCAAACATCCATTACTGGCATATTGGACGACCTCAACCACCACAGGGTTCCATAGGCGCCTGGGGCAGTGGGCCTCACCCCCCCCCCCCCACGTATCAGACGTTGGGCGGGGGGGGGGGGTAGCAAGAGCCAGCATACCGCAATCTCATCATTTGCGTACAGCCCCCCGCCCAACAGCATATAATCAAACCGCTCGCCAAAATCTATATAAAATGCTTCAAGTTATTCATTTTAAAGAATAACTTAAACCATTTCAATCAACATCGCAACATTTATTGATATGTCCTTCACTTGATACATGGTCGCACCAAGCATAATAAATTTCTTTCTTCTTACATTTCAAACATCTAAACCACAATACACCGTTTTTCAATTCTTTTTCGTCAGGTCGTTCCAATTTTTCACCATTCAAACTTTTCTGTAAAAAATACTGATGGTTCAAAGATTTCTCGTGTTGAGACTTCTTTTCTTTTTTAACTTCATAATCGCACAATTCGCAATATGAACTTTTTGCCGATATTCTTGTATTTTTGCCTTTCCTTTCTCGCTTTCTCTCCATTTCTTTTTTCTTTCCTTAATTTCATGAATATTCTCTTCTTCATATTTTTGTCTGTATTCTTTCACCTTCTCAGGATTATTCAATTTCCATTGCTTTTTCGTTTCATCATTTTTAATCTTATTTTGTTCTCGGCAGTAATCACAAAGTTTCATCCTATTCATAAACAAATCAGAAGAATAAGTATTACCACATTGCTTACAAGTTTTCATATCTTCACTCATCCTCTACCATAGTAAGGCATCATCCCTTTAAATGGTTTTAGACAAACTAAATATCATGAGGTCTGGGTAAGACCCTCATAGAAAAAAACCACCACACAACAAACCACACAAAAAACCAAACAACAAACAACACAATAGACTTTTACATAACACTCACCACAAACGAAACAACCATTTGTAAAAAAGCACGCCCCATTTGTAAAAAAGCACGCCCCATTTGCAAAAAAGCACGCCCCATTTGCAAAAAAGCACGCCCCATTTGTAAAAAAGCACGCCCCATTTGTAAAAAAGCACGCCCCATTTGTTTATCAGGCGCTGGTGTTGTCTGTTGGTTTTACTGTTGGTTTTCTTGTTGGTGTATATAATATATAATATTATATAATATAACCCCTTGTTGATCTCAACCATATTTGGGCAACTGCTCTACCGATTTCATGGTCAAGTTCTTCATTATAAAACTGGTTGAAATATTTTTATTAGCATTTTTACCTTTCAAATATGTCAAAATCATTCGAAACATGTCTGTGTTTTTTAGCATTGTCCCATATGCAGTATCCACACGGTTTTCCAATAAATGATGTTTAGCACATTCAGCGATATAACCATCAAACAAGCTATCATACAAGTCTTTGAATATTTCATGAACTTCCTTTGAATACATGATTATGAGATTTGTTCTATAGCCTGATATACTAAAAAAATGTCAATACATCAATTAAAACAGTCTTATATTCAGGAAATGGGTTAAACTGTGTGAAGCAATACACCTGTATGTCATAAGCAGTTGCCCGTTCAAAATTTGTGTATTCGGGTTTGTTTTCTATCACTTCATCCACTCTGTCTATATACTTTACTGCCTTTGAACATCTAACACAAGAAAAAGAATGTTCAAGTATTATATTAACAATGTTTTCCGGTAGGTTTGTTGAATTAAACCCACCCATTCTGTTATTTCTGATACGCCTACAATATTGGCATGTACCAACCTTATTTCTTTTTTCAACACTGTTAAACTCAATCTTAAACGCTAATATATATATAGGTATTATTTCTTTAAACCCTTTTTAGTCTAAAACTATTGTCCAACCCAAAAGTCCAAAATATCAACATGTTTAAGATAATAACAAATTATCTTAACAATGATGTTATTTAAACATCTTCTTTAATGATTAATCTGAAACCAAGTGATTTTATGCCAAAACAGTAAAAACACCGGTGCAAATTTTGAATGCCGTTCTTCAAATGTTTGACTGCTTCGCTCAACACTTTGTTAATATTGTGTTCATTTATGTTTATGTAATTATCTTCATTCAAGTCATAAGGACAGAAACTTATGCTTAAACTTGAAAACATGCCTTCTTTATGTTCTCGCTCACTATGCCTTACTCTTATGTCTAAAAACACATCTAATTTGGCTTGAAAATCAGTATTATCTTCTACTTCTTCATAGATTAAACTTAATAACTCATCCGTTTGCTTGTTGATAATACTTTCAATGCTGTCCATTCCAAATGGCACTCTTCTTTCAATATCATATTCCCTTTTAACTTGTTTTTGTGTCCCTCCACTTACTAATTTTAGGTATTTGTATATTGTTTGTGGTTCAGTTGTTTTAATTTTGTAATTGGTCTGTATTCTCTTTAATGCTTCATTATGATTATGCTTTATTCTCATATATTCTGGCTTACCATGTTTATAGGACATAATATTATTAATAACTTCAACAGGTAATTTATTAATTTCCATTTCACGAATATAATAAGGTAATATTTCTTTAAACCCTTTTTAGTCTACAACCTATAATTTTAACATTTCGTGTCGTAATAGAGGTTTAGGAAAATCACTAACAGAATAATATGTTTGTCCTAATTTAGCTTCTATTTTAGTTATGGTGTGAATAGTCTTCAAATAATGGCTTGTCCGTTCTTTCTCTGTAATCGCCTTCTTTCTCATTATCTTGACTTTATCCCCGACATCTAAATCAGGATACAAACGGGTTTTTCTGGCATTCATTGATATATTCAGCTTAACCTCAAACTCATTCTTCTTCTTCCTTGCTTCTAATGGTGTCATTTTCGTAACGGAACTTACCAATTTATTATTATAAGTCAATAATATTTCTAATATATAATCTATCCATTGTATATTGTTTTACTTTTCTTTTCATCTGCATCAACTCTTTTAAAAAGCATATCCTTAAGGGTTCTAATAAATCTTTCACCAAATGCCGGATGTCCTCTTGTGGTGTGTAATTCCATTTTTTCCTCATCAAGATAATCTGTAATGGTAGAACTAAACAAACTGCCTTCTTCGTCACTGTATATCATTTTGGGTTTTCCGCCCATTTTCTTAATACCCTCCATTATTCCTGCTAATACATCTGCCGGTTGCTTACTTGCTATGGGTATTACAGTAGCATATTTACTAAATATATCAATTAATATTAATCCAATTCTAAACTTTTGATTTTCCAAATCATTTTTAGAAATAAAAAACAAATCCAACTGGAATTCCCAAAATGAGTGTGGAGCAACAAAGCTATTTTGACCTCTTGGTTTCCTTTTCTCTTCAATATTATTTTTGAAGAATTCATTTACATCACTCATAGTAATTGTTTGTCCTTTATTCTTGCATCTTGTAAAGTTATAGCTTTACTGCCATAACCGCTTTTATCGTAATAAATATCACTAATAATCTTTTGTTTATCCATATAATAAATTAAGATTTATTATATTGATAATAATATTTATTATTTTAATTCAGGATAACAATTTAATTGATGACTATTAAATTGTTGATACATCTTACCTCTTTCATACATCATTTTCAAAATAATATTAATGTCCCTCGCGGTATTTTTAACATTAAACTTTTTATTTTCAATATATGACTTAATGTCTTCTTTCAAACCAAACCCTGTCCTTCTATGATAAATTAACATCCATAATATGTAGTCAATCATTTCATATTGTTTCTTACTGATTTTAAGAAATGCTCTAACATAACTATAAGGTGGTCTTTCATACACAGTTAAAAATATCAAAATGTCATCTTCAACATTTGTGTTAAGCAACCTTTTAATTTCTAATTGATTTTCTATCATAGATTGATAAGACCTCCACCTTCTGCAAATTTTACATTCATCTTCTTTGCTTAAAGCAGAATCAATAATATTATTAACTATTCCATTAGGTAAACTCAACTTGTATAATTCCATATTATCTTTTTTGAAATGGCAACAGTCATAGCATTTCTTTTTTGTATAATTATTTACTTCTTGTTCGTTCATTTCTCTCTACTATATATAGGTCTTATGTCTTTAAACCCTTTTTTGTCTAAAACTAAGATTTTAAAATAACAAATATTAAAATCTTAATGAGCACTGGCATTGCAATAGAAGCAATACGCAATACAATTATCCACTTCATGCGGGCGAAAATTACATAGTCGCTGTGCTGTAAAGTTGCTACATAATTTACCTTTCTTAGTTTCAAAGTTAAATGAAGTATTACACATTTGGCATCTACTTTTGAATTGCGATAAACACCATTCAGCAGTTATGTATTCTTCTTCATTGATTTCTCTTTGAGCGCGACGGTCCTGTATCTTATGATTTTCTACTTTGTTTCTAAAATATCTCATTATCATATGTTTATCCATTTGTTTATCAAACTCTGGGTTGAAATAAAATTTAACTTTTCTAAAATCAACACAGCGAGTTAATGCCGTCCGTATAAATTCTCTGGACGCAAAAGGTAAGTCCCATTCATGAATAGTTATGCTTTCCTTTACACTTGCTCCCTGTGATGAGTGAGTAGTAGCACAATACGAATATATAAAATTAGCATCTACAATAGGTTCAAACAACATAAATTTATCTTCTTCCCTTGCTATATTTTGTAATGTTATTTGTTTTCCTAATTCATCATCTTGTATATTTGTAATCCTGTATCTTAAATTTATATTAACTCTGGGTTGTTTAATCCAGTTTCTGGCAATTAAAATTTCACCCACTACATACTTGGCATGTATGTTTAATCTCTCTCTGATTTCACTTGCTACATTTCGGCATCTAATATTGGTATAGGCGATGTTATGTTCCGATGCCATTATATCATCAGTGAATTCAAAATATTTGGGTATGATGTCATTAATTGGCAATTTATTTCCCCAAAAGTCAGCATACATATCATTAATTATTGCTCTGTTTCTTTCTCCTTCTTCACTATCTTTTGCACCTACTCTTTCACAAATTGTTAAGAAGATGTTGTATTTAATGATTGTGTCCAAACAATTATCCATGTATGTCGCTGGGTCTTGGCAGTTAGTCAGAATTTCTACTCCCTGTAATTGCTTGACATCACCAGTAGCAACAACAATTTTATCTGGATTATTCTGAATGAATAACCTTACTTTATTCAATACATATAAATTTGCCATATATATTTCATCAAATACAATTATATCAAATGGCGAGTAATCATACTGTGGCAATTTCTCTCCGGCATCTTCATGAACGGCAATGCTAAAAAATTGTTGTATGCTGTCGCCTCTACTTCTTTCTCTTGTAAAAGTCTATTGGTTGGAACAACGAACAGAACATTATAATTCATTTTTTGGAAATATTCGCCTATATAACTCTTGCCACTACCCGCAAAGCGAGCACGGATTAGGCACGGATTTTGTTTAATAATTTTCTTACAAATGCTTTCAGTATTCCATTCATCTTCAATAGGAATATTAACATTCTTAATCTTTGGTATTTCAGGTAATTCATTAAACTTATATTTGTATGGTTGGGTTGGTAATGTTATAGTGTGCTTCTCTTCAAGCCTCCAATTGCCTATCTCATCACCAAATTTCAACAGTCCTTCCTGCCACTTTCTCAAAAACATATATCCATACACTTTATCCAAATCGTCTTCATGGATAGTAAAACTATCTGTTTTGACACTATACACTTTAACATTATTATCAGTTAATGTTTTGTATGTTTCATACATTTTAAAATTATGATACTGTAATAATTGTTCTTTTATTAGCGTAAATCCATTATTTAGTACTTTTTTATCCGACACATTCAACACATAATATGTCATGTCCTCTGTTTCCCTTAATATCTTTTCGCCATCTTCTAATTCTTCTAAATAACTGTGGCACTTGCTGATTGTATAGATTTTACTGTTTGGATACAACTTCTGATAATAACATGCCTCTCTCAATGAATTAAATGTGCTACTTTTCTGTGATGTGTTATGCGATTTTTCCAGCATACCGATGCTGATGTTTGCTACTTTCTTCTGTAGTTGCTTATTTAAATCTTCATTGCTTGATATTTTTGTGGAATAGAGTTCATCAATTATTTTCTTGTAATTAACTTTATGAACATGATTAGGTTGTTTGTAATATAATATCTTCAACTTAATCTCATTCTTTAACAGTTGCTTTAAAAACTTGCCGTAAATAAGATTATATTTCTTATTAAAAAATATGTTTCCCTCATAGACTTCTACAATGTATAAAGTTAAATTATTAAAATTATTAATATCGCAATCCTGAGTAAAGGGTTTAAACACATCAAACTCGGTAAATCTCGGGATGTATTTGATACAGCACCCGCCAAATGTAAATGCCTTTCTAATGTCAATCTCCCTCAACTTCCTAACATTAACCTTATTATCAAAAATGCCAACTGCAACGATAGTTTTACACTCCTTCAATACCTTCATATCAATTTCATTGTAATATGATAAATGGTTTTCCTTAAACATGTCCTTCTGAAATCTGAACATAGCACTAACAATATTATTATATGTCTCTTCGTCATCAACCGCCACATCTTCATCAATCCTGTCCTTTGATAAACTCTGTGATACAATATTGTATTTGATGTATTTTGAGTTTTTTGTAATAAAACTTACACATGATATTAGCAATTTGTCCGGAATTGCTATATTTAATGTAGGGTTTGTATCCTGCTTCGGTGAGTTGATAAAATACTTTTACCATATCATTTTCAGAATGTATTAAGGCGTATTCTTCTTCATCCCGCATTTTTAACAAATCATCTATGTTATCAAACATTCTATACTTAATAGGTTCATCCCTGTCAGTAATGTAAAATCTGCCTGTAGTTGGCGCTTTAAATCCTTCCTCGTTTGCTTGCATTTACCTTAATGTGTTTAAATCATGGTTTAACAAATAAATGTGATTATTCTTAACTAATCCTCTGAACATTTTAACTCTTCCCTTTTCGTAGTCTTTGGGATTATGTTGATAAATTAAACCTCCTGTAAAGTTATAAAGTCTGGCCGGAATATTGAAGAATTGAAAGACTTTATCCATTTGGTTTATGGATGCTCCATTGTTGATAAACTCTTCTTCTGTCATTTCCAGCAATTCTAAAACCTTATTACGGGTTAATGTTGGTGTAGTATTCTTTTGTTGTCGCTTCTCTCTCAGTAGGTCTGTCCCTTCAAAGTTTTCAAGTAAAGCATTTATCCAGCATTCGTTCTCTCTATACTCCTTCTTTTGCAATGCTTCTTTCATTGTTAAGGCATCAGCATTTACTTCGGTCTGGATATATTTGTAATAGATGCTTATGTTCTGACCTTCCCTTAATGGTTGCTCTCTTTCATCGTAGTTTGTCGTGTCGGCATCAACCAGCTCAACTTGTTCAATCTTAATGGCATCAGCATATTCTACCAAGTGTCCTATTTCTTGAAACTCGCTACTCGTATTCATTGTAATCATTAATTTTCTAAATAAACTCTTTTCACTTTCGTGATATTTTCTAATCTTTCTATTTACCAATGTTTGTATAAACTGATTTGCTTTTACATTCGCCTCACCTAGTGCTCTTTGTTTCCCTGATGCTTTCAGCAATATAGGATGATATGCTACGCCATCTAATGTAAATGCCGGTCTCTTTATTCCATCCCTATTAACAATTGAAAATTTATGCATAAGTTTTCCTGTTCTTGAAAATCTCTTTTGCCTTTGTTGCTAATCCCGCTATTGCTTTTCTTTTAAAGTAGGGTTGCTTGTCGTGTGTTTTAACTACTGCTTTTATTTCTTTTCCTGTCCTTGCTTTCTTCGCTGTCTTTGCCATTCTTTCGGTTATGGGTTCTGCTTCTTCATACTTTGCCACTGCTTTATCATATATCTTCAATCCAGATTTTCGCTTCTTTGTATCATTGATGCTGATGTCATTTATCAATTTATTTGCAGTTCCGTATTGTGAAATCTTGCGGTCTTCATATAAATCAACTATTTTATTGATTTTTGTTTGTATATCAGGTGGGACTTTGCCTATTTTACTATCTCTGGTAGTTCTTAAATTCTGGGTATATTGTTGGATAAGTTTTTTAGTCATAATTATGTTTATATTATAATTTATAATAATAACTATTTCTTTAAATGCCTTTTGTCATAAACTTTAACTTAAGCATACCCTTTCATTCAGTCTTAAAGAAATGTTACCATATAATATTAGAATAACATGACCACACAAAAGAAACCCGAAGATATGACATTGGCAGAAATCAAAGAACAAATGGCTTTGTATTGCCGACTGTATTATCATAAGAGAAAGGAAGAAGACCCCGAATATATGGATATGGTGAGGGCGAGAAAAAGAATAACAGGTAAAGCATTGTATCACAAAAAGAAAGCCGAGAGAGAAGCAATGGGGAAGAAGAAGGAAAAAGGAGAAAATGATGAAGATAAACCAAAGTATCACCATAGCAGAAAATACAAAACAGAATATGCGATGGTTGCTGTCGCCAATTAGTTCTATTTTAGATTAACAAAATAGAATTAATTTCAAAGTTTGATATTAATATGAAATCTTTGTTAGTTCCTTGATGTTAAGAGTATTACTTATCGCATAAATATTATTTAGACTTTTCTTTTTTATTTTTATTTTTAAAGACTTCGTTTTCCAAATATTCTACACGATGGATTAGTTTTGATAAAGCATCCCAACTAATACAGGCCATTCTGTCATAACACATCGTTAAGTATTCTCCTGTATCATTGACAATATTATATTTAGGATTTGTGTATTGTTGAACATCTTGAGCAATCCATCCTAATTCAGTCTTTTTAGTTTTTTGATTTTTAACAAATGTTTTAATCTTAATGTTTTTTACCATATTTATAGTATCGTCTTCTACATCTTCTATATTATCTTTCAGTCTCTTATCGCTACTTAAATTAAATCCCGTGAATGATGAAAATTGTGTATCGTCCAATTGTAAATGTTTAGTGCCATCAATATAACTATCAATAGTTGTTGATGCTTCTAATCTTAAAACAGCATCACTATTTAAATGTCTCAAATTGATTTTATGAGCAATTCCAAAAGTCATATCACCGTCAATAGTCCAGTCGCCTCGTAACTCGCTATTACTTCCACTATTCAAAATAATTTTATTATCAGAATATGTTGTAGATAATCCAACAACCAAATTAATAGAGTTTGAAGTGTTGCTATTTCTGATTATTAAATCATTTGTATCGACATACGTTTCAGCATTATCAGTTATTAGTTTTGATGTGTTGCCAAATTGAACATTGCCACTCGGTGAATTTTGTAATAATAAAGTATTTCCTGATACTGACTGAACTTGGTTGACTTCAACCTTTTTGCCAGAAACCATTGTTAAATCGCCATTTGTATATACATCACCTAATACATCAACTGGTTTATTGAATATGGCTTTTGATACAGCACCATCACACATAAAATATTGATTAGAAGAATTTGTAATATCGCCAATACTACAAGCAAGAAAATTGGGATGATGAATATACAAACCTTCTGTTGCCGCGGGTGTGTATGTTTCTAAATACGGAGTTAATGCATTGTCTAAATTATCAATTTTAGTTTTAATATCTGTTGAAAAAATCATTATTTGTAAATAAATTACCTTTCATATAAACAGCACCTTCAAAATATGATGTTCCGTGTGCTTGAGCAAAATTGTATGAAGTATGAACATTACCGTTAATCGTAATTCTTGAAGCATTATTAGGTCTTCCAATAATAACATCTCCCGTATTCCATCCTAACCATAATCTATAAGGAGTAGCACCTTCTAACCCTTGATAAGAGTCCAACTGGCACCCTCGTTTAAATTCTAAGCGTTGGTTACTTACGGCATCTTGAATTCTAAAAATTGGATTAGTATTATCTGTTAAACTAATTATCATTGGAGAGTTTACTGTTTGTGCAGTTGTGATTGTTTTATCTAACTTTTGTAAATCTGCTGATATTCAACTATTAATCGTATTTGAATTTTGAGTTATTAATAAATCTTGTGTCGTGTTGTCTGATATGATTGAGGCAAATGTATTACTGCATGCGGTATTTGTATTGAATAAATTAGTATCATTTGTATATAATGTTGATACATCTGCTTGAATAGTTGTTTTTTCAGCTGTAGTCCAAGAAGCGCCCGCTCCTGCTTGTAAATCTGCTATATCTGTAAGAATAGTTGTTATTGTGTTTCCGTGTCCTGTTATGTTATTAATGTTTGTGTCAATTAATGATATATGAGAGGTTATTGTATTTTGATGACTATTAACAAATGTCATATTACTGCCTACAGTGTTATTTAATATTGCTATTCCATTTGTATTTGTTGCTATGTTGCCGTCATGTGTTGTTAATACTGCTAAACGCGATGCTAATGTATTGTTGTGTCCTGATATCAAAACGAATTGGAACTAATACTATTGTTAAAACCACTAATTAAAAAGGTATTAGAACTAATGTTATTAAAATTAGTATCAAGTTTAATTGTATTTGCTGATATAGTCGGTAGTATTGAATTTTTTGTAAGTCCGTAAGCAGTGATATTATTAAAATTACTTGTGATTGTTATATTTTGATTTATTTGCTCGTTAAACATCGTTGTTGAAGTAGCATTTAATTCAGTAATATCTAAAATATTGGCATCTATCTTATTTTTCTGTGCTAAAATAAGAGCATCAACTTCTTCAATTGTATAACCTCCGCCTAATGAACCTGCTGTATCTGCTAATTCTTGCTTTGTAGCATAAACACTGCTTAAGGTTGATGGTTCTGTTGAATTTATTAATACTAACTCACTTGCTATAATTCTGTTTGAGCCGTCCAGTGATAATGTTGAAAACATAATTATTATATAGTAGGTTATATAATAATTATATTTTATCTTTTCTTTCCTCTTGAACCAAATATACCTTTATTTAATGCATTATATTTTTCTTGCTTCTGTCTTATATATTCATTTTGCAATAGTTGGTAATGTTGCGCTATATTTTGTAGCGGGTTTGGAGGCGGTTGCGGTTGCGTTCTTCTTGGGGGCGGTAATGATGCTGACGCATCACCAAGGCTTTGCCGTGTGTTCGCTATTATATTATTTTGTTGCTGTTGTTGTGGAATATGTTGCTCTTCTTCGTGATATTCTACCTTCTGGGGTTTTGCTATTGGAACTGCTTTTGGTTTAGGTTTTATAGGTTTAGTTTCTAATGGTCCTTGACAGTTTTTTTCGTGGCTGTATCTGTATGATTTTAGTGTTAAAGTTTTGGCACATTTTGGACAGGTTATTTTCTTTTCGTTGCGTGCTTGAGTTTTTGAGTTGTTTTTCAATGGTTCTATAGGTTTTATTTCTTGCGTTGGTTCTATTATTGGTTCTGCCTTTGGTGCTTCTTCTTCTTCTTCAATTGGTGGTAATTCATTTACTTGTGCGTCTGCTTCAATCGTATTAGTAATTTCAGGTTCAACTTCTGACATATATAATATATTATATATTTTGTATAATATATTATATATTTTGTCTATATTTTTTATATATTTTGTCTATATGGACAAATTGAGAAATATTAATATTAATAATTTGATATAAATATTAATAATTAGCTTGTTTATTCAATCATCTAATTGAAAGAGAATGCTAAAAGAAATGGGAACGCCGTGAAATCAATTAATTCGTTTTTTGAAGTTGTTATTCTAAAGTGTAGTCTCTTAATATTTTTACCGCCTACATCAATAAAATCTGCATATATGGGCGCTGTAAAATCTGTTATAACTCCGCCCAGTTGTTGGTTAATTTGAACTTTGTTTATTACTGAACTACTAAAATTATTAGGTGCTGAATATTTATAATCGCTTAATTGAGGACAATTTATGTATATATTCTGAAAAGGAACTAAATTAAAATATCCACTTAACCAAGATGTCGCAGGTTCGTATGCAATATAATTACTTAATAAATAGTTAATAGACTTTGGTCTCAGGTTGTCATATTCAAACTGTCCTCTGTTCCATTCGCCATTTACATAAGTTTCTAATTCTTCATCTGTAGGTATTTTGATTTTGTAATTTTGAGGGTCGTTGAGTTTCAACTCCATGCGTCTCTCGCTCTGTCCATATACTGTTAAGAATAAGTCAGGCACAATATCATTAAATGCCGTGTTTAATTCCGTTTGTATTTTGTATGATAACTGATTAGCATAATAAATTTCACCGGATACATCAACGGCAGTGCTTCTCAATCAGACATTGGAACTATTATACAACATAATATAGAAGCGTTCGTAAAACCCTTTCTCTGTTGTGTAAAATGGAGTGCTGAACGAACACTCCGTCACGAACATTTTTGTTCTGGGTGGAATTTCAAAGTTTTGGTCAAGTTCTATAATAAAGTCGCTGGTAGGATTGCTTTCTGATAGTCTATAGGCACTATCAACATAGATTTTTTTATATGTTAATCTATCACTCATAAATATAATATACAATAGAAAAATATATTATAATTATTATTATATGATTGGACGACAATTATTATTAGGTGCTATTGAAGGCAGGACACCTACACAAATGATGGCAGGTGTAGCAAGTGATAAAGCATATACTGCAGGTAAGGATTTAATAGAAGATGTATTTTTTAACCATAAAAAGAAATTGGAAGACAAAATAGGAGGTTTCAATAAACATTTTGATAAGCAAATAATGAAACATAAAACACGATATGCTGAAGAAATCAATGTTCAAAAATAAAAAATGATGATGTTAAAGGTTTAGACGCCGCGTATTCAAATATAAATGGAATAACAAGAATAGGCAACACATTATATATTGGTGGCACTGGTGCTAAAAATGGTGCTGGACATCTTGCTGATGATGTTATTTCTGATTTATTCTTTATACCCACGCGAAATGTTCATTTGAGTGAAAGGTATAAGGATGCAATGGAAGAATTAAGGAAAAATCCAGATGTGAGTAGAATTGTTGGACATAGTCTCGCGGGAGCAGTGGCACGTGAAATAAATAGGAGAAGCGGAAACAGATATGCTACTACAGTTTATTCATCGCCGTTAATTTCAGGAGCACATCAACCAAAAGACCCACGAAATCTTAAATTTCGTAATCGCGGTGATGTAATCGCGGCATTTGACGACGCGGCAATAACAGGAGAAATAAAAAGCCCTAACTTATTAGATAAACACGGTTATCAAAAATGGGAAGGGCAGGGACTTACAAGCATAAATCCTACTACCAATATAGACACAGGCTTTAATCCTAATTCAACACCAGAACAATAAAATCTAAATAATATTAATAATAATGCTTAGAAACAAAGACAAGCAAAACAAAATTCCATTAGAGAAGAAACTGACAAAAGAAGCTACAAAATACGATAAACAATATAAGAATTTAGATTATGATACTATAAAAGATATAGTTGATACAAAAAACAATTGTTTAATAAATACTATAAAGAATACAACTTCAAATAATTCTACTACAATGCTTCCACATAAGAAAAATATAAATAATAAAAAATAAAATCTAAGTTTATCATATATAAGTAATGGATAATATAATTGCAGAAAGTTAAACTACAATGATTAACTCATTAAATTTTGGACTTCCAGAAACAGCACAATACATCACAGACAGAAGACACGTTAATTATTTTCCATCTGGCAGTAATGTCTATAATCCAAATGCAGGAAACAAGAATATTAGATTTCATATATCAGGAGAAGACAACACATATATTGATTTATCAAGTATTCGTTTATTTGCAAATCTTCAAAACACCGATGGAACACGAAGTCATTTTTTACGACCGTTAGGTAATTTGTCATCCTTCTTCAGTCGGTATAGATGCACAGTAGGCAGACAACAGGTTCAGGACATTATTGAATACAATAGGCATTGTGAATTGTATAATTCCTTTAAAAGTCAAGATGCTAGAGATATGGACGATTTAGAAGGTGGTGCTAATCCTCGTTGGGATGATGACTGGCGACACACATATGCTACTGGATTGGCAGAAATGTTAGATGTTAATACACGAACCAATCCCGCTGCTGACCCCGAGGCAATTACATATTCAACTACAAAAGACCATAACAACTGGGGAGACTTAACAGCGCGATATACTCGCCATTCAGTAGCAGGAATTCCCGGCGCTAACAGTTATATGCGATTAGGACATAAACCAGTATGCGGACTGTTAGAAAGCAATTATTTTTTACCTCTTCGTTATACTCCACTTGAACTGGAATTTACAATTGTATCAGATGAACATATACCAGTAGTTACGCCTTTTACCGTAACTGATGCCAACACTCAAAATGATCCCAAAGGTTATTATTTCACAACTGGAGACACCAGCACCTCGTGGGAATTAAATAATGTAATTCTACGAGCAGAGGTAATACAATTGGACAACACGGTCAACAATCACATAGTTAAACATTTGTTAGAGGGTCAAAGTTTGAAATTAGTTTTTCCAATGTATCACACTATGACGCAATCATTCAACGCGGCAGGAACTGAAATTAATATGAATATTGTTAAATCCGCTTCTAAATTAAATGGTTGCTTCATTACATTGTATCGTGCGCCAAGAGCAGGTGTAGATGCGGATAATAATAATTACTACAGACACGATAACTATATTTATAAGAGATGGAACTATTTTTACAATCCTATGATTAATTCTCGTATTTTTGATGGTGCTGACCCTGATGGTGCTGGGCGCGAGCGTTTCCAAGGTAAAGGTTTTCAAGATAAAGATTTAAATTTGACTTGGCAATTACAAATTAATAATAAGAAATATCCAGAGTTTGAATGCCAGAGCCTCGCCGAGAGTGCCTACTACCTCCGAAGAACATTACACTATTTGAACCCTGACCAAGATGCCTTTAGCATTTCCTACAAACGCTACAGAGAAGACAAGTTCGTTATTGGGATTTCATTCGAGAAAATGGCAGACACTAATTTTACTGGACAGAATACTAAAATGGGAGGTTTACTCGTTTTTAAATTGAAAGGGTCTAACAGAGCACTGACAACTGATGAAGATGTGCGAGAATTATTTGTGCATATGATTTCGGAGTCTGTTCTGGAATTACGCGAAAGTGGCTCCGTTTTGTATGATTAAAACTAAAATCTATGATTAATATATAATGTATAAATTTCATAAACGAAATAACTTAAAAAATAAAGGTAAGATATTCTTACAATCCTCGCAAATCAAATATAGCCCATTTGATTTAAAAGATACAAAATATTTAGAACACCTACACGAACAAATGAAGTTAAGAAACTCACAAGAAGCATCAGTAGCATTTAGAAAACACATTCAATAAGGACACGCTAGAGCAAACTATCAAAATGAATTAAACAGATTAACAATGGAACTACACCGCCCAAATCTACCACATAGCACATTAGAGCACCTACAAAAAAGAATTGAAGAATTGAAAAAATTAACATTTACTTAAAATATATTGATATAGTATGACTTTATACAATAAATCTTATTATTAAAAATTTTTCACAAAATATTATTAACAATATTTTCTAATTAATAATATATCAATATGACAACAACCCAAAGCCTGGAATTAATAAATCCATACGCAAAATTTGGATTGAAACGACGACCTACCTATGAAGAAATCGCTAATCTAATAGGCGAGAACGAACAATTAACAGGAAAACTACCTAACAGAGATGCTACATTTTTCAAAGCAAGTCCTCAAGGTAGCTTTTTTGATGGAAGCGACCATTTAGAATTATTGAAAGACCAAGAGATGAGAATATTAGACAGACAAATGAGAGAGGCAATGATGAAACAAGAAGCACGCAGAAACGGACACACATATGCACTTCATAGGAGAAACACAGAACCGGCAACAACAACAGATGATGTCCAACCGACATAAGCAGAAGAACCAACAATTGCACAGGTGCAAACAGAATTGCAACAACGAGCACAACAAGCAACACAAAGACAGCAAGAAGCACAAGAACAACATAGAAACTTTATAACGCAAGGCGCATCGTCAATATTCAATCGCTTAATGATACGCAGGACACCTTCAACTGATGCACCAGACAGCCCAGAATTAATACCAGATGATGAAATGATGACAGCAAGAGAAACGCAATTAAGTGAAAAAGAAAAAACATTATATCAAGAATTGATGAACTACACCCAGACATTCAACCGGAGTTTAAACAACAAGCATTTGAAATATTGTACTCAGTAAGGGACAGACAACCACGAATTTTTGCCAATAATTTGATTGAAATGAGCAAGGTAGTAAATGATTTATATATTACACAACTAATTAAGGCAACGGAGTTTGAAGAATTTTCACATCTAGCAAGACTTCACAAGAATGCAAAAGGCGATGTAAAGAAACCAATAACAGACCAAATCGCCCAAATGTATGGCGACTTAGTTTATTACAAATATATCGCCAAACCCCAACAAGTAATAGGAGCAACTACCAAAAGGATGGCAAAACCTCCAAGTCGAGCAGCAGGAAGCGGTGAAAGTTAATAATAATAATATAAGTATATTTAATGATAATATTAACTAAAAATATACTGAAAAGAAAGCATAAATTCAATGATAAATATGATGACGACAGTTTTTCAATACATAACCTAATGAAACCAAACACACCAATGACAATACAACAGCCGAAATTTATGAAAAAAGGCATACCGAGAGAATTTGCTGACATTGCAACCAACACAGATACTATTGCTACATCAACCAGAGAGACTGACGAAAAGTTATACAATGATGCAAACCAACCATTAAATATGACATTTGAAGCATTTAAGGTAAAGGAAAACCAAGACAATATGCTTAAAATAATGCTTCGAAACTTTTGGCGCAACACACACAAGAGAAATGAACCAACAAGAACACAAGCAACACAAACACAGAAAAACCAACGCGATGCAATGGTGTCAGCCTTTATTAAAATGCTTGACAACAACAAACCGCCAGAACCACCGCCAAAGAAACCACCAGATGAGGAGGACAGCGATGAAGAAGAAAAGAAGTTCAAACTGACAAAAATGATAGAAATAATGCTACACAACGGCGCTACAGTAGCAGATATAATTCTAAACTTATCACACAGTGCAATTGCAACAACTATAAATATCGCAGATTTAGTCAATCAAATAACAGCAGGACATGCACAAAGTAGCAGTAGCAATTCATCAAATGAAGCTATTAGTGTTCATAGTTCTCCACCTATTACTGTTCATAGTTCTTCATCTGAAAGTCCAACAGAAATACCAGCACCAACTGAAGACGAAGAAGAAGAAGAAAACCAACATTTCAATTTTGAAAAATTAAAATCTGAATAATATTATATATCATGGGTATTGGCCAAAGTAAAAATGATGCAAATAACAGTATGGAAGACATTAAGACTTTAAGAGTAGATGAAAACACAAGAGCAGATACTTTAACAATAAAATCTATTCAAGAATGTGTGACACGAATTGAGAAATTAGAAAAAGAAAAATCTGACAAATTAATATATAAATTACCTGTTCAATTATGTAATTATTCATTATTCTAAATTAATAATATTAATAGAAACCAATTAATATTATTTATTATTATCATAATCTGTCATTTCACTTTCGGGTAATTTTGTTGAGGCATTGCTACATCTATCATCTGTTAAATCTTCTTCATCAACCAAATTTTTTTGAAATCTTAATAATTCCTCGTCTGTTGGTCGTCTTTTTAACACTTTATAAAGTTTATGTATCCAAGAATTAGTATGAAAATTATAATTACCTCTACGATAAAATCCACCACATCTACATAGTTTCATTGGCATATTATTATATTATGTTAAATTTGAATATCTTTATTCATCATTTGTAATTTGAAATGCCTGTTCAAAATTGATATGAAACATTTTGTTAATGTCTTTTGAATTCATATTCACGTAGAAAAAAGAATATGGAGCAAAATTAACGGCTTGATGGTACATATCTAATAATTGCTGTTTGTCAACAATGGCACTATTTTCTTCAATAAAACTCATTAATTCACTGGCATTTTTCAACCTAAAAATATATAATGAACTGGCATTTAAACGAATGATAGGCGCTAAAACATTGTATTTTTGTGTTGAACAAATCACACTTACTGCATCGTGCCTGCCTCTTGTAAATAATCCATGTAATAATTTACTATATCTAACAAATTTGGGGTCGTCTGCGTGGTCATCTATAACGATTAATATTGAGTGCAGTTTCTGTATCTTTTTAGACTTCATATAGTTAATAATTTTCTTCTGTCTTTCAATTACGTTTTCTATATCACTTGGATTATAATTATCAAAATAAATTTGTTCTTTTTCATCATCCACGTGCAATTCATCCCTGATATATTTTTTAACTTCTGTAAATGTAGGGTCGTTGTGGACGCTGGGTGAAAATATAAATATTCTTGCACATGAATTTCTATAAACATTCAATATTAGATTTTGAATAAGGACAGTCTTACCGCCTGTCGAACTCGCAACGATAATACTTCTGAAGGGTAATTTTGGCACGTGCTCATATTTAGATTGTTTGAATTCATATTCAGTTATGTTTATCGGTTTTATAATGGGAACTTCAGGCATAATAAAAAATAATATTAAAGATATTTAGAAAATATTATATATTTATTATTGGATGGAACGTCTTTTCAAGATACGATTTAGGGGATGTATCTTGAAATGGGACAGGCTTTCCATTGCTTCAATCATAAGCATTGAAGATCACTAGTTTGAATTAGTTTGAACCTCGCTTGTGTTGTCCAGTCCGAAGAAAACCCCATTGCTGAGCCCCGAATATTCTAATAATAAGATTAATTTATAATAATTTATCTTATTATTTTATATGGATAGGACTTATTCAGACTGTATTGATATAATAGATGAAGTTGAGAAAATAGAACAAGTTGTAATATCTGACAGTAAAATTAAAAAATGTTGTTATTATTCATTAGAATTAATTAAGTTAGGAATTCAATATCTCAAAAATAAAATGTAAATGTTAATATAAATGGGAAAAAAGAAAAAGAGTAAAAGCAAAGAAAGACCAATGCCAGATATTGAAGCACGGAAAGAAACATCAGAAAGTGTTAAATCAATGGGCGAAAGTAAACCTATAAAATGTGATAAATGTAATCACATTATGAATTTGAAGAATGAATTGACGGTAGATAAAAAAGGTAGCGTTAAAGTTAGTTGTATTCCTTGTATGTTTTCATATAAAAAAACAGATACAGATTTGAATATTAAGAAAAAATCAAGTGGTGATATGGTGATTGAAACTAATGAACATTTAATTAATGTTACTTTTATCAGAGACTTAAGTTAGTATATAAAGAGCAGATTTAACACTACTTCAAACGCATAAATAAATAAATAAATATATAAATATTTATATACAGAAATGTCAGAAAATGAAAGTTTTACAATTAACGATTTAATGAAAAAGGTTATAATTATTAGTAAGAATGTTAAAGCGTTGTCCGAACTTGTTAAGACTATTGATGAAAAAATAAACCAACCTAAAAGCAATAACGAAGACGATATAAGATGGATAAAATCCTTGAAAAGAAACAAATAGGACGACCGTCTGGCAGTTTTCAAGATAATCAAAAGCAATATATGGATATGTTAAATAAGAACAAAATTACAAATCCGAAGCAAGAAACTATTGAATTTTATAAACTGTTTAAGAACGAAGAAGGAAAATACGAATTGATATAATAAATATCTAAATCATTCTAATAACCCTGATATATAATTAAACAAAAAACAACATAAAACACTATGGAGGACACAATGCCTACAAAAACACAGACAAACCATAAAGACTATTCTAAGGGTAAAATATACATAATAAGAAACTCGGAAAATGACAGCACATACATAGGAAGCACAACGCAGAAATTAAGTGAAAGGATGGCACAACACAGAAAGGCAACCAGAAATCCACGAGCAAATAATTACAAGATTTACAGGTTTATGAATGATATAGGTATAGACAACTTTTTCATAGAACTAATTGAATACTACCCGTGTAATACAAATGAAGAATTACACAGAAGAGAAGGTGAAATAATAAGAGAATGGAAACCTGATTTAAACAAACACGTGGCAGGTAGAACACTCAAAGAATATCAAGAAGAATGCTTGGAGCAAATCAAAGAACGAGACAGAAAAAGATACGCGTTAAACAAAGATGTCAGGTTGCAATGGCAAAAGCAACCTTATGAATGTTGCTGTGGGTCAATAATTAAAAGAGGTGGAAAAGGAGAGCACGAAAGAACAAAGAAACACCAAGACTTTGTAAATCAAAATATTTAATCTAAATCATTCTAATAAATGAATTTATTAGAAATGTTTTCTGGCACAGGCTCAGTTGGAACGATTGCGAAGTCATTAGGCTTCAATGTAATTTCTTTGGATTTGAAAAATGCTGATATTAATTGTGATATACTTGATTGGGATTACAAACAATTTGACAGAAACCACCTCTCATTCATTTGGGCATCACCACCTTGCACAGAATACAGCAAAGCAACAACAACGGGAATAAGAAACATTGAATATGCTAATAGTATTGTATTAAAAACATTAGAGATAATTGACTATTTCGGTTTTCCGTATTTTGTTATTGAAAATCCGCAGACAGGATTATTGAAAAGTCAGTCTTTTATGAATGGGTTAAGGTTTAATGACATCGACTATTGTAAATATGGTTTTAACTATCGTAAGAGAACGAGGTTATGGAACAATCTAACAAACTGGAAAGCGAGACCATTATGTAAAAAAGACTGCGGTAAAGTTGTTAATAATAAACATATTGAAACAGCACAACGGATGCCATCCGGTCGTAAGGAAAGTTGGGGTGAAAATTATGTAAAGCATAAGCAAGAAGATTTATATAAAATCCCGAGTGAGTTGATTAGTGAGTTGTTGGTGAGTGTTATGTAAAAGTCTATTGTGTTGTTTGTTGTTTGGTTTTTTGTGTGGTTTGTTGTGTGGTGGTTTTTTTTCTATGAGGGTCTTACCCAGACCTCATGATATTTAGTTTGTCTAAAACCATTTAAAGGGATGATGCCTTACTATGGTAGAGGATGAGTGAAGATATGAAAACTTGTAAGCAATGTGGTAATACTTATTCTTCTGATTTGTTTATGAATAGGATGAAACTTTGTAATTACTGCCGAGAACAAAATAAGATTAAAAATGATGAAACGAAAAAGCAATGGAAATTGAATAATCCTGAGAAGGTGAAAGAATACAGACAAAAATATGAAGAAGAGAATATTGATGAAATTAAGGAAAGGAGAAAGAAATGGAGAGAAAGCGAGAAAGGAAAAGCAACAATACAAGCAAACAGGCAAAAAGTTCATTATTGTGAATTGTGCGATTATGAAGTTAAAAAAGGTAAGAAGTCTCAACACGAGAAATCCGGAAACCATCAATATTTTTTACAGAAAAGTTGGAATGGTGAAAAAATGGAACGACCGGATAGTAAAGAAATTGTAAATGGCGTGTTGTGGTTTAGATGCTTGAAATGTAATAAGAAGGAAATTTATTATGCTTGGTGCGACCATGTATCAAGTGAAGGACATATCAATAAATGTTGCGATGTTGATTGAAATGGTTTAAGTTATTCTTTAAAATGAATAACTTGAAGCATTTTATATAGATTTTGGCGAGCGGTTTGATTATATGCTGTTGGGCGGGGGGCTGTAAGCAAATGATGAGATTGCGGTATGCTGGCTCTTGCTGGGGTTAGGGGGGGGGGTTATCCTCTATCCTCTCTTAGGTGTCCGACACGCCGAGCATGTCGGCGGACTCAAGCTACCTAGTTGACTATTCAGCAAGCTAAGTAGCTGACAGGTAGTTAGCTACGGTCAACACTTAGCTAGTAGCTGGTTAGCTTAGCTATTTGATAGATGGCTTGTGTGCCAGTGGCTAGTTTCCTGATAGCTGCCTAGGTCGTTGACGAGGTTGCATCCTTTGCCATCTAACTAGTTGGTGTCGGGCGCGTAGGGCGCCTGCCGCTTTTCCTTGTTTCGGGTTTTGGGGGGGGGGTTCGGGGCGGGGGTGGTAAGCACCCATGCACCAGTCCCGCATGTATAGAGATTCTCGCACTGACTCTTCATTTCAACGTTTTGATCTTGTGTCACTAGGCCAGTGTTTGCCGTGTTGTCTTTTCTCTGCCGCAGGTTTTTCGAGTAGCCATCCTGTCACCGCCTGTCACGCATACACCTACGATGTTTTGTTCGAAACATGGAGGCGCACCCTGGCGTTGACCTTGACGTAAGTAGCATGCAGGCATTGTTCATGCAGGATGTTCTTTCAACTCTGACTTTCAAGACAGCCGCCATGGACTGTTATGGATACGCCGTGACTCTGTCTCTGCTGATATTATATAATACGGTCGGAGTTAACGCAATGCCCTGACCAGTTCCAGTCGCTGGCGAAATTTTGGGAAGTGGCCTTGAGTGATTTGAACGACCCCCAATACATCTTGTGTCAACATGCTCCGATAGGTTCGACAGAGTGGCACACTGCGAATCATTTTTGAGGAGATGCATCTTCGACGCGCAGGGTCTCTGCCCTTTACTAAATTGTTGCAACATGGTCAGCTGTTTCTATTGTGGTTCCTGTTCCAAGGGCTTCAGGAAGGAACGGCAGCTACTGCTGTCATTTTGGTGTCTCGTTTGACGCCCGCGTCCCAACCTGCATTATCTTGGGTGCATGAAGTGCATTCTGCAGATGTTGCTGTGTCTGACGTGAACTGGAAGACAGTTGTATGCCTGTGTGTCGGACCTTGTATGAAGTGGCGCAGGAAGATGCTACGCACTGCAGGGATTCTGGCGCTGTGGCCCTTGATATACCACCATGGGCGCTTCAGAAGCTGCAGCAGGAGGAGGCAGCAACTGCAGCCCCGGCAACGCCTCCAGCCCGCCCTTGCATGAGATTGAATCTGCAGAAGCCGACAAAAATGGGGGTGCTGTCGCAGGTGCCTGCATTCTTTGAGGCCTTACTTGGTGCGCAAGAGAGGGGTCATGCGACTCATGTGCAGTCGTTGGTTCTTGAAGCACTTGCGCGCGGGAGACCGAGTCTGCTGGGGCTCTCGAGCTTTTGATATGTCTAGATTTCAGGAGCTAGAAACACTAGGCTTCAGTACCAGGATCTTCGTTACATGTTCCTTCGCGCAACAGGGCGCGAGTTACACCTTTGCGGCGTCAAAACGTATGCTGCTTGCCTTTTTTGTTTCTTGCGGGCAGCGTGGGCAGTGTTCAATAGTAGGCGCTGGCTCTCAAAATGTGATGTAGGTGCGCGAGGTCTGGTGCACAGTTGCCAAGTCTGCAGTAGCCAGAAGCACAGGCTGGAACGCCCTACCCTGGTGCCAAGCTGGTGCAGTCCTTGAAGCGCAAGCTGAGTGCGCCCCAGGAACGCATTGCTTCGAAGAACAAGGATGCTCGAACACACACGCCCAAGACAGGGAAGCACAAGGTGCGCGCGCGCCGGCAATATCAAGGAAAAAAGCAAGACAAGGATGTTAGGCCGCGGAGAAAGAAAGCAGCGCTGTTGTGCTTGCTGGACGACACCAATGAGAAGGCTGCGCGCTGGCTTCTCCAACAAGGTTTCGCAAGGCGACCTAAGAGTGCTCCAGGTGCAGCGATGGCAAAGTGGACGGCCCACGTTGCATGCAGAGGAAGCGAAGACTGCCGTTCTGGCACTGGCGCTGTCAGTCATGGCAGTGTCAGCACAGAGTCTCTTTCTTGGGCTTCTCTATCTTCCATGGACTTCGCCTAGAGCCCGCACCTTGTGTCTCCTTTCTCCTTCCTGCGGTCCTACTGCGTCAGCAATTTGCGACAGCCCTTGTCTGTGGAGGACTTGATAAAGAGCTGCAACACTGGGCGAACGCAGGCCCATCATTTCCTGTAGAGCTTGGTGTCCGTGCGTTTGTGGGGAGATTCTTGCGCGGAACACAGAGAAACAACGGGGAGGACCCATGGCCATTTCTTTTCTTCGCCCTCAGGTGCCTCGACTGATGCAGCTCAATCATTTGTCTTTTTTCCTTGCTTTCAGAAACACATGTCGCAGCCATACTTTATGCGCGCATTGACTCAGGTGGGCATGCCACAGAGCCGCCCGCCTCCGGAGAGCTACAAAGACATCAAGGCTTCGCGCTTGCTTGAGCGAGTAGCAACCTCCGGTCCGCGTGTGCTGCGCTCTGACGGAGCACAGGCGTGGCCCCAAGCAGCAAAGACTTTGGGTTGCAAGCGCCAGCAAGTTTCACATCAACGGAAGGAGTTTTGCAGGTTGAAAAAATGGCTGAACCCAAGCCTTCATCGCAAGCAAAGGACTTGCCATGGAAGCGCTGTGAATGATCACTTGCGACGCCGCACCCTTCAGTGGGCCTGACGCAGGTCGCTGTCGGATGACAAGTGCAATTTTTGAAACCATTGAGCCAGAAATGTAAATCCAAGTAGTTCGTGATGCCTCATAGGGGAAGCCATTGCGCATCTGACGCGCCGTGCTACTGGGGAAAACAAGCTGGCGGGCCCGAAGCTACCAGGCGCCCTGTGCGCCCGCAACCTAACTAGTTTTAGTGAGCTGGTTAGGTACATAGCCACTTCGGAAGTAAGCTATTGGCATGCTAGCTAGTTGGGCAAACTGGCTAGCTGTGGCAGATGCTAGCAGTGAGATAAGCTGGCCGGCTAGTTAGGTAACTAGCTGGAGTGCTAGTTTGCGCCTCAGCTGGTTCGGTAGCTCGTTAGCAAACCTGCTTTTAGATTAGCTAGCTAGCTGCTCAATCGCTTAGCTGGCTTGTTTCGTATCGAAGCAGCTAGTTAGCTCCTGAGCTAGTTCGCTAGTTAGCCAATTAGATAGACTTCTAGTCACTCAGTCAGTCAGTCAGTCAGTCAGGTAGTTTGTTTGTTGGAGTCGATGAACAATGCGGACAGAGACAAGGTTTTTGATGACCACCCGAAAGTCCGCAGAGGTTTGATTGTTTGATGGTTTGCAGTTCCGGGACTTCCTCTCTCGCTCCGCGTCGGCTCCGAGACCGCCTTTGTCAGGTGTCCCGACACAGGTGGTTTGCGCATATATGGAAGAAGTAAAATTCACGCACACGGTCACGTGTTTTGCTTGTTTCTATTCCCCAGTTCTTATGGTTCTAGCTTTAATTGGCTTTTTCAGTCGCACGCAGGGCGCATATTCCTCAAAGAGATCACGGCCCAATCAAGTTCCAATCTACGGAAGTTAATCTTCATTCTACAACTGTTGGATCGGCTGTTGACACAGGTGTTGACTCTGCTTTTTGAAAACAGCGGAAAAGTGTTGCAAGGCGCAGGTGGGTTTTGCATTGCATCATGCAAATCACGGGTCGGCAGCAGTGTTGCGGTCCCTCACATATGCTTACGGCCAGATCTTCAGCGCAAAGGCTGGCGACGCACGAGCTGATACGTGGCTACAAGCCATTCAATCTGCTGGACATAAGCCAGATCGTTTGAGCTTCTCGCGTGGAGCTTGGAGCGAGTGCAGAATCGAACCTTGAACCCGCCTCGCCTGTTTTGGGAATTGAGTCTCCGGTTGAGAAACAGTCTAGGTCCATGCATCCCATGCAATGCCACTGGGACGGGTTGCAAGGCACACATTGCGAGCTGCTTCACACGGCCTGAGGTGCCCAATGCCTGTTTGTGCACGAGATGCAGACGACTTGCTTAAAGTTTTGGCTAAACCTGACAGTTGTTTGAAAGGCTAAGTCAGTATGCGGTTCCGCAAAACCATGGTTTAAGCTTATCGACCGAGTTTTAGCAAAGCCAGTTTGCTGTTCAATCGGCTGATTCAGGCTGCACGGTGAGAAAGGGTGGCGTGAGATGTTCAGGTTGACAAGTTGCACGGTGGAGACAGTGGCGGCATGTTCAATGTTCGACTCCAGGCGCAGCGAAAGTTGCTTTTCAGAGATGATCGCCTCCGGGATCACTGCAAGTGCCAATGAGCACCTTGCCGGATGTTTGCCAGGTGTCCGTTGTGCTTAGCCATGCTTTGACAGACAAGCAATTCTGCTTCCGCATTGCGATGAGCTAAGGTACACCATCCTTTTGCGTGCATGTGGCATTGCCCGAGATTCCCAGAGAGCGGTGTTTTGGATGCGACGAATGCAGGAGGCCAGAATTCATGAGTTTGAGCCTGCAGTATCCAAGTTTGAAATGAGTCACGTCACACCGATGGCAAAGTGAGAGAGGCCTGGGTGGAAGCTGACATTTTCTGCATGAATGCGCTGCTAAGCGCCTATGCTGCAGACATGGACTACGAGGCAGCGGATGAACTGCTGAGGGCCGCCTGGCTGTGGAGAAGGCGGGGATGCCTGGGATGCAAGGGAAATGGTCGCTGAGGCAATGGAAGCGGGCCTGCAGCCACATGGCCGCAGGAAATTCTTTGGCGTCCTCCTTGCCGCCTAAAGGAAAGACAGATGAGGTTTCCCTGCATAGATATTATTCTTGAGAAATTATCTTCAATATATGTATATACATATATATATATATATATATATGCTACGCCCCCCCCCCCCGTTTGGTTTGAGCGCGCAGGCTGTATAATTTCGATGATTTTGCAGTAGGTGCACCGGTTTGCTTGTTTTAATCAGACAGGCTGTAGTGGTTTGCCAGGTTTTGCCGCAGACTTAAGCAGAGACACGCCGCCTTGCACTCTATAATCATCTGGTTTTGGACAAAGAGGAATTGCATTGCACAACTGCAAGAAAAACATTCCAAACAAATGTGTGTCAATATGTAGACATGCTAAAAGCCTCAGGAAAGCCCTGCGGGCTTGGCCTGCGGCCCGATCACGTCCGCGACACAGCCGGCCACCGGGCGCCCGGCCCTGTTCGTTGTATCATTTCCTTTTCCTTGAATTGCCGCTAGTTCCCGGGATTTTAACTTCATTTCCTTTGCATGTCATGTCCGGCAGTTTCTGCACAGGCGTGCCGCACACATCCACACTCGTTGCTTGCTGCTGGAATGCTGGCCGGCTGAGCTACGCTCTGTCTCCAAGCCAGACGAAGTACTGGTTTGGCACAGGCGTGCCGCACACAGCTACACGCGCGTTTGCTCTTTGGGTCCTGGCATTTCCCTTCACTTCCTTTCGCTTCATGTCCGTGTCAGCTCCCTGCATTTCCTTGAACGCCCGCCCCTTCACTCGCACTCCTTTCCTTGAGTTCTTTTAGTTCCCTTCATTTCTCTTCAGTTTCTCTTCGTTTCCCATAATTGCCAACAATTTCTTTTCGTTCCCATCCTCCGGTTCCCTTCACGTTCTGCCCTTGCATTTTCCTGCATTTTGGGTTCTCTCTCCTGTTTCCCTTCCATTTCCCCTTCGCTTTCTGCAATTTTCATCCCCTTGTTTCGCATCGCCAGCATGCATAGCATCATCCGCATCATCCGGGATGATGCTGGCAGTGCTGGGGGTGTTGTCCAGTATTAGGCACCCCCCAAAGCCCTGCGGGCTTGGCCTGCGGCCCGATCACGTCCGGTGGCCGGGACGCGACACAGCCGGCCACCACCCCTTCCCGTTCTTTGATTTCCTTTCCCTCCAAATCCTGTTAGTTTTCGGGATGATTGGAACTTCACTTCCTTTGCATGTCTTCCCTGACAGTTTCCTGGCATATCCCTTCACTTCCTTCCACTTCACTGCCGTTTCAGCTCCCTTCATTTCCTTGAAGGCTCCTTTATTCGCAATTCCTTTCCCTTTTCGTTTCCGCTGTCTGGTCCCCTTCACGTTCTGCTCTTGCATTTTCCTGCATCTCGGTTTCTCTCGAGTGCCCTCCTCATTTTCGTGCAATTCCTTTGACTTTCATTGTGTTCACTTGTTTCGCATCGCCAGCATGCATAGCATCATCCGCATCATCCGGAATGATGCTGGCAATGCTGGGGGTGTTGTCCAGTATTAGGCACCCCGCAAGAAGCGCTCGTTTTGTGACTCTGCGGGGAGATGCTACAAAATTCATCAAAAATCGCCTAAACCAATCCGCGAATCCTTCGCCCCTTATAAGGGCGGGCCCAGCGCAAAACGTATGCTCATGGTCCGCGCATGGTCGGCGGCATGGGGCGGACGGCCTTATACCTGAAGGTAAGCCCTGCGGGCTTGGCCTGCGGCCCGATCACGTCCGGTGGCCGGATTTGAGGGCTTTCTTTTTGGCTTGCCTTTAAGGCATCCCAAACGAAGGGCGCCCTCAAACAAACACAGCCGCTAACAGAGCACAAGCAACACGTTCCTTTTGGATGCTACAAACATGGTTGTCCTGCGTAAATGATCGGACCGGTTTATGTAGCTCGTTGGCTCAACCGGTTTGAGCGCGCAGTGTCGCGACTAAGATGCGGAATAACACAAAGCAGTGTATGTTTTGAGTGTGCTAAGTCAACAGTAAAATGGAGTACATACCTCCTCTGAATGCAGGCGACCTACAAAAAATGAGCCCCCCCATTTCGGGGAGGCCACCCTCCTGAATCTAAGCCTGGCCCCCCTACACGTTGCCAGCCAAACGCTTCCTGTCGCCCAAACGGGGGGACTCATTTAGACACTGCATTCTGGGATGCATGGACAAAAAATGAGCCCCCCCATTTCGGGGAGGCCACCCTCCTGAATCTCTGTCTACAATGGGAATAACCTCACTACTCAGCTTCAACTACCCTAATTTGGGCCCGGATGCAAGCGCTCTTTTGATTGACTTTGGATGAATCAATTTGGCGCCAACATGGGCAAAAATCCGGGCCCGGAAAGTGCATTACCAATGCCCAAACGCCACATTTGAAATGTAAAAAGAGATGCTGATGACAATCATGATGACGATGATGAAAGTGATGACTGTGATGACAATCATCATGAAGATGATAAGGATGGCGACACTCATGATAACTATCATCGTAGCATCCTCTGCATTACCAAAGCTGCCAATGACTGTCATGATAGCTATCATCGTAGCATCCTCTGCATTACCAATGATGCCCAAACGCCACATTTGAAATGTATAGAAGAAAGAGATGATGATGACAATAATGATGACGATGATGAAGGTGATGACTGTGACGACAATCATCATGAAGATGATAAGGATGATGACTCTCATGATAGTTATCATCGTAGCATCCTCTGCATTACCAAAGCTGCCAATGACTGGCATGATACCTGTCATCGTAGCATCCTCTGCATTACCAATGGTGCCCAAACGCCACTTTTGAAATGTATAGAAGATGATGATGACAATCATGATGACGATGATGCAGGTGATGACTGTGACGACAATCATCATGAAGATGATAAGGATGATGACTCTCATGATAACTATGATCGTAAGGATGATGACTATCATGGAAAGTTATCCAGCGTAGCCATGAGGCTAATGATGATGATGAGGGTGATGATGCTCGCGCAGCAGCTCACCAACCTGTGAGTGAGGAAGGGGCTCCCTACCGCAAGATATCACATCTGGGGCCCGAAAAAAAAAGTGAGTATCCGCATTTCGGGGGCTGCGGGTTCTCCCCCCCCGGCCCCTGAAGATTGGGGCTTAACGCCCCGCTCTGGCCCATTGTAGCTGCCACACAGGGGACTCAGTTGGGCTTGGGTGCAGGGGGCGCTATCTCAAAAATGAGCCCCTTACTTTTCGGCACAAGGAGTGCTAGGAATACTGGGTCCGTGGGGTAAGTCTCGGGCCGCCCAAGTCTACAAGCGTGCCAAGGATGGGTGATTTCTTGCGGTAGGGTAACCCAGGGCCTGGAAAGTCGCCCAGCGTAGCCTCAGTGCCAGTAAAAATTGCCGGGCAAGCAGTTGGGGAAAACAAATCGAGAGCAGCGCATACCCTGTTATGTGTTCATCTCACACTGATAGCCTCGAAGGGCCCCCAGGCAGTATGACCCCCTTCGATTAAACACGTTAAGAGTGGCAGAACCGGAAAGAACCGTCTTGATAACATCAACGCGTTGACAGGCAATCTGGGCACTGCTTTGAGAACAGACAAGTAACAGTGTGCAACGCAAAAAGTTGCCAAACACTTCTGAATAATGAACAAACCTGGTTGATCCTGCCAGTAGTCATATGCTTGCCTCAAGGATTAAGCCATGCAAGGGAATGATGATGACGGTGATGATGATGATGATGATGCTGATGATGATGATGACGATGATGATGAACCCAGCAGTCATCATGATAATCATGTCCACGCACCTGTTGCATCCCAAAGCGGATGATGATCATCATGACGTACCCTCAGCATCACAAGCAGTCATCATGATCATCATGTCCACGCACCTTTTGCATCTTAAGTCGCATGATAAGCATCATGACGCATCCTCAGCATCACCAGTAGCCATGATGATAATCATGACGACGCATCCATTGCATCACCAATGCTCTCTAACGCCACACTTCATATGTATAGTATAGAATGTAAAAGTATAGAAAGAGATGGTGATGACTACGAAGATGATGACGATGATATTGATGACGACGGTCATCCTCAGCATCACCAGCAGCCATCAGGATAATCATGTCCACGCACCTTTTGCATCTCAAGTCGCATGATAATCATCATGACGCATCCTCAGCATCACCAGTAGTCATGATGATAATCATGAGGACGCATCCTCTGCATCGCCAATGCCCTCTAACGCCACACTTGAAATGTGTAGTATAGAATATAGAGGTATAGAAAGAGATGGTGATGACTACGATGATGATGATGATGATGATGGTGACATTGATGACGAGGGTGACAAGGATGATGACTATGATGCTAACCGTCCAGCAGTCATCATGATAGCCATGTAACCGTCCAGCAATCCTCATGATAAGCATGTCCACGCATGTCTTGCATCTCAAATCGGCTCATAGTCATCATGACGCATCCTCAGCATCACCAGCAGTCATCATGACAATCATGTCCACGCATCTCTTGCATTGCCAATCGGCTGATAGTCATCATGACGCATCCTCAGCATCACCAGCGACGACGCACCCTCTGCATCGCCAATGCTCTCTAACGCCACACTTGAAATGTATAGTATAGAATGTAAAAGTATAGAAAGAGAGGGTGATGACTACGATGATGAGGACGATGATATTGATGACGACGGTCATCCTCAGCATCACCAGCAGCCATCAGGATAATCATGTCCACACACCTTTTGCATCTCAAGTCGCATGATAATCGTCATGACGCATCCTCCGCATCACCAGTAGTCATGATGATAATCATGAGGACGCATCCTCCGCATCACCAGTGCCCTCTAATGCCACACTTGAAATGTATAGTATAGAATGTAAAAGTATAGAAAGAGATGGTCATGACTACGATGATGATGACGATGATATTGATGACGAGGGTCATCTTCAGCATCACCAGCAGTCATCATGATAATCATGTCCACGCATCTTTTGCATCTCAAGTCGCATGATAGCGTCATGACGCATCCTCCGCATCACCAGTGCCCTCTAACGCCACACTTGAAATGTATAGTATAGTCTTAAGTCGCATGATGATCATCATGACGCATCCTCAGCATCACCAGTAGTCATGATGATAATAATGACGACGCATCCTTTGCATCGCCAATGCTCTCTAACGCCACACTTGAAATGTGTAGTATAGAATGTAAAAGTATAGAAAGAGATGGTGATGACTACGTTGATGAGGACGATGATGTTGATGACGACGGTCATCCTCAGCATCACCAGCAGTCATCATGATAATCATGCCCACACACCTTTTGCATCCCAAGTCGTCATGACGCATCCTCCGCATCACCAGTAGTCATGATGATAACCATGAGGACGCATCCTCCGCATCACCACGGTTTTGTAATGCCACAATTGAAATGTATAGTATAGAATATAAAAGTGTAGAAAGAGATGGTGATGACTACGATGATGATGACGATGATATTGATGACGAGGGTGACAAGGATGATGACTGTGATGATAATTGTCCAGCAGTCATCATGGTAACCATGTAACCGTCCAGCAATCCTCATGATAAGCATGTCCACGCATCTCTTGCATTTCAATTCGGCTCATAGTCATCATGACGCATCCTCAGCATCACCAGCAGTCATCATGTTAATCATGTCCACGCATCTCTTGCATTGCCAATCGGCTGATAGTCATCATGACGCATCCTCAGCATCACCAGCAGTCATATCATGATACTCATGTCCATGCATCTTTTGCATCTTCAGTCGCATGATAATGATCATCACCAGTAGTCATGATGATAACATGACGACGCACCCTCTGCATCGCCAATGCTCTCTAACGCCACACTTGAAATGTATAGTATGGAATGTAAAAGTATAGAAAGAGATGGTGATGACGATGATATTGATGACGACGGTCATCCTCAGCATCGCCAGCAGTCATCATGATAATCATGTCCACACATCTTTTGCATCTTAATTCGCATGATAATCATCACGACGCATCCTCAGCATCGCCAGTAGTCATGATGATAATCATGAGGACGCATCCTCTGCATCGCCAATGCCCTCTAACGCCACACTTGAAATGTATACTGTAGAATTTAGAAGTGTAGAAAGAGATGGTGATGACTACGATGATGATGATGATGTAACCGTCCAGCAACCCTCATGATAAGCATGTCCACGCATGTCTTGCATTTCAAATCGGCTGATAGTCATCATGACTTATCCTCAGCATCACCAGCAGTCATCATGATAATCATGTCCACAGATCTCTTGCATTGCAAATCGGCTGATAGTCATCATGACGCATCCTCAGCATCACCAGCAGTCATCATCATGATACTCATGTCCACGCATCTTTTGCATCTTCAGTCACATGATAATCATCATCACCAGTAGTCATGATGATAATCAGGACGACGCATCCTCTGCATCGCCAAAGCTCTCTAACCACGCTTGAAATGTACAGTATAGACTGTAAAAGTATAGAAAGAGATGGTGATGACTACGATGATGATGACGATGATACTGATGACGACGGTCATCCTCAGCATCACCAGCAGTCATCATGATAATCATGTCCACGCACCTTTTTGCATCTCAAGTCGCATGATAATCGTCATGACGCATGCTCCGCATCACCAGTAGTCATGATGATAATCATGAGGACGCATCCTCTGCATCACCAGTGCCCTCTAACGCCACACTTGAAATGTGTAGTATAGAATGTCAAAGTATAGAAAGAGATGGTGATGACTACGACGATGATGACGATGATATTGATGACGACGGTCATCCTCAGCATCACCAGCAGTCATCATGATACTCATGTCCACGCATCGTTTGCATCTCAAGTCGCATGATAATCGTCATGACGCATCCTCCGCATCACCAGTAGTCATGATGATAATCATGAGGACGCATCCTCCGCATCACAAGTGCCCTCTAACGCCACACTTGAAATGTATAGTATAGTCTAAAGTCGCATGATAATCATCGTGACGCGAGGATAATCATGACGACGCATCCTTTGCATCGCCAATGCTCTTTAACGCCACACTTGAAATGTATAGTATAGAATGTAAAAGTATAGAAAGAGATGGTGATGACTACGATGATGAGGACGATGATGTTGATGACGACGGTCATCCTCAGCATCACCAGCAGTCATCATGATAATCATGCCCACACACATTTTGCATCTCAAGTCGCATGATCATCGTCATGACGCATCCTCCGCATCACCAGTAGTCATGATGATAATCATGAGGACGCATCCTCCGCATCACCAGTGCCCTCTAATGCCACACTTGAAATGTATAGTATAGAATGTAAAAGTATAGAAAGAGATGGTGATGACTACGATGATGATGACGATGATATTGATGACGAGGGTCATCCTCAGCATCACCAGCAGTCATCATGATAATCATGTCCCCGCATCTTTTGCATCTCAAGTCGCATGATAATCGTCATGATGCATCCTTCGCATCACCAGTGCCCTCTAATGCCACACTTGAAATGTGTAGTATAGTCTTAAGTCGCATGATAATCATCATGACGCATCCTCGGCATCACCAGTAGTCATGATGATGATAATGACGACGCATCCTTTGCATCGCCAATGCTCTCTAACGCCACACTTGAAATGTGTAGTATAGAATGTAAAAGTGTAGAAAGAGATGGTGATGACTACGATGATGATGACGATGATATTGATGACGACGGTCATCCTCAGCATCACCAGCAGTCATCATGATAATCATGTCCACACACCTTTTGCATCCCAAGTCGAATGATAACCGTCATGACGCATCCTCCGCATCACCACTAGTCATGATGATAATCATGAGGATGCATCCTCCGCATCACCAGGGTTTTGTAATGCCACACTTGAAATGTATAGTATAAAATATAGAAGTATAGAAAGAGATGGTGCTGACTACGATGATGATGACGATGATATTGATGACGAGGGTGACAAGGATGATGACTGTGATGATAATTGTCCAGCAGTCATCATGATAACCGTGTAACCGTCCAGCAATCCTCATGATAATCATGTCCACGCATCTCTTGCATTTCAATTCGGCTGATAGTCATCATGACGCATCCTCAGCATCACCAGCAGTCATCATCATGATAATCATGTCCACGCATCTTTTGCATTTCAATTCGGCTGATAGTCATCATGACGCATCCTCAGCATTACCAGCAGTCATCATCATGATAACCATGTCCACGCACCTTTTGCATCTCAAGTCGCATGATAATCATCATGACGCATCCTCAGCATCACGAGTAGTCATGACGATAATCATGACGACGCATCCTCTGCATCGCCAATGCTCTCTAACGCCACACTTGAAATGTGTAGTATAGAATATAGATTTTTAGAAAGAGATGGTGATGACTACGATGATGATGATGATGATACTGAGATTGATGACGAGGGTGCCAAGGATGATGACTGTGATGGTAATTGTCCAGCAGTCCCACATTCGACCTCGGCTCGCTAACGGCTGTGATGATAACTTCCATCGTAACATCTTCTGCATCACCAGGGCTGTCGAACGCGGATGACTGTCATGATAACTATCATCGTAGCATCTTCTGCAGCACCGAAGCTGCGGATGACTGTCATGATAACTATCATCGTAGCATCCTCTGCATTCCCAAGGGTGCCTAACGCCACATTTGAAATGTATATAGAAGAAAGATAGAAGAAAGAGACGATGCTGATGATGACAGTCATGATGACGATGATGAAGGTGATCACTATGATGACAATCATCGTGAAGATGATAAGGATGATGACACCCTGAGGATCCGATTTGAAAAAAATCAATCTTAAGATTGGTTTGGAAGAAGGACCAATCCCGATTGAAGATTGGTCTAACATGTCATTTGCACACCCAGTAGAGGATCAATATCGGTATTGGTCCAGATTGGTGCAGATTGGTCAAAGAATATTGGTCCAGATTGGTCAGGATATTGGTCCAGATTGGTCATGTTGATGATCATACTTCCAAAGTTTTACATATATGTTGACATTGAACTACACAGAGGGTTGGGATGGGCGGACCTAGACCTTCCCTTCCTCACAAACTGTTTGCTGACTCTGGGTTGCGGTGAGCTGCTCGGCAAACTACCAGCAGGCCTCCTTTCAAGCCATGGATGCAGGAAGGGAAGCCCTTACTTACTTTGCAACACTGCGCACACTGGACCAAAATGCTTTTCACATTTGGCAGATCAGTATCCGCCTGCATATCTTCCAGCTGGCTTCTCAGCAGTTGCAATTTGTCCAACTCTTCTTTTCCCCAATTGGCATCAGCAGCCTTATTGCAGGCCTTTTTGAGGTCAGCCACTGTTTTGCACTTTGAACTCCCGTTCATCTTGTGTAATTGGGTTGCTTCTTCCAATTTTCTCTGCCACTTCTCCTCTGCTTCCTTGGCTTTGCCAGGTGCTTCTGCTCTTGCTTAGTCAAAGTCTTCTCTGCTTGGCCTCCTTGTGGCCTGGAGGATTTTTCTGGGACTTCTTTCAGGCTCTTCAGAAAGACATGAGCAGGGTTCGAATCATCTGGCCCACTGTTCTTGTTCTGTGTTAGAAATGCCATCCTCCAACTGGAAAGTCTTGTCAAGCCTTTTTCCAGACCAAAGATCTTTCCATTCATCTTGAGTTCTTGGAGCTTCCAGAGCTTTCTTGCAATGAGCTCAGGTCCTTTCAGAGCCTGTCCTGTCTCTGCAGAAATTTGTTTCCTTTGGTCTAGTGACAGCTTCGTTTGCTGCTTGATCAGCAAGAACTCGTAAAAAAAAAATATTGCCAACCTTTTTCACTGGAACCATGCCAGCTTCCACTCTGGCAATGGCTTCGTCTTTTCCATACCAGTCCAAGATTTGCTTCCAAGGAACCCAAGCATATCATTCTTGCTCCTTTTTTGAGTCAGAAACTTCTTAGCTTTGTTTCAAGCCTCCTTCTTGTGTTCTGCCAGTCTTCAAGAAATGCAGCAGCAGCTGCTTTTTCTTGGACACCACACCTTTGCCTTTGAGTGCTTCCCAGCTCGCTTTGGCTTCTTCGTTTTTATTTCTTTCATTTTCAAACTTCTTCCAGAGAGGCTGCTTGTCACTCTTGCTGATTTTGTTGCAAAACTCCTCTTCAGACAGCTGGCCTTCTTTCAGAGCCGCTATTGCATTCTGTGTTTCTTGGTGAATCTTGAGCCTCGTGGAAGTCAAGGACAAACCAGATTCAGAAGGAGCTTTTGTGGGATCCTCCTCCTGTGCTCTCCTGGGGTGGTTTTTTTCTGCATCTTTTGCTTTCTGCTTGGCTATCTTTCAAGCCTTGATCATCTTTCCTTTTTTTCTCTTTCCCCATCTTAATCCAAAATAGCTGCTGTATTTTTAAAAAATTAAAAACCATTTTAAGATTTGTAAGCTTAACAAATTAATTACAAAAGCTTTCTATGGTTAGAAACGCAGGTAGTGGTGATTGTGTTTTTTGCTGATGTGGTATGGTGAGGCCTGGACATGACATAATTAATCTTAAGTCGTATGATTTTTGTGTTTTTGAGAGGCTGGGACCTACACAGATTTGGTTCTGTGTAGTTTCGATGTAGTTTTTGTGTAGCTTGTGAGGGTTGCGAACTACACAGGTTGGTTTTGTGTAGTTTCTGTGTAGTTTTTGTGTAGTTTGAGAGGGTTGGAAACTAAACAGATTGGTTCTGTGTAGTTTCTGTGTAGTTTTTGTGTAGTTTGAGAGGGTTGGGAACTAAACAGATTGGTTCTGTGTAGTTTCTGTGTAGTTTTTGTGTAGTTTGAGAGGGTTGGGAACTACACAGATTGGTTCTGTGTAGTTTCTGTGTAGTTTTTGTGTAGTTTGAGAAGGTTGTGAACTACGCAGATTGCTTCTGTGTAGTTTGAGAGGGTTGGTAACTACACAGATTGGTTCTGTGCAGTTTGTGTGTAGTTTCTGTGTAGTTTTTGTTTAGTTACACAGATTGGTTCTGTGTAGTTTCTGTGTAGTTTTTGTGTAGTTTGAGGGTTGGGAACTACACAGATTGGTTCTGTGTAACACAGTGTAGTTTCTGTGTAGTTTTTGTGTAGTTTGAGAGGGTTGGGAACTACACAGATTGGTTCTGTGTAGTTTCTGTGTAGTTTTTGTGTAGTTTGAGGGTTGGGAACTACACAGATTGGTTCTGTGTAGTTTCTGTGTAGTTTTTGTGTAGTTTGAGAGGGTTGGGAACTACACAGATTGGTTCTGTGTAGTTTCTGTGTAGTTTTTGTGTAGTTTGAGGGTTGGGAACTACACAGATTGGTTCTGTGTAGTTTCTGTGTATTTTTTGTGTAGTTCGAGAGGGTTGTGAACTACACAGGTTGGTTCTGTGTAGTTTCGTGCAGTTTGAGACTGTGTAGTTTCTGTGTAGTTTTTGTGTAGTTTCGTGTAGTTTGGGAGGGTTGGGAACTACACAGATTGGTTCTGTGTAGTTTCTGTGTAGTTTTTGTGTAGTTTGAGAGGGTTGGGAACTAGACAGATCTCTTTCTGATAGTTGTTGTGGAGTTTCTGGTTGTAGCATTAATATAATTTGTGAGCGCTAGAATGCATACAGATCCAGTCGGAGTAGTGCATTTTTCCCCTAGATTGAAGCGCTTGGGAACTATTAAAAAAGTGTTTCCAGGTCAAGGTTTTTTCCACTGCTGGATATATTTACAATTTAGATGCCATTTTTTCTTGTGGATGTTCAAATTCTTTTTTGTGTATGACATCACCTTTCAAATGTTTTGCGTGCCAAAAATCGCCTTGTTTACACTATTTGAAAATAATTCCAAGGAATCCTTGAATCTTGGTATATGCATATATTTATATATGTAATGTTTAATTTGATACATATATATATAGTTATATTTTGTTGAAAATGTAAATACATACATAAAATGATATTTTCAAAAATTTATGCAAATATATTTTTGCAAATATATTGTGTATATTATTTTCGAAATATATAAATATTGCAATATCTATATTCATAATAGCCTGTATTTACTTTTCCAAAAAAATCACAGCCTGTTTGGCTGGTCACTGTACAAATCAACAACTCACAGCCAATTTTGGCTGGATCAAAATGCCTTCTTTCAGACATCCCAGAGGTCCTTGTCATCGACCTCCATGGGCTGAGCCTTGTTTGTCTTTTTCTTGTTTTGCTCCTCTTCTCTTTTCTTTTGCTTCTGCTCTTCTTGGCTCTCCTCAGATTCTTCTGTTTCTTCAGATTCCTCCTCCTCTTCCTCTTGCTGCTTCTTTTTTTCTTGCTCTTGTTCCTCCTCCTCTGGTGTATCCTCTTTTTTGCGGCTTTCTTCTTGAATTTGCCTTCTTTCAGGCTCCGCTTCTTCTTCTTCTTCATCCCTTCTCCTCGTCCTCCTCCTCTCCTCTTGCCTTCTTTCAGGCCTCACGCTTCTCAGCTGCACTCCTCTGGGGAGGCTGGCTTCCCTTCTCTCTAGGAATTCCTCCTTCTCTGCCAGGAATGCAGCCCGCTCCTCTTGGAGTTGCTTTCTTTCAAGCATTATCCTCCTTTCATCTTCCATCATTTCTTTTTCTCTTTCTTTCATCAGCCTCCACTTGTAGGAGCCAGGCTTTTGCTGCTGCTGAGGCAGCTCAGGCCTTTTTCTTTCCTGGCTTGGGCCTGACAATCAGCAGCCCTGGCCTTCTTCCTGGCTTTGCTGGATTTCTTCCCCCTTCCTTCCTGGAAGAAGGGGTCCCAGTCAGGTTGGCCGGGCCTGTGCTCTGGCTTGTCAGGCCTTCTTTCAGGTCTTCTTTCCTCCTCATCCTCTTCCTCAAGCCTTCTTTCAGGCCTATTTTCCCGGAGCCCCCTCCTCACAGAGTTGTCACTGCTGCTGTCACTTTGCCTATCCCACCTTTGCATTTTTGAGCGGCGGGCCCTCCCTTTCCTCTTCCTCCTCATCCCATTCTCCCTCCCGCTCTTGGTCCCACCTCCAGCCTCCTGTCTCCCCACCAACCCATCAAGCTTTCTTTCAAGCCTTGCGCAGGAAAACCATGAAAGGCTTTCTCTCAAGCCTTAATCGCTGGAAATCCTGAAAAGTAACAGTTGGTGCTTGTGTCTTGCTGTGTAACTTTGGTGCAAGTTGGAAATGTTATTTTGCTGGTGCTGGTGAGCTATGGCTTTTGGTGGGAAATGTTTTTTGAATCCTAGTGGCTCATGGAGTTTGCTTTCCTGTGATGTTTAAAACTGGTGAGTGGTGGTTCAAAAACCTGGTTTGAGCGCAGGCAGCAAAAAGGTTGATCAGTCTTGAAACAACATAAAAAATATTGATCCAGATTGGTCTCCGATATTGATCCAGATTGGTTAACATGACCAATCTTAAATATTGAAAAAAGAACAATCTCTGGATTTGTTTTTTTCAAGTTCAATTGCGATTGAAAACAAAAATCGATATTGGTTTTTCAATATCGGATCCTCAGGGCTCTTAGGATCACCATCATCGTGGCATCCTCTGCATTACCAAAGCTGCGGATGACTCTGCATTACCAAGGATGCCTAACGCCACAATTGAAATGTATATAGAAGAAAGACAGAAGAATATCATGATGACGATGATGAAGGCGATGACTATGATGACAATCATCATGAAGATGATAAGGATGATGACTCTTTTGATAACTATCATCGTAGCATCCTCTGCATTACCAAAGCTGCGGATGACTGTCATGATCACTATCATCGTAGCACGCCTAGCGATGATCACGACTACGCGTCACTATCGAAACGGCGCCTCGCCTCAGATGCCATTTAGGTCCTTGAGATTTGGAGTCCTGCCTTGATGATAATTATCACTACCGCCTCAGATGCCATTTGGGTCATTAAGATTTGAAGCAATTTGCGGGCTAGCTCTGAGTCTAAGGTCTAGGGTCTAGGTAGGGCAAGATCGATATTCTTGCGCCAGACCCTAGATCCTAGACCCCAAGTAAGCAACTTGGCGAAGGACTTGAAAGGACGAGTCATGCCTTGATCCCCAGCATCTCGATGATGCCGATGATGATGATCACCCTTCCCGTGGGAGAAGCGGTCGGCGGATTCAATTGGAATTATTAGAATTCTTGGAATTCTTGCCTGGTCAGCATTCTCCGGGCAATTCTGTTTCAGGAACTTTTTGAATTTATAGAATCCTAGAATTAATTCTATCAATTCTAAAAATTCCAAATTTGAATTATTCCAATTCCTAGAATTAATTCTAAGAATTCTAATAATTCCAATTGGAATTATCCAAATTCTTAGAACTTATTAGAATTCCTAGAATTAATTCTAGGAATTGGAATAATTTGAATTGGAATTATTAGAATTGCATTCCCCGGGCAATTCTGTTTCTGGAATTTTTGGAATTAATAGAACCCTAGAATGAATTCTAATAATTCTAATAATTCCAGCGGGGTTATTCCAAATGTTAGAATTAATTCTAAGAATTCTAATAATTCCAATCGGAATTATTTTAATTCTTAGAACTAATTCTAGCAATTGGATTAATTTAAGGGCTGCCGCCCAGTGCCGCCGACCCCAGTTTGCGGTCAGGGAGCTCTTCAGACGGACAAATGTCAGCACAAAAAATCGTGTATGTATGTATGTATGCATGTATGCATGTATGCATGCATGTATGTATGTATGTATGCATGTTTGTATGTACGTATGTATGTATGTATGTATGTATGTATGTATGTATGTATGTATGTATGTATGTATGTATGTATGTATGTATGTATGTATGTATGTATGTATGTATGTATGTATGTATGTATGTATGTATGTATGTATGTATGTATGTATGTATGTATGTATGTATGTATGTATGTATGTATGTATGTAATGTATGTATGTATGTATGTATGTATGTATGTATGTATGTATGTATGTATGTATGTATGTATGTATGTATGTATGTATGTATGTATGTATGTATGTATGTATGTATGTATGTATGTATGTATGTATGTATGTATGTATGTATGTATGTATGTATGTATGTATATGCATGCATGCATGCATGTACGCATGTATGCATTTTCGGGCTGTGCTTTGGTACAGTCTTCGGGCTGTATCTGCCACAGCTTTCGGGCTGTGGCTGCCACAGCCTTCGGGCTGTGGCTTTGGTACAGTCTTCGGGCTGTATCTGCCACAGCTTTCGGGCTGTGGCTGCCACAGCCTTCGGGCTGTGGCTTTGGTACAGTCTTCGGGCTGTATCTGCCACAGCTTTCGGGCTGTGGCTGCCACAGCCTTCGGGCTGTGGCGTTGGTACAGTCTTCGGGCTGTATCTGCCACAGCTTTCGGGCTGTGGCTGCCACAGCCTTCGGGCTGTGGCTTTGGTACAGTCTTCGGGCTGTATCTGCCACAGCTTTCGGGCTGTGGCTGCCACAGCCTTCGGGCTGTGGCTTTGGTACAGTCTTCGGGCTGTATCTGCCACAGCTTTCGGGCTGTGGCTGCCACAGCCTTCGGGCTGTGGCTTTGGTACAGTCTTCGGGCTGTATCTGCCACAGCTTTCGGGCTGTGGCTGCCACAGCCTTCGGGCTGTGGCTTTGGTACAGTCTTCGGGCTGTATCTGCCACAGCTTTCGGGCTGTGGCTGCCACAGCCTTCGGGCTGTGGCTTTGGTACAGTCTTCGGGCTGTATCTGCCACAGCTTTCTGTGGCTGCCACAGCCTTCGGGCTGTGGCTTTGGTACAGTCGTCGGGCTGTATCCGCCACAGTTTTCGGGCTGTGGCTGCCACAGCCTTCGGGCTGTGGCATATACGTTTCAAGTGTGCCGTTAGACCCTAGGGAAATGCAGAGGATGTGTTGTCATGATTGTCATGACAACTGCTGCTGATGCTGGGGATGTGATGAACGTGAAAATGATGATGATGATGATGATGATGATGATGATGATGATGATGATGATGATGATGATGATGATGATGAACATGATGATGATGAACATGATGATGATGAACATGATGATAATGATGATGATGAACATGATAATGATGATGATGATGATGATGATGATGATGAACCATCATGATGATGATGAGGGAGTAGTGGTGTTTTGACCAAACGGGTACAAATTTAAGCAGCGAGTATGGTGAACACGATGTTGAAAATGATGATGGCGCTCTTCTGACCCGACTGGAAATGCAGAGGTCATGATAACTGCTGCTGATGCTGGGGATGATGCTAACTGCTGGTGATGCTGAGGATGCGCAGTGATGATTATCACCAGGATGATGATGATGATGATGAACATAATGAGGAACATGATGATGAAAACGATGATGGTGATGATGATGATGAGGATGAACATGATGAAAATGATCATGATGGACATGATGATGAAAATAATGAGGTCTGCCACAACTTTCGGGCTGTGGCTGCCACAGCCCGCTTTGGTACAGTCTTCGGGCTGTATCTGCCACAGCGTTCGGGCTGTGGCTGCCACAGCCTTCGGGCTGTGGCTTTGGTACAGTCTTCGGGCTGTATCTGCCACAGCTTTCGGGCTGTGGCTGCCACAGCCTTCGGGCTGTGGCTTTGGTACAGTCTTCGGGCTGTATCTGCCACAGCTTTCGGGCTGTGGCTGCCACAGCCTTCGGGCTGTGGCTTTGGTACAGTCTTCGGGCTGTATCTGCCACAGCTTTCGGGCTGTGGCTGCCACAGCCTTCGGGCTGTGGCTTTGGTACAGTCTTCGGGCTGTATCTGCCACAGCTTTCGGGCTGTGGCTGCCACAGCCTTCGGGCTGTGGCTTTGGTACAGTCTTCGGGCTGTATCTGCCACAGCTTTCGCGCTGTGGCTGCCACAGCCTTCGGGCTGTGGCTTTGGTACAGTCTTCGGGCTGTATCTGCCACAGCTTTCGGGCTGTGGCTGCCACAGCCTTCGGGCTGTGGCTTTGGTACAGTCTTCGGGCTGTATCTGCCACAGCTTTCGGGCTGTGGCTGCCACAGCCTTCGGGCTGTGGCTTTGGTACAGTCTTCGGGCTGTATCTGCCACAGCTTTCGGGCTGTGGCTGCCACAGCCTTCGGGCTGTGGCTTTGGTACAGTCTTCGGGCTGTATCTGCCACAGCTTTCGGGCTGTGGCTGCCACAGCCTTCGGGCTGTGGCTTTGGTACAGTCTTCGGGCTGTATCTGCCACAGCTGCCACAGCCTTCGGGCTGTGGCTTTGGTACAGTCTTCGGGCTGTATCTGCCACAGCTTTCGGGCTGTGGCTGCCACAGCCTTCGGGCTGTGGCTTTGGTACAGTCTTCGGGCTGTATCTGCCACAGCTTTCGGGCTGTGGCTGGCTTTGGTACAGTCTTCGGGCTGTATCTGCCACAGCTTTCGGGCTGTGGCTGCCACAGCCTTCGGGCTGTGGCTTTGGTACAGTCTTCGGGCTGTATCTGCCACAGCTTTCGGGCTGTGGCTGCCACAGCCTTCGGGCTGTGGCTTTGGTACAGTCGTCGGGCTGTATCCGCCACAGCTTTCGGGCTGTGGCTGCCACAGCCTTCGGGCTGTGGCATATACGTTTCAAGTGTGCCGTTAGACCTTACTGGAAATGCAGAGGATGTGTTGTCATGATTGTCATGATAACTGCTGCTGATGCTGGGGGTGTGATGAACGTGAAAATGATGATGATGATGGTGATGATGATAATGATGATGATGATGAACATGATGATGATGATGATGAACATGATGATGATGAAAATGAATATGATGATGATGATGATCATGATGATGAAAATAATGATGAGGAACATGATGATGATGAACATGGTGATGATGATGAACATGATGATAATGATGATGATGAAAATGATAATGATGATGATGATGATGTATCCGCCACAGCTTTCGGGCTGTGGCTGCCACAGCCTTCGGGCTGTGGCGTATACGTTTCAAGTGTGCCGTTAGACCCTACTGGAAATGCAGAGGATGTGTTGTCATGATTGTCATGATAACTGCTGCTGATGCTGGGGGTGTGATGAACGTGAAAATGATGATGATGATGAACATGATGATGATGAAAATGATTATGATGATGATGATGAACATATGATGAAAATGATGATGAGGAACATGATGATGATGATGAACATGGTGATGATGATGAACATGATGATAATGATGATGATGAAAATGATAATGATGATGATGATGATGATGAACAATCATCACTACGCATCCTCATGATGAACATGATAAGTAAGCATGATCATGTCATGATGACTGCTGCTGATGATGATGAAAATGAAAATAATGATGAACATGATGATGAAAATGATGATGATGATGATGGAGTAGTGGTGTTTTGACCAAACGGGTACAAATTTAAGCAACGAGTATGATGAACATGATGTTGAAAATGATGACGGCGCTCTTCTGACCCGACTGGAAATGCAGAGGTCATGATACCTGCTGCTGATGCTGGGGATGATGCTAACTGCTGGTCATGCTGAGGACGCGCAGTGATGATTATCATCAGGATGATGATGATGATGATGAACATAATGAGGAACATGATGATGAAAATGATGATGGTGATGATGATGATGAACATGATGAAAATGATCATGATGGACATGATGATGAAAATAATGAGGTCTGCCACAGCTTTCGGGCTGTGGCTGCCACAGCCTTCGGGCTGTGGCTTTGGTACAGTCTTCGGGCTGTATCTGCCACAGCTTTCGGGCTGTGGCTGCCACAGCCTTCGGGCTGTGGCTTTGGTACAGTCTTCGGGCTGTATCTGCCACAGCTTTCGGGCTGTGGCTGCCACAGCCTTCGGGCTGTGGCTTTGGTACAGTCTTCGGGCTGTATCTGCCACAGCTTTCGGGCTGTGGCTGCCACAGCCTTCGGGCTGTGGCTTTGGTACAGTCTTCGGGCTGTATCTGCCACAGCTTTCGGGCTGTGGCTGCCACAGCCTTCGGGCTGTGGCTTTGGTACAGTCTTCGGGCTGTATCTGCCACAGCTCTCGGGCTGTGGCTGCCACAGCCTTCGGGCTGTGGCTTTGGTACAGTCTTCGGGCTGTATCTGCCACAGCTTTCGGGCTGTGGCTGCCACAGCCTTCGGGCTGTGGCTTTGGTACAGTCGTCGGGCTGTATCCGCCACAGCTTTCGGGCTGTGGCTGCCACAGCCTTCGGGCTGTGGCATATACGTTTCAAGTGTGCCGTTAGACCCTACTGGAAATGCAGAGGATGTGTTGTCATGATTGTCATGATAACTGCTGCTGATGCTGGGGATGTGATGAACGTGAAAATGATGATGATGATGACGATCAAATCGGGTCTATCGGGACACTCGAAACGAATACAAAAAAAGATAAGGACGATGACGAAGAAGATGAGGATGATAAGCACCGTGATGATGCTGATGATGATGATGAACTAACATGATAATCATCATGACGCATCCTCAGCATCACCAGCAGTCATGGTGATAATCATGTCCACGCATCTTCTGCATCTCAAGTCGGGTCTTACGGGACACTTGAAACGTGTATAAAAAAAGATAAGGACGATGACAAAGAAGATGATGATGATGAGCACCGTGATGATGATGTTGATGATGATGATGATGAACTGACATGATAATCATCATCCTCATCATGGTAATCATGTCCGCGCATCTTCTGCATCTCAAATCGGGTCTAACAGACACTTGAAACGTATAAAAAAAAGACAAGGACGATGACAAAGAAACTGATGATGATGAGCACCGTGATGATGATGATGATGATGATGAACTGACATGATAACCATCATGACGCATCCTCAGCATCACCAGCAGTCATAATGATAATCATGTCCACGCATCTGCTGCATCTCAAATCGGGTCTAACGGGACACTTGAAGCGTACATAAAAAGAGATAAAGACGATGACGAAGAAGATGATGATGACGAGCACCGTGATGACGCTGATGATGATGATGATGAACTGACATGATAATCATCATGACGCATCCTCAGCATCACCAGCAGTCATCATGATAATCATGTCCACGCATCTTCTGCATCTCAAATCTGGTCTAACGGGACACTTGAAACGTATATAAAAAAGACAAGGACGATGACGAAGAAGATGATGATGATGAGCGCCGCGATGATGATGCTGATGATGAATAAGGACGATGACGAAGAAGCTGATGATCATGAGCACCGTGATGATGATGATGATGATGAACTGACATGATAATCATCATGACACATCCTCAGCATCGCCAGCAGTCATCATGATAATCATGTCCACGCATCTTCTGCATCTCAAATCGGGTCTAACGGGACACTTGAAGCGTATATAACAAAAAAGATAAGGACGATGACGAAGAAGATGATGATGATAAGCACCGTGATGATGCTGATGATGATGATGAACTGACATGATAATTCTCATGACGCATCCTCAGCATCACCAGCAGTCATCATGGTAATCATGTCCACGCATCTGCTGCATCTCAAATCGGGTCTAACGGGACACTTGAGGCGTATATAACAAAAAGGACAAGGACGGTGACGAAGAAGATGATGATGATAAGCACCGTGATGATGCTGATGATGATGATGATGAACTGACATGATAATCATCATGACGCATCCTCAGCATCACCAGCAGTCATCATGATAAGCATGTCCGCGCATCTTCTGCATCTCAAATCGGGTCTAACGAAGATAAGGACGATGACGAAGAAGATGACAATGATGAGCACCGTGATGAGCACCGTGATGATGATGCTGATGATGATGATGAACTGACATGATAATCATCATGACGCATCCTCAGCATCACCAGCAGTCATCATGATAATCATGTCCGCGCATCTTCTGCATCTCAATTCGGGTCTAACAGACACTTGAAAGGTATACAAAAAAAGACAAGGACGATGACGAAGAAGCTGATGATAATGAGCACCGTGATGATGATGATGATGATGAACTGACATGATAATCATCATGACACATCCTCAGCATCACCAGCAGTCACCATGATAATCATTTCCACGCATCTTCTGCATCTCAAATCGGGTCTAACGGGACACTTGAAACATATATATAAAAAGATAAGGACGATGACGAAGAAGATGATGATGATGAACACCAACTGACATGATAATCATCATGACGCATCCTCAGCATCACCAGCCGGCATAATGATAATCGTATCCGCGCATCTTCTGCATCTCAAATCGGGTCTAACGGGACACTTGAAGCGTACATAACAAAAAAAGATAAGGACGATGACGAAGAAGATGATGATGATAAGCACCGTGATGATGCTGATGATGATGATGAACTGACATGATAATCATCACGACGCATCCTCAGCATCACCAGCAGTCATCATGATAAGCATGTCCGCGCATCTTCTGCATCTCAAATTGGGTCTAACGAAGATAAGAACGATGACGAAGAAGATGACGATGATGAGCACTGTGATGAGCACCGTGATGATGATGCTGATGATGATGACGATGAACTGACATGATAATCATCATGACGCATCCTCAGCATCACCAGCAGTCATCATGATAGTCATGTCCGCGCATCTTCTGCATCTCAAATCGGGTCTAACGGGACACCTGAAACGTATTTAAAAAAGGATAAGGATGATGACGAAGAAGCTGATGATCAAGAGCACCGTGATGATGATGATGATGATGATGAACTGACATGATAATCATCATGACGCATCCTCAGCATCACCAGCAGGCATCATGATAATCATGTCCACGCATCTTCTGCATCTCACATCGGGTCTCACGGGACACTTGAAACGCATCTAAAAAAGATCAGGACGATGACGAAGAAGATGATGATGATGAACACCAACTGACATGATAACCTTCATGACGCATCCTCAGCATCACCAGCAGTCATCATGATAATCATGTCCGCGCATCTTCTGCATCTCAAATCGGGTCTAACGGGACACTCGAAACGTATACAAAAAAGATAAGGACGATGACGAAGAAGATGAGGATGATAAGCACCGTGATGATGCTGATGATGATGATGATGAACTAACATGATAATCATCATGACGCATCCTCAGCATCACTAGCAGTGATCATGATAAGCATGTCCGCGCATCTTCTGCATCTCAAGTCGGGTCTAACGGGACACTTGAAACGTGTATAAAAAAAGATAAGGACGATGACGAAGAAGATGAAGATGATGAGCACCCTGATGATGATGTTGATGATGATGATGATGAACTGACATGATAATCATCATCCTCATCATGGTAATCATGTCCGCGCATCTTCTGCATCTCAATTCGGGTCTAACAGACACTTGAAACGTATACAAAAAAAGACAAGGACGATGACGAAGAAGCTGATGATAATGAGCACCGTGATGATGATGATGATGATGATGATGATGATGAACTGACATGATAATCATGATGACGCATCCTCAGCATCACCGGCAGTCGTCATGATAATCATGTCCACGCATCTTCTGCATCTCAAACCGGGTCTAAAGGCACACTTGAAACATATATAAAAAAGATGAGGACGATGACGAAGAAGATGATGATGATGAGCACCGCGATGATAATGATGAAGTGATGCTGATGATGATGATGATGAACTGACATGATAATCATCATGACGCATCCTCAGCATCACCAGCAGTTGTAATGATAATCATGTCCACGCATCTGCTGCATCTCAAATCAAGTCTAACGGGACACTTGAAGCGTACATAAAAAGAGATAAGGACGATGACGAAGAAGATGATGATGATGAGCACCGTGATGACGCTGATGATGATGATGATGATGAACTGACATGATAATCATCATGACGCATCCTCAGCATCACCAGCAGTCATCATGATAATCATGTCCACGCATCTGCTGCATCTCAAATCGGGTCTATTGGGACACTTGAAACGTATATGAAAAAAGAAAAGGACGATGACGAAGAAGATGATGATGATGAGCACCGCGATGATGATGCTGATGATGATGATGAACTGACATGATAATCATCATGACGCATCCTCAGCATCACCAGCAGTCATCATGATAATCATGTCCGCGCATCTTCTGCATCTCAAATCGGGTCTAACGGGACACTTGAAACGTATATAAAAAAGATAAGGACGATGACGAAGAAGCTGATGATCATGAGCACCGTGATGATGATGATGATGATGATGATGAACTGACATGATAATCATCAGGACACATCCTCAGCATCACCAGCAGTAATGATGATAGTTATGTCCACGCATCTTCTGCGTCTCAAATCGGGTCTAACGGGACACTTGAAACGTATATAAAAAAAGATAAGGACGATGACGAAGAAGATGATGATGATGAACACCAACTGACATGATAATCATCATGACGCATCCTCAGCATCACCAGCAGTCATCATGATAATCATGTCCGCGCATCTTCTGCATCTCAAATCGGGTCTAACGGGACACTTGAAGCGTATATAACAAAAAAAGATAAGGACGATGACGAAGAAGATGATGATGGTAAGCACCGTGATGATGCTGATGATGATGATGATGAACTGACATGATAATCATCATGACGCATCCTCAGCATCACCAGCAGTCATCATGATAAGCATGTCCGCGCATCTTCTGCATCTCAAATCGGGTCTAACGAAGATAAGGACGATGACGAAGAAGATGACAATGATGAGCGCCGTGATGAGCGCCGTGATGATGATGCTGATGATGATGATGATGAACTGACATGACAATCATCATGACGCATCCTCAGCATCACCAGCAGTCATCGTGATCATCATGTCCGCGCATCTTTTGCATCTCAAATCGGGTCTAACGGGACACTTGAATCGTATATAAAGAAAGATAAGGACGATGACGAAGAATATGATGATGATGAGCACCGTGATGATGATGATGATGAACTGACATGATAATCATCATGGCACATCCTCAGCATCACCAGCAGTCATCATGATAATCATGTCCACGCATCTTCTGCATCTCAAATCGGGTCTAACGGGACACTTGAAACCTATATATAAAAAGATAAGGACGATGACGAAGAAGATGATGATGATGAACACCAACTCACATGATAATCATCATGACGCATCCTCAGCATCACCAGCAGTCTTCGTGATCATTATGTCCGCGCATCTTCTGCATCTCAAATCGGGTCTAGCGGGACACTTGAAGCGTACATAACAAAAAAAGATAAGGACGATGACGAAGAAAATGATGATGATAAGCGCCGTGATGATGCTGATGATGATGATGATGAACTGACATGATAATCATCATGACGCATCCTCAGCATCACCAGCAGTGATCATGATAAGCATGTCCGCGCATCTTCTGCATCTCAAATCGGGTCTAACGAAGATAAGGACGATGACGAAGAAGATGACGATGATGAGCACCGTGATGAGCACCGTGATGATGATGCTGATGATGATGATGAACTAACATGATAATCATCATGACGCACCCTCAGCATCACCAGCAGTCATCATGATAATCATGTTCGCGCATCTTCTGCATCTCAAATCGGGTCTAACGGGACACTTGAAACGTATATAAAAAAGATAAGGACGATGACGAAGAAGCTGATGATCATGAGCACCGTGATGATGATGATGATGATGATGATAATGATGAACTGACATGATAATCATCATGGCGCATCCTCAGCAACACCAGCAGTCATCATGATAATCATGTCCACACATCTTCTGCATCTCACATCGGGTCTAACGGGACAATTGAAACGCATATAAAGAAAGATCAGGACGATGACGAAGAAGATGATGATGATGAACACCAACTGACATGATAACCATCATGACGCATCCTCAGCATCACCAACAGTCATCATGATAATCATGTCCGCGCATCTTCTGCTCGGGTCTAACGGGACACTCGAAACGTATACAAAAAAGAGAAGGACGATGACGAAGAAGATGAGGATGATAAGCACTGTGATGATGCTGATGATGATGATGAACTAACATGATAATCATCATGATGCATTCCTCAGCATCACCAGCAGTCATCGCGATAATCATGTCCACGCATCTTCTGCATCTCAAGTCGGGTCTAACGGGACACTTGAAACGTGTACAAAAAAAGATAAGGACGATGACGAAGAAGATGATGATGATGAGCACCGTGATGATGATGTTGATGATGATGATGATGAACTGACATGATAATCATCATCCTCATCATGGTAATCATGTCCGCGCATCTTCTGCATCTCAAATCGGGTCTAACAGACACTTGAAACGTATATAAAAAAAGACAAGGACGATGACGAAGAAGCTGATGATGATGAGCACCGTGATGATGATGATGATGATGATGAACTGACATGATAATCATCATGACGCATCCTCAGCATCACCAGCAGTCGTCATGATAATCATGTCCACGCATCTTCTGCATCTCAAATCGGGTCTAAAGGCACAATTGAATCGTATATAAAAAAGATAAGGACGATGACGAAGAAGATGATGATGATGAGCACCGTGATGATAATGATGAAGTGATGCTGATGATGATGATGATGATGAACTGACATGATAATCATCATGACGCATCCTCAGCATCACCAGCAGTCATAATGATAATCATGTCCACGCATCTGCTGCATCTCAAATCGGGTCTAACGGGACACTTGAAGCGTACATAAAAAGAGATAAGGACGATGACGAAGAAGATGATGATGATGAGCACCGTAATGACGCTGATGATGATGATGATGATGATGAACTGACATGATAATCATCATGACGCATCCTCAGCATCACCAGCAGTCATCATGATAATCATGTCCACGCATCTTCTGCATCTCAAATCGGGTCTGACGGGACACTTGAAACGTATATAAAAAAGACAAGGACGACGACGAAGAAGAAGATGATGATGAGCACCGCGATGATGATGCTGATGATGATGATGATGATGAACTGACGTGATAATCATCATGACGCATCCTCGGACAGCGGCGACGACCGCCACGCCGATGATGATGATGATGATGATGTTGAATCTTCGGTTATGCTCATTTACCAGCCAGCCTTGGACTTATAACCGCCCTTCCCGTACGCCTCCCCCTTTCAGGAGAAGGGGTCGGCGGATTCCAATGGCAATTGATGGAATTGCTAAAATTAATTCTAGGAATTAGAATAATTCCAATTGGAACTATCAGAATTTTCTAGAAATAATTCTTAAAATTAGAATAATTCCAATTAGAATTATTAGAATTCTTAGAATTAACTTAGGACTTGGAATAATTCCAATTGGAATTATTAGAATTATTAGAATCAGTTCTAGGATTCTGAGAATTCCAAAAATTCGAGAAACAGAATTGCTCGGGGAATGCTGACCAGGCAAGAATTCAAAGAATTCCAAAAATTCCAATTGGAATTATTCAACTCCCTAGAATTAGTTCTACGAATGAGAAAGAATACTTACAGTTGGAATTATTTGACTTCTGTGAATTAATTCTAGAAATTGGAATAATTCAAATTGGAGTTATCAAAATTATTAGACTTAATTCTGGGGTTCTAAGAATTTCAATAATTCCAGAAACAGAATTGCCCGCAGAATGCTGACCAGACAAGATTTCTATTAATTCCAATTGGAATTATCAAATTCCTAGAATTAATTCTAGGAATTCTATTAATTCCAATTAGAATTATTCCAAGTCCTAGAATTAATTCTAAGAATTGGAATAATTCCAATTGGAATTATTAGAATTCTTGGAATTAATTCTCGGAATTGGAATAATTCCAAGAATTCCAGAAACAGAATTGCCCGGGGAATGCTGACCAGGCAAGAACTCCAAGAATTCTACTAATTCCACTTGGAATTCTTCCAACTCCTAGAATCAATTCTAGGAGTTCTAATAATTCCAATTGGAATTATTCCAATTCCTAGAACTACTGCCAAAAATTAGAACAATTCCACCTGGAATTATTAGAATTATTAGAATTATTTCTAGCAATTGGAATAATTCCAATTGGAATTATTAGAATTATTAGAACTCTTTATTTTATTCTAACAATTCCAAAGATTCCAGAAACAGAATTGCCGGGGAATGCTTACCAGGCAAGAATCCAAGAATTCTAATAATTTTAGTTGTAAATATTCAATTCCTAGAATAAATTCTGGAAATTCCAAGATTCCAATTGGAGTGAATCCAACTCTTAGAATTAATTCTGAGAATTCTTACAATTCCAATTAGAATTATTCTAATTCTTAGAATGAGTTTTAAAATTTGAATAATTCCAATTGGAATTACTAGAAATCCTAGAATTAATTCTAGGAATTAAAATAATTCCAATTGGAATTATTAGAATTCTTAGAATTAATTTTAAGGTTCTATGAATTCCAAAGGAGAGAAACGGAATTGCCGGCCCAAGAATTCCAATGATTCCAATTGGGGTTATTCAAATTCCTAGAATTAATTCTAACAATTCATATAATTCCAATTGGAATTAATCCAACCCTTAGAATTGATTCTTTGGAATAATTCCAATTGAAAATGTCCAAATTTTCAAGAATTAGTTTCAAAAATTAGAGTAATTCAACATAGATTTTGTTGAATTCTTAGAATTAATTCTAGGAATTGGAATAATTCTAATTAGAATTGTGAGAATTCTTGGAATTAATTCTAGGGTTCTAAGAATTTCAATAATTCCAACATTTGGAATTATTAGAATTAATTCTAAGATTTGGAATAATTCCAATTGGCATTAATAGAATTCTTAGAAGTTATTCAAGGAATAAGAATAATTCCAATTGGAATTATGAGAATGCTTAGAATTAGTTCTAGGATGAAAAGAATTCAAAAAATTCCAGAAACAGAATTATTAGCATTCTTAGAGTTAATTCTAGAATTCTACAAATTATAAAAACTCCAGAAACAGAATTGCGAGGGAATGCTGGCCAGGCAAGTATTTTCCAATAATTCTAAGAATTCCTATCGAACATACTCAAATTCCTAGAAGGAACCTACTAATTCCAATTGGTAGAATGAATTCTAGGAATTTGAATATTTCCAATTGGAATTATTAGAATTCTTTGAATTTGTTCGAAAAATCTGAATAATTCCAAATTTGAATTATTTGAATTCTAGAATGCATTCTAGGAATTGGAAAAATTCCAATTGGAGTTGTTAGAATTATTAGAATTCTTAGAATTAATTCTAGGATTCTATTAATTCCAAGAATTCCAGAAACAGAATTGCCAGGGAATGCTGGCCAGGCAAGGATTTTCCAATAATTCTATCAATTTGAATAATTCCAATTGGAACTCTTAGAATTCTTAAAATTAATTCTAATAATTCCAATAACTGGAATTATTGGAATTCTTAGAATTAATTTTAAGAGATTGGAATAATTCCAATTGTTGTAACAATTCCAATGGGAAATTTAAGGATTCTTAGAATTAATTCTAGGATTCTAAGAGTTCAAAAAATTCCAAAAACAGAAATATCAGCATTCTTAGAATTAATTCTAGAATTCTACCAATTATAAAATTCCAGAAACAGAATTGCGAGGGAATGCTGGCCAGGCAAGTATTTTCCAATAATTCTATTAATTCCTATCGAACATATTCAAATTCCTAGAAGGAATTCTACTAATTATAACAACTCCAATTGGAATTATTCAAATTCCTAGAATGCATTCTAGAATTCAAATAATTCCAATTGGAACTATTCAAGTTTTTCGAATTAATTCTAAGAATTCTATTATTTCCAACTGGAAATATTCAAATTCCTAGAATTCATTGTACCAATTGGAATTATTAGAATTCTTAGAATTAATTCTAGGAATTTGAATAGTTCCAGCTGGAATTATTGGAATCCGTAGAATTAATGTTAAGAAATTGAAAAAATTAGTTCTAGGAATTTGAATAATTCTAATCGGAATTATTAGCATTCTTAAAATTTATTCTAGGATTCCAGTAATTTCAAGAATTCAAGAAACAGAATTGCCAGGGAATGCTGGCCAGGCAAGGATTTTCCAATAATCTTAACAACTCCTAGCAAAAAATCTAATAACTCCAATTGGAATTATTCCAATTCCTAGAATACATTCTAGATTTCTAATAATTCCAATTGGAACTGTTCAAATATTTAGAATTAGTTCTAAGAATTGGAATAATTCCAATTGGAATTCTTGGAATTCTTAGAATTAATTCTACTATTTGGAATAATTCCAATTGGAATTATTAGAATTCTTGGAATTGATTCTTGGAATTGGAATATTTCCAATTGGAACTATTAGAATTAATAGAATTAATTCTAGGATTCTATCAATTCCAAGAATTCCAGAAACAGAATTGCCAGGGAATGCTGGCCAGGCAAGGATTTTCCAATAGTTCTAATAATTCCGTTTTCTAACAATTTCTACTGGATTTATTCCAATTTATTAGAAAATCTACTAATTCTAGAAAGTCCTATTGGAATAATTCTAATTCTTAGAATTATTTCTGTAAATTCTAATGGTTCCAAATGGAACTATTAGAATTGATTTTAAAAAGTTGAAGAATTCCAGCTGGAATTATTAGAATTCTTAGAATTAGTTCTAGGATTCTATGAATTCCAAACAATCCTAACTCGTGTCATTGGACGCCTTCTTTCCTCACCCGTCGCCCTACTGTGTTGAACCAATGGTCCGCGCGAAAGCACAATCTAAGAATTCCCAGGGGTTGTCTCTGGAATTCCTGGAGCTCCTGGAATTCTTGTCTTGCCAGCCAGCAGGGACAACTATTACCCAGAGGTCTCTCACACACATATATATGTACATATATATATATATATATATATTTGTATATAAATGAAACTCAAACAATGTGAAGGGAGAAATGCTATTGCAATGTCAGGTTAACCAAGGTTGCTTTTCCAAGCGCAACAAACAACCAACAAGCAAGACCAAAGCAGGCTTAATTAAATCAATCCTTTACTTTGTTTGCAAAATCCCAAAGATAGATTTTGGCAACAGGCTCACTGTAAGGTGTCAAGAGCACGATAGATGATACCTTCATCCATCCTCCGCCTTTGGCTTGCTCCATTCTGTGGCTTACCCATCATGGTACTATCAATCACTGTATGTCTTGCCATATTTCAGGCCGCTTCCAGACGCTGCGAGCTACGCTGCGGTGGTTTCGGCATTTTCTGCTGCGGCCGCTGCAAGCCGCAGGCCAGGTGGAGAGGACGCTGAGTTGCCAATTCACACCATTGCCAGTCATTGCCATTGGCGTCCAATGGCTTTGATTTGATTCAGGCGGCAGCTGCTGCATCGAGCAGCGCCACGTCAGCGATGGCTGAAAGCTGTGGTCTAGTGTCAAGCAAGCGCTTTGTTAGTTCAAACCTCATTGCCATGTTGCATCCGATGTCCATGACTTTTATGACTTTTGCATTTGCCATGCTGATTGATCACGAGGAAGAGCTACTGCTTCGCAGCCGAAACGTCATGTTGGAGGCCATCTGCTGGTGCGAGTGGAGGAGGGCCTTTGTGCAGTCTCAACTTCCTGTTTGGCAAGCGCCATTGATAGGAAGACTACGCAAGTGTTACAGGTGGTTGAAATCGGCCATGTGCCTCCTCAAGCCCAGCTCGACCTGCGCCACCTTGTACTTAGTGTTTGCTTTAGCTCCCTTCTTGTGAACGAGGGAGCTGCAGGAGTCGTTCACAATGTATTTCAGCGATTGGGACTACTTGAAGGTGCAACACACTATATTTGGTATGACAATATAGGGGAGGTTTTCTTGTTCTCCACAAGACTGAGTTGATAAACAATCTGGCATTTCCAATGATCATGCGAGGTTCATGAGAGTGGGTCTGCAGTGAAGTGCAACCCATCACAACAGCTCATCTATCGTTGCACCATTGTGGAGACAAGCGGACATGACCCAATCGCTCGCTCTAGCCATGGTTTTACAAAGAAACTTGAAAAATATATGGACTGTGGAGTGCCGGCTGCCGGCCAGAATGCCTTGGCGTTTGGTCCCCTAGTGCGTTCAGAGCTCTCGCTTCTTCCAAGCTGCGCCAAGGCAACTTTGGACCCTGAGTATTTGCTATGTACAGACTGTACATTGCAAGAACCATTTCAACCCATCTTCCCTTCGAGCCATGGAGCTTTGCACAGAGGGCCTCTCTTCCTGTTCAGGTGCACGGCTCTACATACTGCTCTCTGCTTCAAAGCAGTGCCCGGCTGGGTGATGCAGAGTGTGTTGGCCGACTATGGCGCAGTGGCCTTGGCACTCTGCAAAGTGAAGCACTCTAGTAGCGCTAAGCAAGGACGCAGCTAGAACGTGCAAGAACGTGCAACGGGTGTTAGGTCAGCTCATCCACCTCAACTTTCAGCCAAATCTCTCGACACGGCTGGAGGCGGATGACCATTTGATTGACGTGCAAAGGCACAGAGTCGTTCAGTATAAACGAAAGTTAAACGAATACGGATTCGAATTCGACAGGTGATGCAGGTCGCCAGCAGCGCTCCTTTCCTGGGCATGGCGCAGCTTGCATGCCAGGCGGTCGAAGCTCCCCGTGCCGAACTCGGCAAACTCGACACCCTGTGACCGTGTGACCACTTGTGACCACTTGTGACCACTTGTGACCTCTTACTGTAAGACTCTTTGTATTTCTTTTCGGCCTATCTCGGCGAGGGACACTCGTGTTTGACTCCAGCTACATCCCGAGGTGAGGAGGCGCTGTTTTTGGCTGCGCGGCCGTTGGTGGAGCTTGGCGACTGGCGAGGCGTCGAGAGGCTGCTGAGGCCTTGCCCAACCGCCAGAGACGTGTCGCTGTTGCTAAGAGCCTCTCGAAGAGAGTTCCGTACGAGCCCCGTGTAAGAGGCTGCGACCTGAGACATAGCTTGGCAGGCACAAAGAGACATCCATCGCAGCAGCGCTGCTGCAGCTTCAGGCTCTGAGTGAAGCAGTTCCCAGGACCGGAGAAATGCCAGCAATATGCAATTGACACGCGGTCCAAGTTCTTCGTGCAGGAACCGGCAGAAGGCCATGCAAGCGGCGAGCGCACTGCTTTCCGCAGGCGGGCGTCTTACGCGAACCCAGGACACGGAGAGCCTTGGTCAGAACCAATATAGCCAATGGAGTGTAATGGAGTGTAATGGAGTGTCATGGAGTGTCATGGAGTGTCATGGAGTGTCATGGAGTGTCATATGGAGTCCTGGCCTTGCACGAACTCTCTGGAGAGCTGCAACCCTGGCAAGAGCGCCTTGCCCACATGCATTGCCACGCATTGCTGAGACCAGGAAAGCGCTGGGAGCTGTTCTCCTTCGTCGTGCACTGGGTGGACGAGAAGTGCATGAACGTCGACCTGAAGCGAGCGCAGGCGTTACGCTGCAAGGCCCTTTGCAGCAGAGGTGCGAGTGCCAAGAAGCGGATCTTGTGGATCTTATGACATTGTGTTGGGGGTGGGTTTGTTTGGCGGAAATCTTTTGGCGTCAATCATCGAAGCTCGATCACTGCCGCCCAGATGCAAAGCATGTGTTCTTCGAACATGGAGACACCTACAAAGGATGCCTGACATGTGCTTATCACGTGAGGTAGACATATAGCAGCTACACTGTTCAATTTGCATAGAACACATTGATTCCAGTGTTGCTACTTGCATAAATGTTGCCAGTTTACTCCTGTCATGTGTCTGTCAAACTGTGTCAGTTCATTGGGCCGCCATTGCGTGTAAATATGGGAGGCGTGCGGCATTTCTGTGCGCAAGCCGAGTGGGAGCAGCTCTGGATGGCAACGACGCAGAAAGGGCAACCGGCTGGATTCACAGGTGCCTGGCTCAGGTCACGTTCAACGAACAGCGCTTTTGGTGCTAGTGGCTTTGCAGGGAACGGGACAAGCCACCCCGAATCAACAGACTTTGCTCGGAGATCCCTTTTGGATTTCAACTATCATCGACTGCAGCCATTGTGAAACAGACTGGTTTTCACAGTTTGTCACGTGTACACTCCACAAACAGCCGTGCCATACACGCAGACATGTCAGTCATGGAAGCACGCTCTTACAAGCTTAGGTTGTCTCAAGTTCGGGTATCATGGTGTCCAGTTTGATATTCCCATATCGCAGTCAACAGTGGCATGCCTTCTGAGCTCTGGTTTCTCGGAGTGAGAAAGGGCTTGGACTATCATGGCTAAACTTGTTGTGGCCACAGTCTTGCACCATGAGGTGGTCCATTCTGACAGAGGCCATGCTCTTAGCACGTGCGCCTATCATTTGCCGTCGCCTTTTTTCTCATTGTCACCAACCCACTGCTATGCCATCTAATTAGGTGTATGTTTCAGCGAAGGGTCCGAGACTACCATCAGACTTCTGGGGCTGCAGGGAGTGTCAAGGAGTGACGTATGTGATATATTTTGTATGCATAAATATGCCTGTGTGTGTGCGCATGTGTCATTCTGCAGCGTCTAAGTGACTGATGGCAATGATCCACCGAGGCATGTCCTGAATTGCGGCCGCAGCGATCGCGGCTGCCGCGGCTGTGGCGACGCTTTCGCTTGCGGAAAAGAGGCCTTGCCCGTGATACTTGACACGCATTCAAAATCTTGGCGCTTGATTGCAAGCATTTTTACCAGGCATTTGATTCTGCATTTGCTTTCAGTCCAGGCAATGATGCCACAGACGGATTTACAATTTGCAAAGACATGAAGGATACTTCTGAACTGCTCAAGTTGATGTGTTGCTGTCGGCGAGCCAGGGGTTGCCGGCGTTGCTGTTGTCGTGTTCAGTGAGTAGTGCGCGCAGGTTTGTTCTGAGTGGCTGGGAATTCTGCTAACTCATCCACAGAGAGCATAAGTGCCGATCTGTTGCAATCAAGACACGACAAATCAGAGAAAGCAGACGCCCATCAGCATTGCATTGCACTAGATATGGCGCAGCCTAGATGAAATAAGTATTTCAGCACATGCACACCTCTCAACTACTCTTTCGGCAAGAAACATCCCCCCACGCATTTAGTGCTTGCAACTTTTGACGAGCGCCGCCACGTTGACTTTCACGCATCACCACAAGCCATGTGCACAGCGACCTGAGTAGCGCGTTTGTGAATGTGGTCGCTTTTTGCCGAAAGATTAGTTGAGAAATGTGCATGTACTGAAATACCTATTTCATCTAGGCTGCGCCATAGCCCGTGCAATGCAATGCTGACGCTTTGCATCATTGTAACGGCTGGGTGTGTGGCAGATTCATTTCACATCTCTGCTGATCCACACACTCATTCAAATGGTATGCTTAGAAGCAGGACTTTTGCACGCCCACATCACCACTGCATGCAGCGTCGGAGCGCAACTTCCTCCAATGTCAAGCACTTCCAAGCTTTCACTCCCAGCATCAGACGCCCGTCTGCCAAAGCAGGGCTCAAGCAGGTTTGCAGCGACCGCATCTCCCACTGTCCACCCAGCTGCGTCCTGAACATGCGCTTCCAGCAGCAGAACGACTTTCGGTGCATCCTCCTTCCCCCACCTATTCCCCACCTTCTTGTGGCCGGAACTCAGCCTCATGCTATCGCTTCTAAGGACCCATTCAAACAAAGGCCGCGTGCAAGCTGCAAAGCAACAACTCTCAGGAAGTCCTTGTGTGCGTAGGGTAGGCGCCAACCTCGAGCAGCCTTGAGCAACCTCACGCACCTCTTTGAGTTGGAGGGAGTGCTCTGAATTCGCTGCAAGGGCAATTGATAGCATCGAAGCCAGCATTTGAAACTTTTGCTCAAACAGCTTGGAGCCTTGGGATGCTGGGCTGCGCCATGAGACGTGAGGAGAGGCATCGACGGTCCCTAGCAGAGGAGCGGCCAAAGGACAAGAGCCCGCAGCTGCGGTGCCGAGAGTCTGCGGAGGAGAGGGGCCTTGCAGCAGCTGCCCGACTAGCCGCGGCGGTGGCTGCGGCAACAGGCAGTGGAGATCCCAAGTTCCGGCTCAGGCGACACAGCGCCATCGGGTGCACTAGAACGACACCAGGCCACTTGGCCCCGCCAGTTCATGCCTGGAAAGCCAACGGCAAGGAGGACCGGCCCGAGCGGGCTGAGCGGCCTGAGACCGCCAGCGGCTACCCCCAAGCCCGGGAAGCGCGGGAAGCCCGGGATGTCCGGGAAACGCGGGACGCGCGGGACGCGCGAGCCGCCCCCCGCGAGCGGCCTCAGCGGGAGGACCTCTCGCCGCCCCGGCCGCGGCTGATCCGCGCCCAGAGCGCTCGGCGACCCGCGCGGCTGGAGCCGCCCTCCCGAGCAAGAAGCGCCGACCCCAGGCGCCGCGAGGCGTTCGTGCCCGAAGGCACCGAGGACATCCACCAAAGCCACGCCAAATGGTCAGCCAGTCCCATCTTGCAATCTCATTCGGCCAGGAGGTTGCAACTGCAGAGATGGTTAGACCTGCCGCAGACCCAGCGAAGGATGCTGTTGATGTTCTGGGAAAGCTCCACTAAGGTGCATGCAGAGCATCCTCAAAAGGCAGGTAAAAGCAAGCAGCGTATGCTAAAGTCCCTTGCGAAGGCCGTTTCACTCCATGCAAGTAGTTCTACGCAGGTCCTCGCAGTTCAGGCGGCGCTTGCTCCTGCAAATGCAGGCGAGGTATTTCAAGCTGACTAACAAGTCGTGCATTAAGGCCGCGGATGTCAGCCATTCTGGCCGACTGTCATGGCAGGGGATCAGATCTATGTGAAGTACACATGCATTACAGGTCAGACCTGCATCGCCAGCAGCTTGCAAGATTTGGCAAAAACCCTGTGATTGCCATTCAATACGGCTGGGACTTCCTGTTTGATACGTAGTATATTGGCGTTTGAATCATGTTCCAGCGCGGCACAGGAAGAATCCGAACGAGTGAGCGCTTGGTGTTCATGGATCCTGACTGTCAATTGACACATTCTTTCTGTATGAACAGGTTGGCTGTACCCAACGTCTCATTTCCCTACTTTTTGTGAGTTGGGCCCGTTGCTGCCATAGCCTTTTCCTGCTTTCAGCAGCAATTGTTTTATTCTCTATGTCCTTTGCCCTTTCTTTTCTTGCCGTGTAGTGGTGGTCTTTGCTTTTAACGCCTGTGGCCATCTCCAATGCCGTGGCAACTGGCACTTTTTCTACTTTTCCCATGTGAGCTGTGCTTTGGGCACGCAAGATGACCATTGCAAGCATATCGCAAGCATATCGCAAGCAGATTGCTTGATTGAAATGATGGCCGTCACATGCTGGCAGGCACTGCAGCAAGCCCAAGGCTTGGCACATGGAAGTTTCCTGGTTGGACCCCAATCGATCGGAGGCTTGCTGGCGCTCGAACGGGACACATTCTAACAGCAGCCGTCAAAGCTGTGTCCGGGCGCCGAACAAGCGGGTCGCCACAGGCTGAGCGCTTGTTGAGGGTCCACATTTCATTTGGATAACACTTGTGCCAACTTGTGCTTTGGGGCAGAAAGCCAAGGTCGATCATCGATCAACAGCCAACGCCCTTCCGAAATCTGAGTAGCAAAATCTTCCATGGCACGTGCGCTATCAGCCCCTTCCCAACAGCCCTGACACACGTTTCCGCCTCGGAGGTATGGCGTCGCCAAGTTTCTCGGCCGCGGAGCTTCCGCGAGCGTTTGGGAGGTCGGGGCCCGAGAAAGCGTGTCGGAGGTCGAGAGTGGCCCGAGAGTGGGCTGGCTGAGGCGGTTCGAAGCGATGACAGCGGCCGGGTAGCCGTGAAGGCCCGGGGCCATCGTCTGTGTTTTCTTCGTCTTCGTCGTCTTAGTCTCTGACTCATGAACTGCTCTGCTTGAAGAGCTATCCGCAGGTCTTTGATCAGGGCCAGCGGGACAAGAGGCAAGCCCATCGAGAGGCTGGCGCACGGCCTGCAGATGAGAAGTCATGCCCAGCGAAGCTTTTCTATTTTTGTGTCAGTGAGAGTTGCTCAATGTTTGAGCTGAAGCGGGCACAAACACAGAGGGCGCGCGCTTGTCGGTTTCAATTGGCCACTGCAGATGAAAGTTCTCTCGCGAGTGCGGCATCCTCGTGTTGTGGAGGCCAACTGCCGGGATGTAGGATGCCAGCTTGACGTGGATCTTGTTGCACAAAGTGAACGTGGTTGCCCGCCTATGCGAACTTTGTGTAGAGAAGTGAAGACATGTCAATGCCGCAACACCAGGTTGTCTAGAGATGAAACCAAAGCTGGTGACATGAGATCCAAACAATATGTGTACTGCCTGTAAGGAGGGAGCCCGTTTCAGAGAGCCGCAGCTCCCGGCCGGTGACAAAGACATGCATGGCCCAAATGAAGCACCAAATTGCCAAAAATTGCCAAAGGGTGCGCAAACGACAGGAAGATGGTGGAAGCGAGCGAACGGGCGAATCAGCGACTGCTCACGACGCACTGCACGATCCCAATCAGCGACCGGCTTTGGTTGGGTTCAGGGCCGGGTTTAGTAGCTTTAAGGTTGGATTTAAGGTGGGTCTACAGGTTTGTGCAGAGTGGGTCTAGGGTGAGCTTGTTGGGATGTGTTTGCAGATTGTTTGAGGCTGGTGTATTTAGGGTCGGGTTCATTGTGGGGTTGGGGTTTGGCGGGTGGGCTAAAGGTGTGTTAGGGCCAGTTTTGCGGGGGTGAAAGGATTAGCATTAGATTGGCTCAGGGTTCGTAGGGTTCGTGGTGGGTCTAGGGTTGCTTCAGTTACCAGGGTAGAGTGGGTCGAGGGTCCGACTGAGGCCACGGAAAGCCACAAAAGCCTGCCAAACAGAACCACAAAAAGAGAGAGCGCCTTCAATACTAGTGTCCGTCCCCCCCGCCCAGTCACCGATTTGAATTTGGGTTGGTCTGTTTGGGTGGGTTGTTCTGCACAGCGACTTTCGTCACGGATTGGCCAGTCTCGGTCACTGGTTGAATGGTCGGTAAGTGGCTCACCTTGGTAATTGACTGGGCGGTCAAGTCCATCTCAGAGAGAGTGACTCGGAGTGCATTCAATTTTGTATGCCGGAACCGGGGCCGTACGTTCCGTTAAGCCGTTAAGCTGCTTCCATTTGATCGGAAGCGCGCAGCAACGACGCAACGAAATTAAAAAAGCTCTCAAATATCCTTCCGAGCGGTGCTTGATGCAATACCCGAAGCGCCCTCTGCTTGGCGCAACGGGTGTGCTCAGCGCCCTCTGTGCTCAGGGTCCAGAAGCTTGTTTCTGTGTGTTTGTTTTGTCGGCGTCCACACATTTGATCATGGCCCAATGTTGTTCTACCGTGTCTTCGAACTTTAGGCGAAGGTGTGAACCTATTTTGTGTTGCACCAAGAGCTCTCTTTCAGTCTGTGAACGTGGCAACATGCAAAGCAGCCATTGATACCTCCTATACCTGCCCCGAAGGCCTTCGAGGTCATCGAAACACCTCGCCTGGCTCAGCTGGTGTGCGAGGTCACGTATGCATCCTGCTCCATTTGGACAGGAATGTTACACTTGCTGAGTTGGCTTGTCTTGGAACATTTCCAGAAAGGATGCATTCGCTTTGCCAGTTGAGGATTGAGCCTACTCAAGCTGAAGAGGCAGCTGAAGCACATTTGGCATGAGCTTAGTAGGTATTTTGAGCTCATGCAAGCAAACGACAAGCAACCCAGTCAGCAGAGCTTCGGCAAAAGAGTGAAAATCCGTAGCAAGCAGTGCCACACAGCAGCGCAAGACTTGCGTGCATCTAGTGCGTTGACGTTTGAGCTGAGCAGATCACGGACATCCAAAGACGCTGTGTGAGCCACATTAGTCGGAGCCATGTCGTGGTTAAAGACCGCCGTTAGTCGAGTGGGTGAGAAGGCGGAGGCCGTGGAACATGCCACAGTGACAAAGACTCAAGACTCATTGAGCTCGAAGTTTTTGGTGACAAGAAGGCTTTTGCTAGATGCGCGTGATGCGCGTGATGCGGGCCTGTGCGCGTGCGTTTGTGCCTCTGTTTTTAGACATGCAAGCACGCAATGTGTCACTCGCACGGTCAGGCCCTCAAGCAGAGCGAGCGTTTTCAGCGGTTCCAGGAGAGAAGCAGAGATCCATCTTTGTTTTTCAAGACTCCAAGTGGCGTGCCGAGGTGGGCTGTTAAATGCTCCTAACCTAGGCTGCAAGCCACTGAACCGTTGACCGAGAGTTTGCTAGTTTGTTGCAGAGCCTGTCAGCTGTTTGCCTCGTTGCGACAATTACGTGTGTGTGTGTGTGTGCAGGAGCGAACTAGTACAGTGATGCTATCAGCAGCGGAGGGAGTCAAGCGAGCTCGTGAAAAGATTGGCCTTGGCCTCATCCAGTCATAATCCTCATACCTTGCCAAGTCAATTGCTGAAACTCAAATGTCACTGAAGATTCCCAACTTAAACGTTCCGTGAAGTTGAATCCCAACATTCTTTGTGGGAGGTCCCGTGCTTGAGTCATTGACAGGTAAACGGTAAACGCGTGGAGTGCTGACTGAGGCCGACCAGCTAGTGCAATTGAATTCGAGGCGCAGTTGGAGAACCGAGCAAAGACCACTCGTGCGCCCATCACAAAGAGCAGGAGCGCATTAGGAACGCCAATTTGCAGTTTGGTGCCAAGTATTGCGGTCGGGCAAAAGCGGACATGAATGAGTGAAGGGATCAGAGCAACAGGTACCTTAGCTGCGGTTGCAGAGATGCACAAGGCTTGCTGATGCTTGTTGAAGTTTGCAGTTTGGAGACTGTTTTACAAGCACGTCGAGCCTGACAAAGTCAAAGCTATGGTAAACATGATGGTTTGCACGAACAGGTAGCTCCAGAGAGAACGAGAGGGAGAGGGAGAGCGCGAGAGTCGGGCCGACATTGCGGGCAAGAAAGCACAAGCCGACAGACTTGCAGGCTGAGACAATTGCAGCAATTGCATGAATAAACAACTAAACAGTGATGGGCAGTTGCGGACAGCGACGCAGTAGAGTAGAGCATGCACAGAGATCCTGTTTGCGCAGTCCTGGGCGCAGAGCATTGCTTCTAAAGACGGACCTCGTGCTGGAGCCCCAGACGTCAATAATAGAATGGAATAGAATGATTGAATGATTGGCGCATCGCTTTCGGTTCAAGGTTACTGGAGAACACGAGCTCGGATTCAAGGATGCAACAACTAGAGCACTGCTGAGTCATGGCACACGTGGCGAGGAAATGTTTCTCCAAAGCCGTGCGCTCGAATATTCCTTGGAGGCACAAGACCCAGTTGTCATGGTATGAGCCTGAGCTGGCCTGTTTACCTTCTCCATCGCGATGCGGAGAATATCAATACTTATCGGTTTTTGCGGACACCCTGCCAGCGGCACTGCAACAATATGCAAGGATTCATCCCTTGCCTTTGTCAGGTGATCATTGCGGAGCCTTCTTTGCGGGAGGCTACACAAAGTCGAACATGTTTCAAGCGCCACAACTTTGTGATCACGCAATCATGAGGGCACGGGCTGTTCAAGCATGCCATGATTCAACCATTGGAGCACCTAATGCTGAAGCTGCGAAACATGCCGGCACGATTGCAGCACTATGTGAACCTGACCTCTGCTGATGCCTCCCCTGCGGTGCGTGACTCATCCAGTCAAAGCATGGCGCTGGCATTGGTCGCGCCTTGAGCCCTTGAGGCCTTGCACGACCTGCTCTGCAAGTCGCTGGCGTTCGCGGCTTTGCTCCGTGCTTGCCCTGGCTCATGTCATTTGGCAGAAGGTTCCCGGCAGCTCAGTGGCAAGCCCTGATCCAGGCGCCGCTGCTTTGCCTTTGACCCCATATTGACCCCATATCTCGTGGTCTCGTGGCAGGTCGCGATGAGTGGAGACCTGCCAAGCTTTCGCCTGAGTCTATTTGTTGGCACTCAAGAAGGGCCGTCAATAGGTAAAAAACTATAAGGGCCACTCGGGCCACTGGCTGGGGTAGGCCGAGCCCGATGAGATCCGGGCTAAAGGCTCGTTTTTGAGCCGAAAGAGCTCACGATTTGAGGTGAACAGCTCACGTGGATTGTCTCCGCAGTGACGGCCATGAAGATCGACTGGCAACACCGCCAACTTAATGAATGTCTTCAGCGTTTGCAGTGTGTGAGTTTCAGCTTCAGACTGCATTAGTTGCTTTGTGCATCCAACTTGCATGCACTTTCTGAGACAATATCCACCTTGTGTGACCTCTTGTGAAAGCGATGCGCCCTCAATATCTTGCAAGTCATCAATACCCATATTTATCTGTGTTGATTACTACTGATGAAGAATCACAACTGTGCTACAACTTCCCCTGGCGCTGGCTCAAGAACGTCGCAGAGGCCCCTCAGGAATGAACACAAGGGACATCCGATTGCCTTCGAATGTAAATGTATTGGCCTGATTTGCTTGGCATGAGAATGCAGTGCGTGCTAGCCGTTACTAGCCTCCTCTAGAGACTTCCTTGGCGTGCACAGCATTCCTACCATGAGATATGCAGATGGCGGTCCCGCGCTGTGCCAGCACTGAATATCGGCTCGCTCAATGCATGTGCGCCGCAATACCCTGGTCCGGCTGCAGCATTGGCTGAATGGCAGAGTGTCATTCGGGACGGTTGTGGTTATTGAGAGTTCACGAGAGGCGGAAGCGGAGGATAATGAAGGCATCCAGTTCTGAATTCTGCCTGCGTAAGGTGTGTCACAGTGAGCATGACTTTGGTGGCCAGAGAGGCGCCGCTTGCGTCAGTCCCATTTGAATCAGGCTTTGTGACTGTTTGTTTTGCTTGTGCAGGCCTGGACTGTGCCCATGCGGCCTTGCCACGAAGCGAACAGCACAAGTCACCCGGAAGCGAGTAGCTCGAGTCACTGCAAGGGTGTCGAGTTGTCAAGCGTGTGCCAATGAGGTGCGCAGATGAGGCTGCGGCCTGTGATGGCTGTCCCCGACAGAGACAGAGGCAAGCTGTGGCAACTCAAGAGCTCTCGATTCCCAATCCGCATCACCTGCAGAACCTGTTCTTGCTCATCGGCTTTGGGCGTCTTCGGGCGGGAACATGGTGAAGAAGGCAAGGGCTGAAGTCATATCCTCATCGAGATGCATTCATAAACAGATGTGAGCAATTGAAGTGCTGGTCAACGAACCTAGACACGTTTTGGATTACAAAGGTTGAGCATGTGGTAGCAAAGCCTGCAATAGCACACAATCATGTAATGTGTATAAACAAACATATATATATATATATATATATATATTATATGTATGCTCAGCCACCCCGAGTTGCAACCTAAATCATAGAAAATGTTTTTGTAAAACTGCAACCTCAGTCAAACATGTTTCTTATGGAATTGCCACCTAAAGCATAGAAAGTTCTTCATAGAACTGCAACCTAGACCACACAAAGCGTTTTGTAGAACTGCTATCTAATTTTTGAAGTTGCTTTATAGAACTGCAACCTAAATCATAGAAAGTGCTTTATAGAACTGCGAACTAAATCATAGAAACTGTTTTATAGAATTGCAACCTTTCTCATAGAAGAGTTCGATAGAATTGCAGCCTAAATCAGAGAAAGTTCCTCATAGAGTTGCAATCTAAAGCATCAACACTGTTTTATAGAGTTGCAATCTGAATCATAGAAATTGTTCTATAGAACTGCAACCTAAATCACAGAAAGTGTTTTTTGTAGAACTACAATCTAAATCATAGAAATTGTATTATAGAACTGCAACCTAAATCATAGAAAGTTCTTCATAGACTTGCAAACTGAATCGTAGAAAGTGTTTTTTTAGCACAGCAACCTAAATCATAGAAAGTTGTTTATGGAACTGCAACCTAAATCATAGGAAGTCTTTTATGGAATTGCAACCTAAATCAGAGAAAGCCCTTCATAGAACTGCAACCTAAATCATAGAAAGTTCTTCATAGACCTGCAACCTGTACCGTAGAAGGTGTTTTTAGCACAGCAACCTAAATCATAGAAAGTGGTTTATGGAACTGCAACCTAAATCATAGGAAGTGCTTTATGGAATTGCAACATCAATCAGAGAAAGGCTGCAACCTAATTCATGTCAAGTGTTTTACAGAACTGCAGCCTAAATATTAGAGATTGATTATAGAATCGCGACCTAAATCATAGAAAGCGGTTCATAGAATTGCAACCTAAATCATAGAAAGCTCTTTATAGAGTTGTTACGAATCTCGACACTTTGTGCTGAGAAGGTGCCTAAAAAAACCTAGCTGAGGAGCAGAAAGTGCTGAGCGGGTGCCATTCAAAAAAGTTGGTCTCAGGAATCTCGGGTAGCTAGGCTTGGTACCTTCCCCACACCAAGCACAAAATGCTGAGAGGGTGCCCAAAAAACCTTGCTGGAGAGCAGAATGCGCTGAGAGGGCACCTGAAAAGCCTAAGAAACTTACTCGGGTGCCTAGGCTAGGTTTTCAGGTGTTTAGGTGCCCTCTTGACGCTTTTTGCCCTTGAAAAAAATTGCTGAGAGGGAACCTAAAAGGCAGAAAGCATCGAGAGGGTACCTAAAAGATTAAAAACCCTAGGTACACAATGCTGAGAGGGTACTCAAAAAGCCTAGCTGAGGAGCAGAAAGTGTCGAGAGGGCCCGGGTATCTAGGCTAAGTGTTTAAAGGTTTTTTGGGTACCCTCTCAGCACTTTCAGGCTTTTTGGGTACCCTCTCCTAAACCCTAAACTCTCAGCATTTTGCGCCTGCAAGGAGCAGAAAGTGTCGAGAAGTGCTTAACACCTAGCCTAGGTATCGGACCAGCCCAAGAGTTTTGGGTACCCTCTCAGCACTTTCTGCTCTCAGCTTGGTTTTTTAAGGCACCTTCTCAGCATTTTCTGCTTCCATATAGTCTGACAAACAATGCTTCCTGAGACAGAACAAATGGCAAATCATTTGCTTTCTGAGCAAAGGCAAATCATCTGCTTCTGAGACACTGCGACGTCAGTCTCAGGCAACAATGCGCAAGGTAGACAAGTCCATGGTGTTATGTCCCTACATGTAGATGATCTTCTCATGGCAGGTGGCAACACGTTTGAACAAAAGATCACGGCCAACGATCTGGAAGGACTTTCAAGTAGGCTGCGAGGAATAGAACTGTGTTTTCGTAGGACAGCGAATCCAGTGGAAAGATGATTCTCCACAGCATGGAGACGACGTTAATGCTTACCAAAATGTAGCCGTTGATGAACTCCAAGAGAGTCACTTCGAGAAGCACCTCAAACACAATGTACAGCTAAATCCAGCCATGCGCGCAGCATACCGAACTGTACTTGGACAGAGTAACTGGCTTCAATCCAGACCCAATTTCACCTTGGATATTAGTTTTCCAGGTGTGCATCGAAGGCGTCATCTCCTACTATTGCCATCAACAAGACCGTCAGAACCATTAAGAGCATACCTCTGAGCATGAAATTCTGGCCTCTTAAGGGCAAGACTAGTTGGATACCTTCATGCGTCCTATAGGAATAACGATGCCAAATGATCGCAACGCACGCGTGTGATCTTCCTCGCACAAGATCGGAATCTTCATAAAGATTCACCGAATCCTAGAGGATCCCTTGTTGGTCATGAAGCTCAGAAAGTCACAGCAACCACCATGTCCACCACAGTGGCCGAGTTGCACTGACTGATGCGATGCTTTGCAACATGTCTCTTCGCACGAGGACTCTGTTCAGACATATCTGGTGAACTAGCAGATGTTCATATTCGCACTGACGCAAACAACCTAGGAACCACTGCGTCAACAATTCATCAACCAGAACAGAAGGAAACCGTGCACCTTATTCAACAGCTGCGTAAAGCGCATGATCGCGCGCGTGCACCTTCAGAATATTGTCTCGCAGATTGTTTCACGAAGAGCTCTGCCGACGGGCTCATCAAAGGCGTCATGACAGGAAATCTCCTTAATGTTGACCTACATCTACCTCTCGGGACAATTTTGCAGAACAAGGCATTTTGGGTTGAATGGCTTGCCCACTTTCACCTTTCTCGCGGAGAATCACAATTTGTGCCGTTCGCTGAGGGGGGGAGTTGGGGACTGACACGATGAATTTCGCGGGATCGGCAAGTACCAACAGGTCACCAACAACACGATGAGATACCTGCGAGATTCACCAAGCGCATGGCGCATGCAGATTGTTCCCACTGTGTTCAATTTTCAAGGTCAAGTTGGCATGCCTATGACGCATCGTAACGCGCAGGCGATGGCCAGGTTGGTCCAGGCCAATGACAAGACGTGGGTCACCGCTGAAATGATCCTATTCCAACAGGAGCAGATGTCAAGAACATTCACTGCGATCCTACGTCGCACTCCAGATGAGCGACCCAAGTATCCACCTCTCCGCAGAGAGGAAGATGGATGCGTGCTTTTGGATACTATTCTTCAACCAAAAAGCCCGATCACGCTGCTGTTTCATAGCATCCATCTTCGACGTCTCCAAGTGCCGGACAGCTATGGCCAGTATACACACAGAGGCGATCCCAAAGGACCTCCTCCAAAACATTCAGACACATGGACCAAGAACCGAGACTTTGGCAAAAGGAGCATTCCGAGATCGCGATCCCCAACATATTTAATTTGCACCCATTGCTGGGCAGACACCGTATCCTGAACCAGATTCTCGTGATGAAGCGCTTGAGGTGTGAAATCAAGAAACCACGAAACCGAGCTCATCCAGAAGGGCGCCAATTCCTTCTATGGACGAGTCCGAAGAACGAGGACTCACATATACAAGGAAGCCTGGAAAGGCAACCCGAAGAGCAAGGCAATGCCAAAGCCTTCGCAGCCACCTAGAACCACACCGAACCTCGCGGGCGGACTCAATACTGTTTTATCCAAGTGTGTCAACATAGAGGAGCAGAAACCAGGAGAAGAATTGGGGGTATCCTATAGCCCTAGCTGGCATCTTGCGCTCACCCAGTCAGTAGCCCTTGGAAAGGACGTGACCGAGATTGCTGACAGAACAACCAACCCCTAAAACTGTCCTGCGCCTGTCATTCTTACGCCAAGAAAGAGAAACGAGGAAGAGAGTCCAAGAGCGAGGAAGTTCCAGGACCAGATGCACCTTTTAAGAAGGCATGGACTGGATGAACCAGAAGCCATCTTTATCCAGGGACAACAAGAAGATTCTGATTCGGACCAACCTTATGAAAATTGGTCGATGCCTTGGTCAGCAAGGCAAGCCGGCCACCTCCCACGTGTGATCAGAAAGAAGACAATTCTTCGATGTTCTCGGGTGTATGAGCTCATCATAGAGGACGAACTATCCGAGGGCGCCAGGTATGCTTCAACGGCGAAGATTGGACCCTGACAAGGAAACAATTCTTCGAGGAAGCTTCAGAACTCATGGACAAATTGACAGCGTCCAAGTTCAGGCTTCTTTTGCCCCTCCGATGTTCACACTATGAGGCGGATTCCAATCTTCAACTCGAAACAATCAGTTCCCTCCTCAGGGAAGAACAGGGCGGGTATCTCTATTACAAGGAGAAGGACAAGAAGTCTCCAACGCGGGAAGACCAGCAACCTGAATGTGGCTACCCTATCAGGATTCCTTATGGTATGCAAGGTCTCACCTTGAACGACCTGCTGAAGAAACGGAAGGCGTAGCTGGGAATTCTTCAACATGTATACAAGACGAGAAGAACAAGAACCGATGATGGAATGGCTCAGACACAGACATGTGCCTCAAGACTCAACATCCTCACACTGAATCTCGTGATCCAACAAGAAGGTCCTCCTGGGTTGTCCTCCTGGGTTTGATCCGCCCTCCAAGAGGCCGCTTTTGTGAGAGGAGACGAAACAGCCAGGGTGGACCTTTTCCACCGCTGTGTGATTCTCAAAGCACAAACTTGGGTCATGTCTACAGCTTACTTCAGAGTGTGGTATGACCTTCTGTCAAAGCCGGAAGACACAAAGGTTCTCTTGAACAGATGAAGAGAAGGAAACCCAGTTTCTGCAACCCATACTCGGGAGAACCTCACCGTCGGTGGAATCTTCAATGATGTCGTCGTCAGCGCATCTGGAAATGACCCCGAATGGACGCTTCCTAACAAGATTCGTGGCGTCAAGGAAGCGCAGTCATTTCGTGTAATGTGTGGAAGAACCTTGTACTTTGATTGTGGACTTTCGCAACACGTTGTCATCTCAATCCTCACGATCCAGACGAAGGGTAATTACAACAGGACCCATGTGCGCCGTGCGGGGTTGCCGTTCCTAACGGTTGGAGTCGAATGCAACGCTACCAAGGCACACAATGCAGTTGCGGGAACATAATGCGATTCTTAAATCGTGGACTGAAGCACATGGTCGATGTCAGCGCCTGCGACGTGCAGCATGCAACCAGCTACGCAAGAAAAGTTGGTGCAGCATCCGCAGATATCCGCCATCAATGTGGCCATGGAAGGACTCGTGGAATTGTGTAATGCTTCACCAAGGCCCAGAGTGATCCAATCAAGCATCTTCGAGTCACGACCGAAGTTGCAGCCTCAAGGACATCCACATTGGCTTCGGTCAAACACGGTTCTAAATCCGGCCAAAAGCATGACGCATTTTGTGGCATCCTCGACTGTCTGGTAACAATTTTCTTGCACTGAGCCAAGACCAACCGCATGCGAGATGTTCGTCAGAAATGCACCGATGACAGGTATGTGCCAGACGAAGAGCAACCGCTGGCAAACATATTTCCTGACTACAAGGTATGCTCCGGCGAACGACGCAAACTCCTCAACAAATGCTTGGTGAAAGAGGTTCAGATCGGCGCCATCCTTCGATGTTTTTGATGAGAGCAGCAAGGTATCCGAGGCAGCGTTGAAACGCAAGAGAGAGAGAGAGAGAGAGTGCCCCAGTTTGGAGTAAACCAGTCCTTCAAATGGTGCAGGGTGCAGAGATGTCATCCTAATCACATGATGATCAATAATTTTTGGCATGTCTATTTCTTTTTGCTCCGGATCTCCGGAATTCCTCACAATATTCTAGGCGTAGCCAGTGTCTTTTCGAATACCAACTCGTGTACATAACGAAATCTTCTCACCTCAGATTTTGGAACAGCTCTGTCAACACTTAGAGCCCGTGCAAAAGTAGTGCGCCTTCTTCTCAGTGCTTGACATGTTCGGGAAAACGGAATTGTGTTCAATTGGCTATATAGATTCCAATGTGCTGACACTGCACTATTCCGCATATTCTAGCCTTGTTGAGCCGAGTGACAAAGAAGCTCTATGGCAGAATTCTCATGTGAATTAGTGGTGCCATGCGTGAAAAGAGATGTGTGTCTGCTTTGTTCCTGGTTTGTTCCGTGCTTGACTCAGAGTATTCCACTCATGATGCAATCCGCCTGCCGTTTATTTGGCTCAAGGCCTGGTAGCTTGTGTCTCTGACAGAGAGGAAAACAAGACCGCTTTGCTGACTTGTGGTATTGAGACACTTTGTTCCCATTTAAAGCCAAACGCTGCTCACTTACATATTTGGTCATCTACCTCTTACATTATATATTCATTCTGCATCGGAGTAGATCCACCAGGGACCTGCCAATGGGACCGCCTATTTACAGCTTCAGCAGGGTTCCGGGGGGGATCGGGCCCGGGCCGGGATCACATGTGTATATATATATATGTCTTATTCAGCAGCACATGCTAACAACACAACACAAACACGGCAGCTTGAGATTCCGGTCTGATCTGGTGCGGACGTGTCAGCGCCGGTCTGAAAGGCATTTCTCTGTTGCGCTTTCGTGCTGCTGAGCGCCATCGGCCCAATTCTGTTTGACTGGGCCGCAGCCTTGGGACGCATTCAGATATTCAGATTCAGTTGGAGGCTCCTGCTAAGCTGCCAGCTTTGGCGAACTTGGCAAATTGGCATTTGCAATTGTCATTTCAGGTGAAGCGGAGTCATGGAGGCCGCTTCCCATTCTTTGTACCGGCGCTTGTCTTCCACGCCTGGGCCATCGACGCTCTTCTGGGTCTTGGATGGGCTGCCGCGCAAGGACGAAAAGGCTTCCGGTTGCTGCGGCTGGTCTGAAGTGGCAAAACTTTGGGTTTTGCGAGGACGTCAAGAGGTTACCATATATTATGGGTACAAGCGAAGTGTTTGCATTTTGGCTGGCCGGTCTTGCGTAGGTGGCGCCCAGACATGCTGTGGCGCTTTTTCATAACAACCTCGCTATTTGTCGGTGGGGATATGCTGCTTGCATGCAGGAAGTCGCTGAAGCGTTGAACATCTGAAAGTGGGTGAGCTGACAGGGGCTCAACAGTTCTGCCAGGCTCAGCTTCATGTCGATTGCACACCTCGATGTGGGAACCTTCAGCCTGGTGGGCAAGGCGTGCAGCCAATTCATAAACGCAAGCGCACATGAGCGACATTCTACAACTTTCATGCAACTGCCTCAACTGACTCCATGCAAGCATGTGACACATGTGCTTCCCAGGCGCTTGCAATAATACTCACCGTGCTGCTGTCTCGAATCGTGCTGAAGAAAGGTCAAAGCCCTCAGCCACTTGGCACAGTGCAGCTGTGCATTCCGATGCACAGCAAGCATAGCGAATGAGCGCCAAGGCAATATGGACTGGTGGTGGCAGTTGCTTTGGCAACCATATCCTTCTGTCACTCTGAGGCTAGTTTTGCAAGGTCTCTAGACTAGGAGCTTGCTTTTGTCTTGGTTGTGAATGTTTCACCGTAGCTTGACATGGCGAGCTGAACACAGGGCGCTGGTGAAGCTTGCTAAGATGTGACAGGTTCATGCAAGGCAAGCTGCTCCATCTGGGCCAGACACTCAGGGTGACCTCCATGCCAGACATTGCAGCAGATGAAGAGATGGGGCATGTGCAGAACAATTGATTCGAAGTATTTGCCACATGTCAGTCTTGGCAGGGCCGCCTTGGCATCCGCTGAGTGGTGCTTGGGCTTGACACAACGCTCTACCGCTGTGTTCCTGACATCACTGGCCGCAGTCCTGCAGGAGTTTCAAGCTCATTGCGTGCTGGCTTCAGCCATTTTTTTCTAAATTGCGTGTGCTTGGTGGCAGGAGCAGCTGCTGACGTATCGGCCAGGCATTCCCTTTCTTGTCCAGCAAAGCTGGATGAGCATAGCTGCAATGACCGTGAGTCTGATCACGCTCAGATTCTTGTGCCATGCTCGCATTGCTTGACACATTGAGATCAAGGTGATCGATAAGTTTGCGTCTTACTAGTTATTACTCTGTTTGCCTGTTTCAGGTATCATTTGCCCTTCACAGCGCTGATGGAAGGCTTCAATCACTGGCGAGTGCTGGTACTGCTTTTCTCCTACGTGGCCAGTGGGCTGACCACGGCATTGATGGTGAAGAAGCTTGGGGCCGTCGCCAAGTCGCTTTGCGTGCCCGTGTATTTGGGTGGATGCTACTTCTACGCAGTGTGCACCGGGTCTGCATCGCCGCTTGGATCTACCGCCGCCAAAAGGTCTCCCCACAGCATCCTGTTTTGTCTTGATGCACTATTGCGACTGTTTGGGCTTGCTTACTTCAACGCCTTCGGCTGAAGCTCTGTTTGTTTTTTCTCGTTCGTTTGCACTCCTTCCTTGGCAAAGATGTTGAAAGGTCCCCACAAGACTTGAGTAGGAACCTTTGCTTTGCCTGTGATTGTTCAGGTTCTTTTCCCTAGCTGAGGGCGCGTGTAGCTTTTGTTGGCAATTTCCTGGCTATTTTTTGGCAAGGCCCCCACACGGGTGTTGCTACTACTATCACTGATGCAATCAGTTTCTTTCCAGCTGATGAATCTCGCTTTTTGCTTTTGCTCGCACTCTTTCCTTTGTGTGTTTCGTTCACGCGTTGTTTCTTCATAAGCGAATCGGCCGAATGGCCGTTTGGCTCAAGTTTTCCACTTCCCGACAGGTCTTCTGCGGTAAAACGTCAGGTGCCATAGTGCGGCGGTCTTTCCCCTCATTGAGTAGTTTGCTGCTTGGTGCGGGATAGGGCTGGCACTAGGAGGTACCTGGTTTTGCGGCGCGGACGCCCTGGGCTTGGTGGTATACTTCCTGATTTTCGTTTGCAACGTGTCTCCAAACCTCCCCAAACATTTTCCTCTTCTACCGTCACTTCCTCAACCCGGTCATCATCCACAGCTTCACCCGAGTTGTGTTTCCGGGTGCTGTGGGCACTTTGTGATTTACTTTGTGCTCATTTGCTTCCCTAGACTACTTCGTGTTCGCCCAAAACCTCAGGTTATCAGCCGAACCAGCTAGAAGCTGGGGCTGGTGATCCGGTTGCGGGACGTGACCCGCTACCTGCTCCCTCGCCTACTCCCCTGGAGCTTCACATCGTGGGCCAGGCTTCGTGGACGACGAGGCCAACGCCCTTCGCGGCAACGCCGCGCATGCTGCCCCCGGCTTAGACAGCCGGCTGTGGCCTCTTCCCCCGATGGTGGGCGCAGAGCCCAATCCCGGGGTGATCACGGACGATTGGATCCTTTCTCAGGTCGTGTTTGATGAGGATGCGGAGGCCCCTATCCCGGCAGCAGTGCTCCAGTTCGAGGACAGACCCCCTCTAGAAGAGGCTGTGGTTCCTCCAAATCAGGTGTCCTGATCGATTTCGCCTACTGTTCCATTCGTGGCGCACCAGATCGAAGACCAGGCTGCCCATCCTGCTGCTCATCCGGAGCCGGCTCAATCTTGGTCCCTTACATGGGATCAGTTTGACCAGCTCCTCGGGAGTGGATCGCAGGCCACGCCGCCTGATTTCGGTCGACTCGACTTCGATTCGGGTGTTTTCATCTCGGTTGGTTTGATGCTGATTGGAGATCCCAACCTTCCCGAATTGACAGATCTTTCGACGCCCTGCCTACGCGTGAGCCTATTCAGGGTTTTCCCCGTGGTGGAGAAAATGACCCCATTGAAGATTTCTCCTCTTCTCAAGTTGCAGGTTCGGCCCAACCCGAGGCGGGCGAGCGGGCGATTGAGGATTGGCCGCAAATAGCTGGCCTTCCTCCTGTCTCAGGTTCATCTGATGTTGACATCATTCACGATCACCTCAGTCCGGCGGATATGGACTTCGATGCAGTATCATCTCACTTGTCAGGTACCCGCGACCGGGATGCGGACCGCTACAACGCTGGTCCAAATCCACCGCTCCAGGTACTCAAGATCGGGACGCGAACCGCTATAACGCGGGCTCAAATCCGCCAAATCAAGCATCAGGTACTCATCGATCGGACACGGGCCGCGAAACAGCAGGCCCAAATCCTTCCTCCACTTCGTCGAGAAGCCATGCCGGTCTCTTCGCGGCCTTCAATCGGCATCAGACTCGGAAAGAGTCCGCGCCCGACATCATCGACCTCGAAGAACAGTCCAGCCACCGTACCAGCGATGGATCCGAGCAGGATGCACCTGGTATTGGGTCTACTCCCTTCGACCTTCTCGACATTCCCTTCCATCACCCACCCAGGAGAGGAAATGAAGATGATGAAACCATCCCTGGGATCCTCGGTGTAATCGATGAGGCCGAGGTCACACCAGCATCGCTCCCGCCGAGCCGCGTTGCCAAAGTACTTTCCCCTAAGCCATTCAGTGATGACGTTGTTCAACGCCTTGATCTCACTCAACCTGACCCAGATGAAGCTCAACATCGTGGATCGTCATCGTTCAATAATGTGTCGGGACAAACCGGCACTGACTCGCGAGCCACAAAGAGAAGCTCTGAGTCGCCCGAAAGACGTGAAGCTGCCCTCCGATTGCGATCTAAACCCCCCGCTCATCACGACCCTGTTGACGTTCCTATCCCCTCCGCGGGATCTGGACTCAGCTCCAATGCTCCGATGTCTGAGAAGGAGACTGATGACGGGATCAACTCTACGCCCAGGAACCGGAGACCTGGACTTGGCACCGTTGCACCCGGAAACGGGGGGCTTCCATCAAATCAACCAGCCAACGACTCCCTCATCCCTACATTCTTTCAAATTGGAACTCCGGGCTGCACTCCCGACAGGAATGAGGATAGGCGTGGAGCTTATGACGCTGGTAATCGTCCTGCCCCGTCTGCATCCACAAGTGACGGCCATCCGGTTGCATCTGAGCTTCAGCGACTGCTTCTCGCGATACTCAACGAGGTAAAGGGATGCAAGGCCGAAATCCAAGGGTGCAGAACTGAGATTCGTTCATGCAGAGATGATATCAACATTTGTGTCGGTGAAATCAAGAAGATCAATAGGCGTGTTGACACTTTCGAGAAGAAGGTTGAATCATCCTTCTCTGCCGTCGCCGGAACGCTCTCAAAGCACGAGGCCAAGTTCCGTGATTTCCACGAGTGGGTCGCCCGAAGCGAGAAGGAGATGAATGAGCGCCTCAAGATGTATGATGAGAGGTCCAACTCGGTCATCATATCTGCCGCTGAACTTCGCGAGCAGGCCGAGTCACTTGAGAACGTCAAGGTCCAGCTCCTTAGGTTCTCCGAGATCGGGGCCCTTGAGGCTGAGGTTCGAAGAATTAAGGACGAAGTTGAGGCGAACTCTCGCAGTGTCATTGACATTGAGGGGACCATCTCAAGGGAAAGAACCATCCGTGGGAACGTCGAGACGTACATCCAGCACCTTGTTCCTGCGACCGACCTGAAGCAGTTCAGTGATAGGATGTCCAAAGCCCTCAAGGAGAACTCACGGAAACAGGAAGAGTTCAAGCTCCAATTATCCCGTATTGCTAGATGTGTCAAGGACCTTCATGATAAAAGCCTAGGCTCCTATCCGAGGGACATGCAAGAGCAGTTTATGAAACTTGTGTTGAGGGTCAATGAGATCAACATGCAGATCGCTGAATTGAGGGAACAACCTCCTGCTGCCTGCGCATCTTCAAGTGTTGGCGCTGTTTCGGTCGCCGGGACGATGCCCTGGGAGAAATCTGGAGACACGGATCCCTTAACCCAGGGAAAAGCTCCTAGAGGCTCTCCTCCTCGCGACGCTCGCATCGTCAGCTTGGCAAGACCTCCTCCACCTCCTCCTCCTTCAGGGCCACCTCTCAGCCCCCATCTTTGGCAGGGATCCCTCTGGAACGAGGGCCGTTGCTCGGGCTGCCGGCGCAGCCCCTGATAACCGGGCCAGATGCGCTCATGAGGAGCCTGGGCATCCACAGCATCGGGAACCTCGCTATCCATGCAGAAGCTGCGGCAAATCAGTCTGCGAAGACTGCTTTGATCATGATTGTAACTCATGTTTCAAATGTAGCGATCAGTTTCCTAGATGCCGCGCATGCAGAGGAAGAGGGAGACACGGGCTTGTGACGTGTCTCATATGCAAGGATGAGTACTGCGATCAACACATCGCTTCACCCGACGATGTGCGCCGTTTTGGGTCAGATGTTCGCCTCGGCTGCCTGAGAGCTGACCCCGATGGGAAAACCAAGCATCGTGGTCCCAGTGCGGGGCCTGGAGGACCTGGTAGCCTTCCTGACCATAATCAGCGGGATGGCACTGCTCCTGATCCTGGGTCCGGGCCATCACGTGGAGATCCATCACATTGGAGTCCTGAACAAGGGAACTCCGGCTTCTGTTCCCACGCCGGAGCCGCCGGGCCGATGCCGCCAAGGGCAATGTCATCGCCCGTAGTCGGGCGAGCAGCTCCGAGGGGGACCATCGGCACATATCCCGGATGTTCCCCTACGGGGGAATTTTCACTGGTCAGGTCGAGCATGGAACGTCTCAGGGAATCATTCGTGGAAGGTACGGGCCTGACACTGCTGTGACAAATCAGCAGAATCCACAGCCTCATCACGGAGTACAAGATAACTCTGGCGGGCCAGCTGGCTTCTCTCTTCCACCAGGACTCGGTAAGGGTGTGCGTGGCGTCGGTGGCGTCGGCGGTATTGGGGCTCCCGACCTTCGCCGATCTTCTGCTGAAGAAAGAGTCTGCCCTCGATGCAACATCAATGTCAAGTCCAGCATCCCCGGGACACCTCCATGCTTCCAAACTTGTTCATTGTGCCGCACTTCTTTGTGTTCCGCATGCTGCCCACCATCGTCTGGAAGTTGCTCTCTTTGTGCCATATCCATTGGCAGAGACGGCGTTCTACCTCCCCATGTTTTTGGGCAGGCCACTCGGCCGCCCTTAACTTCGTTGCCATCTGAGGCGAACAAGTGCGCCAACATAGAGCTCGAGAAAGAGCCTGCGCCGCACGAGTTGCGAGACTGGATCATTTCCACGAGAGAAATCGTGAGCAACGCATTCAGCTATGACTCGCCATATGCCATGTCTTGGGTCATGAGTGTCGAGAACGCCAGCACGATAGAGGAACTTGATGAAGAGTGCCTCTACCCGATCCTTGACAATAGGTTCAATGCTGCACTCGAAAATGCATCACATCGAAGCCTATAGTTGCCAAGATCAGCAGGCTGACTGAAGAGGCTCAGGTAAAAAGGGGGACGAGGCTGAAAAGCCGCCAGATCCTATTCTGTCTGATTGAACACCTTCGTCCTGATGAAGTCGGGAGTCAGTCTATCCGCACGAATGAACTTCTTCGCCTATCCCTCGGCAGAGCTGCCGGGTCTGGTGAACCTCAGCTCGAGAAATTCCTTGACAAATGGGAAGGACTCCTTGGCGGAATCACCGCACCGATTGACCACCACGTTCTTCAGCATGTTTTCTTTGAGCAAGTTCGACATTCACCATGCTTGGTGCCTGACGTACAACACTGGGATCGTAATCCAGACGTACAAAATTACGACTGGATCATGAGGGCGGCTCGTAACGCTGTGTCGAGGTGGAGGACGAGGTACAATGTCTCTGAGATAAAGGATCGGATGTACTCCCGATCGCCGCATGCTGATCGCAACCCGAATGCCGCCGCTCCTGGGGCACGCCGTCCTTCGCCTTTTGGGGATACTCGCAAGACAGGGGACGAGAGATCAGGTGACCGTGATCGCGGAAAAACGCGGTCTGATGACCCCAGGCGAAATAGTAGGGCTTCTCCAGGAAGAGATCGCCGCCATGAGCATCCTGCCACTCTGGAGTTTGTCATGATTGGCAGAAGGGGCAGGGCAATGTAGGCGCGGTTCTGACTGCCGTTTTGCGCACCATGAGGAGAAACCGAAATCTCCCCGCGAAGATGACGGTCCCATATACCCAGGGTATTGCAGAGAGTGGCTAAACGCCGGCAAATGCACGCGTCCGAAATGTACATACAAGCATGAAAAGCCCCCTCCTGACCTAGCTCCGCTTCCCAGGAAGCCCGGTGCCCCTGCTACTGAGCAAGGGGGTGATTCGTCGAATCCCTATCCTGATGGGCGGATTGACAGCCCCGCACCTGGGGTTGACAAGGGTTTCTGAGAGGGGCGGGCCGTTACCCACACACATATCTATCGCGTGCCCAGCGACCAAGTGCGGACATGGCGGCCTGATTGGTGCACTTTCCGATAAAACACCTGGCCGCTCTCCTCCCACTGATGCACAGGAGTGGTCTAGAACCGATCACCGGGCTTGCATGTTTCAGGGACCCACAGGTGGAGGCCCCGACCTACAGCATGTGGTGTGGAGACGGACCGTTTCCGTCCTCGATGGACGGGTTATCCAGGACCTTCCCATCACTTCTGACACTTCGCGGAATAGGATGTTCTGCCCTATCGGCTTTACCGGCGACGTGAAAACTACTTTTTGGTCATATACTGACCCTGTCAAGCGCGCCGCCTGGAATGCTGTTATGCGTCCGAACGTCTACAACGACAAGTGCAGCCGGACAGTTCAAATCAATGACTCCGCCATGGTTGAGTATATCGTCGTTGCTGATAACATTCTCATGAAGCAGATATCGCATGTGTCTCAGAAGTCTCGAAATCCATCCTGTACTCACTCCGGGGAATTCAAGAATGCTTCAAAGATCACCATTGAGCGGCAGAGTGAGAAGGCCATTCTCCGGGCACTATCCATGCAGGAGCAGGTCGCTATTGATCAGGAGGGCGAATACCTCGAATCTAAACCGATTCGACGACGCATGATGTATAGAGCATCGCGCATGTCCGCTACTCCCTCCGCTCCTGGGCACGAACGATCGATCCGTTGGCTTGCTGATACAGGCTGTCCCATCGATCTTGTTGGACTGAACGAACTTAGCGCTGGGGAGCAGAGTCTGGTGAAGAAAACTGGACGTACCCACGCTCTGCAGACCGCCAACGGTACGGCATCGACCCTCGGAAGCATCGCTGCTGATATGCAGGACATTGACGAGGTGATCGATGCCCACGTCATGCAGAACACGCCATCGCTCATCTCAATTGGTAAACGCTGTATGGAGCAAGGTTATACCTTCACCTGGCCTGCAGGTGAGCTTCCCGTCGCAAGGAGATCGTACTCGACGTGCTGAACAACGTCCCGTACTTGCCTGCCTCACGTTGCAACTTCAGTTCTCCGATGACTGACCAGTACCCTGACATCCCTGCTGTTCCCGCTCCTTCTGCACTTCCCGGGGATATCATCCAAAATCCTCGGCTCCGTGACCAGCCGCGCCCTTCTTCCGGAACAGCCTAACATTCTCCATCTTGGCACGCTGGCAGTGAGAGCAAAAAGGGTTCTTGGGAAGATGGGTCATCATGTGGCGGAGGGTCAAGGCATCGGCTCTCCAGTCTTCGGCGCTACGCAGAGGGCCGTGGCCTTCAAGCTCGACGGTATCCTCACTTGGATCAGAGGCGGGAGGATCAGGGTCAGGTGAACCAGGATGGCCTTCGGATGCCGCAGGCATGTCGTTTGATGCCTTCGGGAGGCCGATGCCATCGTCTTCTACGATCTCGCCACTTCGTGGATTGACGTCATGCCTGTCATGAGCCGCTCTGATGCGAATACTGTTGACGATTTTAATCGCTTCGCAGGGCCTCAGAACGACATCAAGATGATGCACACTGATCAAGCTAAAGAACTTGTCAGCGCTTGCAAAGAACTGCGCTGGATACACGAATGGTCTACTCCGGGAATGCCGAAGACCAACGGCATCATTGAAAACAAAGTCAAATTAGTCCTTCATGGTGCACGTGTGCTTTTACGTCAAGCCGGGTTAGAAGCCCGATGGTGGCCCTACGCAACAAAGTACTTTGCCGTCGCTAGGAACATCGAGAATCGGGGAGGTGGAAGCGCGTGGTCCAAAAGACACGCCCCCCTTCCTTTCAACGGCAAGCTTCTTCCCTTCGGTTGCTTGGTTGATTTCTTCCCCGTCGCTCCCAAACCGCGTCGAGTTGAAAAGGGGGGGGTCAAAAACGCTCCCGAAGATCATACTAAGTCTGCTGACGCTGACTATTGGAGCAAGGACGAAGAAAATGAGTGCGTCATCCGTGTACACCGGACGCCCAGAAAGAAACTCTTCGATCCAAGGGGCTCCAACTGCCCCATCTACGTTGACTTCCTCGCTGACGAAACTCTCACCATCATTAAGTATCTCAACGGTGAAAATGACTCCATTCAGTCAACCACGTGGAGGAACCTGAGATCATAGAGATGATCAATCGCAAGATTGGATTGGCGAAGCCTATTTTCAGGTCGACGTCCACGCTCTCGAGAAATGGGGCGAAACTTCAAAGGAAGGCGCACCCCTTTCTGACGATGAATATGAACCCATGTCTGCCGAAGAAATCGAGGAAGCTCTGCGTGACTGCGACTATGATCCCCTTGCTGACTTCGCCGAAGAAGAATCTAGCATCGCTCCCGCTGTTCCTGGTGAAGAGCACGATCAATATAAGGCTCCCAAGTTCGCTCCTGTCGCCAAACCTGGTGTTTTCCTTGGTTACCGGTTCGAACCTGGAGGGAAATGGAAGGGCGACTACTATGTTGCCGACCTCGAGCACTTTCAGGCTGGAGTTGTTCGACCCAGTATTCACCAAGTGAAGCAGATATACCACAATGCTGAAGAACCATACGTCTTTCCTCTGCTAAAAGCATATGAGGCTCGTACCCGTGAAATTGCATCGTATAAGCATGATCGCCTGTCAAGCCCTGATCACTTCAGCGGGAAGAATCTGCCCCGAAAAGACGAGTCATTCAGCTTCGATGAGGGACGCTTTGACCCTGAAGACGACGAGGGTGATCATCAAAATCGTCGGCAGAATGACGACTTCGACAATGCTCCTAAGACTGACCTCATAGATCGCCACATCTCGGACGATTCTTCCCCTGACAAAAGGGATGATTACTGGGTGCGCTTTGAAGAAGAAAGGTCCTGGCATCGCTACCACATCAAGGCAAGAAAGGACTTCTTTGGAGACGATACCCGTCCTCTGCCTTCAGGGGGGCCGATCCAAGCTGATCTCGACGACGTGAGGATCACTCATTGCACCTTCCTCGACTCCAGAGATGAGGTCTATCGCGATTCCCGTGACGTATATGCCAGCGGCCATCGGGTTAGAACACACAAGTTCTGGACCGGGGTTACCATCCTCTTTGACAAGGGCTGCGCGCCCAAGAGGAGGCGTCCCTCTCCCAAGAAACCGCTCTGCGAAGACGTGCCAATAGGAGATAAAGAGGATATTGATCCTCTAAGCGCAAAGAATGTCCCTACACCGGGACGGGGAAACCCAACTCCATCTCCTCCGATGATTGGAGAGCCATGTCGCTCATTGCGCGAAGGATCTATGTAAGCACCGAGAGGGAGCTTGAGGTTGAGAAGTCTCGCTCCAAGTCCGGCGACGATCCCCCTGGCGCTCCGGCCACCTCCACCAAATCACTCCTCATTGAGTTTGCATGCGAAGCCGATTCCGCACTTTCCGCCACGATGTTCGAATGTGGTGGCGATGCCATTCGCGTGCACAAGGACTCCTTTGATATCCTTAAGGGTAAGGACGTTAGGAGGCTGATCGAGATCGTTAGGAAGAATCCTAAATGCGATCTTTGGTCTTCCATTCCCTGTGGACCTTGGAGTACCTGGCAATACGTTAACCTTTCTCAGTACGGACCCGAGTTCGCTGCCGAGCTCAACGACGCTCAAAGACAGTCCCAAATCATGTTCGCCGCCTTCACTCGTGTTTCTCGTGAAGTGCGGAAGGGTGGCGGACGAATTGCTTTTGAATGGCCGCGTCATTGCCTTGGGTGGTCTCAACCCTTCATGAAGAAGTTTCTTGACGACCCTGAGATTCTCACTGTCAATATTGACGGATGTGACTTCGGAATGAAGGACAAAAACGGGACGCCCATCCGGAAGCAGTGGAGAATCGCCACGAACTCTTCCGACCTCGCCGCCGCGCTTGGGGGTCGAACATGTCACCATGAAAAGGGGTTTGCGCACGCCAGGATTGAGGGATCTCTCACTCCGCTCACTGCTCTCTATCCGAAGCAGATGTGCCAGACAATCATCAAATCCTGGTACAAAGGGAGGACTGAGAGGTCTACGATTCCTGTCGCTGTTGCCGAGCCCAACAACCGTGCTGCGTGGAAGAGGGGCCCCCACGCACTTTACATTCACCCTCTTCGGGAGGGGGTCACTATCCCTATCGCGGGACTCCTGAAAGCGTTGGTCTGGATGTTCGCTCGGCCGATGACCACGAAGTTCCTGCTGGCGACAAAGCCACCATCGCCATCACCATTCCCGAGGGGGTCTACGGGAGAGTGGCCCCTCGCTCTGACCTTGCGGCAAAGCACATGATTGACATCGGTGCCGGCGTTATTGACCCCGACTATACCGGAGAGATCAAGGTTGTAGTCTTCAACCATTCACACAGCGACTTCATCATCAAAAAGGGAGACAAAATCGCGCAACTTATTCTAGAGCGCGTCTCTATTCTTGAACCCATCATATGCGTGCAAAAGCCGCGTGCCACCGAAAGAGGGGGGCAAGGATTCGGCAGCACTGACAAAGGTGCCCCCGCTGCATCTGCTACTTTCCCCTCACATTCGTGGTCCTCCACTGGAAACACCGAGTGGTTTGCCATGCCTCGTGGGGCCGATGAATCCGGTCACAGTCCGCGTTGCTCGCCCTGTGCCTCGGAAGGAGGCAAAGCTCAATCCCAAAGCTTTTGCCGCCCTAGAAAAGGAGTGGAAGAAGCCTAGGGATCTTGGCTGTTGGGACCAATCCAGGGTGCGTGAGTGGCGTGACGTCGCTGCTGAGGCAAAACGAGAAGGGACCAAAGTTCATGTCGGCCGGATCTTTGACATATGCGTCGAAAAGAATCACGAACTCGGCGAGGATGACCCGAACAGGAAGTTCAAGGGCCGTGTTGTCTTCGAGGGGTGTCATGTTAGAGACGAATCCAATGCTTGGGCACTGTTTTCCGAAATCACTTCGTGCCCTGCCACCATGGCGGCGGGAAAGGTTGCTGACGCATACGGACTATTGCCAGGAAACTCGCTTGAGGTTAGCGACGGAGAACGTTGCTCGGCGGAACCAAGACCTGGATACGCCTCCCCTGACCAATGGCCGAAGGAGTGGGAGACCATGCAGGACCCAGTATGCCCCCTTGTTCTTGCGCTCTATGGACATCCTGACGCCGGTGGTTTCTGGGAACAGCGCTGCGAGACCCAACTTAAAAAGGTTGGTTTCGTGCCCATCCCCGATTGGCCCAGCGTTTTTCGTCACCCTGCACTTGAGACCTTTCTCGTCGTCTATGTTGACGATTTCAAACAAAGTGGCCCATCGGCTAACCTCGCCGAGGGATGGAGACTCATAGGTTCCGTCATCAACATGGAGGAGCCCCGTCCTCTCAAGAGATATCTCGGCTGTGAACACGAGTTCAGATCAGCCACCGTTGATGGGCCCTTCGATCCAAGAACTGCTTGGACTGTTGGACATCCTCCCTCAAAACCTATACCCGAGATCCGTTTTGGACCCGACCGAAGACCTGCTGCTGACACATGTCGCGGCAAAGTCAAGATCAACCTCATCAAATACAACGAATCTTGCTTCATGCAAGCATGTGTTGAACGGTACCTCGAACTATGTCAATCGAAATTTCCTAAAGCTCTTCAGACTGTCGAGACCCCGTTCCTCGACGAGAGCAAGCCCGAATTTGACGAGAACCCGGTAAACCCGGAGTTTGACAAACTCGTTGACCAGAAAGAAGACATCGAGATTATCTCTGCCAGGCCTGGCGTCCTTGGCGACGCAGCAGCACAGGTCTTAATGAAGATTCTGTATGGTGCTCGAATGGGCCGATACGATTTGATCCGACCTGTGCAAGCGCTTGCCAGCAGAATCACGAAGTGGAACCAGTTGTGCGACAAGAAGCTTCACAGGCTCGTGTCATACATTAATTCCACGATTGAGTTACACCTCTATGGGTGGGTTGGCGATCGATCTGATATGATTGAAGTCGTCACCTACTGCGATGCTGATCTCGCCGGTGATCGAACCGACGCAAAAAGCACATCCGGGGTCCTCGTGTGCCTCGTTGGCCCCCGCACCTACATGCCCATCACCGCCGTGAGCAAGAAACAGACATCTGTTTCGAAGTCTACTCCTGAGGCCGAAATTGTCGCCCTTGATCACGGTATTTCTAAGGAGGCTATGATGCTCGCCGCTCTCTGGCACTTTGCCATCGGTCACGGCTCCTCTGACTCAATCGTATGTAAGTGCAAAATCAAATATGACGCTTCGATCCCACAACCCATCAGCGTCCTTGAGGACAATGAAGCTGCTTGCAGAATAGTCGTCACAGGCAACAACCCGAACATGCGGTACATGTCCCGTACCCAGCGGGTTGATATCGCGTGGCTCAATGAGCGATATAATGACAAGATATTCCGTTTTGTAGCTTGCCCTTCGGACTATCAAGGAGCCGACATCCTCACCAAGGCGTGTGTCGACAAGATCGTATGGAGCAAAAATCTCCACACCCTTGGGATGTTCAAGCAGGGGTTTCTGCAATCATATCTCTCCCACCCACACCCAACCCGTGCATATTCCCCCTGCCGCTCCTGCTCTTCCACCAATCAGGGGGGTTCGCATTGAATCCGATCATGACTCAAAATTCAACGCCTTCATCAACGACGCCAACATCTCGAATTGCAGGATTTCAATCAACGAGATTAGGGCGGTCTGAGAATGACAGCCTGACCGTCGTCATTGACTCCTCTGTGTTGCCACTCTTGCCCCCTCAGCGCGGGCACAGAGTCGTACAAATCGATCTCAATGATGGTGGTACCCCCGGATTCCTGCAAAAGGGATTGGTCCAAGATCAGGAAGTTCCGTCAGAAGTGTGACGCGCTTACTACCTCTACTCTTGCCTTTGCCCTGAATGCCATTCATCACGATTTTGGCATTGTTATTGGGTTTGGTGGTGACCTACCCGGACTCTGTATTCAGAAAATCCGTCAGTTTATTGATGACCATGACCTATATAGGTCTAATTTATGCAGTTGCCAGGTTGGAGCTCACGGTCACGCCACTATTGTTACCGTTGCCGTGAACAAACGGACCAATGATCGATTGCGTTTTATACCGTGCTCCATCTCGCTTCGAAACGGGAAGGATGATTTCTCTTTTCACGATGTTGCTTGGGAAAAGATTTTCGAAGGAGTTTTCGGTTGATGTATTCGATCTCTTTTGACCCATTATACACATGCTGCTCGCCATGCAATATGGGATGATTCTGAGCGTATTACATGTCGCCTTTTGGCTCTCCCAGCTGAAAACGGCTTCCTCGGAAGCCGACATCGGCAAGTGACGCACATTACTGATCACCTCAGGACTTTATGTGTTAAAACCCTCCTGGCCCCGTGCCTAAATTGGGAAGCAGTTCTGAGGTCCGTGTTTGTGTTGCTTACAGGGTTCCATTGATTGCCATTTGGCTCAGGTCCACTGGGTTTCCCCTTCCTGCCTTTGCCACTCTGGTTCTCCTGTTTGCCAGTGGCCGGGGCTGCATCTCTGCCGCCCGACTTCATCATCGACTTGACCGATTTCTCCTTCATGTCAAGCATCAGGTCCTGCCGATCCGCCTTAATCTGATGGTCGATCAATGCCAACAAGAATTCGTACGTCTTTTGAGGATGCTTGTCCGGCAATCTATGGTAGGCGTTGAGGCCGAACTCCATCTTCTTGCTCCCTTTGATCTTCCTGTAGAGAATATCTCTGAGAGCCAACTTGCTGGGTCTGTCTTCACTCCTCATCTTTAGCGACAAATCATGCCACTTGTTCCTGAATATAACCAAATTCTTGTCTCCAGGAAAGTCAAGGTTGAATAGGTGCTCGATGTGGTAGACAAAATCCGTTCGATCAGACGTTCTGAATGATTGCATAACCAATGCCACCAACTCTCGCCCCTTCACGATCACCCCTTGTTGATGTCGTAGTTCCGAATGTCGCGTAGCGTCGAGGTACACGTCTTTGGCTTCGTCAGGTGCTTGTCTCAACATGTTCTGCATGCCCATGGCCATTTTGATATCTATCGTAGCGAATCTGTCGCCGCCGGAGTCGCTCAGCATATTTAGGTCTGGGTTTAACCCAAGAGCCTGTTCCAACCATTTCGTCCATGCGTCAGTATCTGGATCTGCGCATGCGCTCAGAACATTCATCAGCAGTTGCATCTTCCAGTTATCGAGTTGATGGATCTTTGGCCAAGCAGGAATAGACACCCTCTCGGCTTCTTTCCTCGAAATCCTCGGTCTTTCGTTCTTGATTTCTCGATCATCCCTCGATCTTCTGCGCCTCCTCCGTGTCCGATTGTCATCTTCTTCCTCTTCTTCTTCCTCGTCCTCTTCGTCCTCTTCGTCGTCGTCATCCTCGTCCTCATCACCGGGTGGATCATCCGGAGGTCCTCCTCCGCCACCTGTGAGGCTCAACTGACGTCGACCTGCCCCTTGTCTATTTCCATTGGGCGAGAATCCACCGTAATCCAATGGGGGTGTAGTACCGTTGTTTCCCCCTCCATCACCACTACCACCAGTTGTAGTAGCGGATTGTGGGACATGCCCAACAACCCCTTGCATCTGGGATAGGTGTACATCGATCATTGGATCACCAAAAGACGGAAAGAGAATCGAACCTGGCATTAGTGACGAATTAGGGATCAGATTCGATGATGATGACGGGAATAACCCAGTCACCCTCTTGTCTACCCTAGTCGAATTAGCTTGGGGTCCTCCCTCAGCGCGTTTCACTACTGCTCGTTCACGATGTCCATCTTTACTGCTAGAGGCTTCCTGTGTCTCCAGCTTCTTGAGTGCTCGTAGTTCCTCATTGTCAGCATCGAGTTGACGAACAAAACTCTCTTCTTGCTTGAGCGTCGCCTCCCGATCCTTCAGTTGTCCCTGAAGTTCACGCATCTCCTCGAGGTACTCATCATACACTCCTTTAGCTGTCAATCTCCAGTACTCGGCCTCCTTCGACTTCTCGTCCATCGTGCACCGCTCTTCTTGTTTTGCTTCTCTGACCTGGGCTAACTCCAAGATCGCATCTTGACGATGACCACCCTCGATAGCAATCATCTGGTCCTTCTTCAACACGTCGGATTCGTACTGTTTGACGATCTCTTCTTTCTCGCGAAGTAAGCACTCTGCTCTCTTCGATTCTTGCTCCGCGAATGTTGTAACGTCGTTCAGTCTCGCCATCAGTTGCTCCCTGGAGTCCTCCATAGAGTACGTCTCGGGGCGTTTGACGAGCGCATGCTCCAACTGTGATTTTAGACTTTGGACCATCTCCTCCTCGTTGAACTTCTCGATAGATGTAGACGATTCAATACCTCTGATCTGTTGCTGATAAACTGATATTTGTTGTGAAGCCTCACGGTGTATCTGATTTGCACGTATAGCTGATTCCTGCGCGGCTGACTTCTCGCTTGCCATGTAGGATTTCATCACTGCAATCTCCCGCTTCTGCTCCATAATAGTTCCTTCAGCTTGTCTCATCTGTTGTATTATAACATTCGACTCCATGTCTTTCTTTTCCCCGTACTGATATGCGTTCATTTCCACCTTGCGCATCTGTTGGGCTTCCTCCTCAAACTTGCGCCATGCCTCAGCCATGTGGTGTTGGTGGTGACTCACAAGATGTCCCGACTGCTTGCTGGCAATCTCGCATCGTCTCTCCAGCTCCTGGATCCGGATGGTGCTCCCATAGTCTTCTTGATGAAGATTCGCCATCGCTGCCGACATTTCATCAAGTGTCTTTTGATATTCCCCGATCTCCATCTCCATCTTGTTCTTTTCTTTAATCGCGGCGCGAAACTCTGCACTGGTGGGTGATTTAGACCTCCCACCTTTTGATGTTGACCTCACGCCCTTCTGCGACGTCCGTGGTGTCGCAGGCGAAGATGATGATCTTCTCGGCGGGGATTCTCTTTGCTTCGACTCCTGACGAACATCGATCTGCTTCCATGATCTTGTGGGAGTGGATATGTCGCTGAATAGCGCCCATCCTCCGCTTCCAGGTTCATCCTGTGAATCTGCGATCAAATCCATCACCGCAGGAATAGCCATCAATCCATTGGATCCCTCTGAGCTGCTGTTCCCAAAAGTCGCAGTACTTGGGCTCGCTGAAGATGCCATTGTACCGTGTAGGTTATTGTCCCTTTATTGTCCCTGTACCCGCAATTGTCTGTCCTGTAGAGCTTGTCGATACGGCTGATAACCTGTCAAGAGACGGCAAACGTCCCAGCTGTCCACCGAACCCTCCAGCTGTAATACCAACCACGTAGAAAGGTGTATACGGTCAAACCGTTATAGCCGAACCCGTGTAAATGTTGTAAGGGAGAAGGAATAATAGTTACAACAGTGGTCCTGACAAATGCAGCGCAAGCGAAGTGTTTTCCGCTCTCAATTGCCGATCACGTATGAACGCAGCTTCACATAAGATCTTGAACCTTGATGCTGCTCCTGTACTCCCAAAGGCCAAAGCAAAGGGTCACGCTGGCAAGAACGGCAAGTCCGACGGTGCCAGTGACAGAGGCAAGAGTCCGGGCGGAAGTAAAGATAACCCATGTTGGTATCACTTCAAGTCAGCGAAGGGATGCGTAAAAGGGAATGAATGCACATTTTCCCACAGCAAGAAGACGGAGCACAAGCTGGAGAACATGTCCAAAGGGAAAGGAAAAGGTAAGTCCAAATCCAGATCATCGTCACCAAAGAGGGATGATGGAGCATGCTTCGCGTTTCAGAAGGGAAAATGCGACAAGGGGAGTGCTTGCAAGTATAGGCACGAGCTCATCAAGAACAATTCAGCTCCGGCAACGTCAAGCGACAAGGCGCAAGCCAAGTCGAAGGCTGCCGCCAAGGCCGCAGCGCCAGCTATTGCAAGAAGGGCCATCGCGATGCCTGCGATAGTCTTGAAGCAATCGGCTCCTGCGGGAAAGGTCAGCTTCAAGAAGGACGTTGACCAGGTCGAACCGGATGAAGCCGAGACTGTCTACCACGAGCATGATGACGACGCGATGAGCGAATCATCAAGATGGTCTGGCGAGTCCGAGATCCCCGAGAAAATGGTATGGTTCAAGGAAGTACTCGAAGTCGACGAGAATGGGGAGATCACCTATCTCGAAGACGAGAGAAGGCAATGGGAACGAAAAGGGGAGTGGTACGGCTATGAGGACAATGAGAATGAGCCTTATCAGTACGTGCACGTCGACGAGAAGAAGTTTAAGAGCAGTGATCATCGAGAATTATCAGCCTATCAAGTCCAACGATCATTGATAAGAGCGAGAATACTGAGAGAGACGTATACAAGAAACACTACTTCCCAGTAACCAAGGAGAGCAGCATAATGTTCGAATATGATCGGAACAAGGACGAGATCAAAGAATCGGCCGTCGACTGGAAGAAACAGCATGGTTTGCCGAAGAATGTGTTTGCAATGTCAACGTGCATCAGCAAATTGGTGAAGTGGTTGATGGATACTGGATGTGGTCATGATCTCATTGGAAGAGCCAAGGCAAAGAGTCTGGGTGTCGATATTGTGAAGGATGATGATGAAATCGTGTTCCAGACCGCAAATGGTTCCACTTCCACGTCCGACGTGGCCAAGATAGTCGTGGACGAGTTGGACGAGACTGTCGAGCCGCACGTGTTGGACGAGACACCCACGGTGTTGTCGATAGGGAGGAGATGCATGAAAATGGGTTATGCATTTCACTGGATGCCTGGTAAACTACCTTTCATGGTTACACCGAAGCAGGGATTCGTGCACTTACAAGTCAAGGACGACATCCCATACCTCGTGAGTGATGGTAAACTTCGGAGTAACAGGCATCGCCCTACGGTAGACGACCTCAAGGAGCACTTTTCGGAAGTATTGGCAATGGTAACGAACGATGAGGCAGATCAGGATGGCGACGATGACAACGAGGTCACACCCGCCGCTGTCGGTGAATCCGCAGAGGTCGAGGGCGAGCGCCATGATGGTGCGTTTGACTTCGGACCACCCGGAGGAGCCGGTCCGGTACGTCCGCCTCCCGTAGCTGAGGAAATACCTGTAGACGTTGGGCCAGTCCCATGTCGACATGGTGATGCCGAAGCTAACGAGGAAGAGGTTGATGAGGATGATCCAGATGCCGGAATTGAAGTTGATGTGTACGAAGGATCATCAATAAAGAGGAAAGTGGGAGTCCTCAAGAGGGACGCCAACTCCATTGCTCATTTGCTTACACACAGGTATCGAAACCCTTTCTGCGAATCATGTGTCAAGGCAAAGATGAGACACTTCAGATCACGAACAGGGGCCTTCAAGAGGGAGGTAAAGATGTTTGGGGACCTGGTGACGTTCGACTTCGTGACGGCATCAGGAGATCATGAAGTGGAAGGCAGGTATGCGCTCATTATTCGGGACATATATACCGGAATTATCATGGCTTATCCAACTGCGAGAAGAGACACTGACTCCGTCGTCAGGGCCATCAAGCACTTCTGCGGGAGGAGGAAGATCAAGCAGGTATACTCGGATGATGGCCCGGAACTGATCAATGCATGCGTGGAGCTGAAACTGAACCACGACCTGTCGCTGCCTGGACGACCGCAGAATAATTCCCTTGCTGAAAGAACAAACCAATTCATCATTGACCAGACTTCGGCTTGTCTTGTACATGCCGGTCTACCCACGTGCTACTGGGTGCAGGCCATCACCACGCTGTGCCATCTTATGAACATTGAAGAAGTGAATGGATCGAGCGCTTGGATGAGGCTGCATGGCGAGGAGTTCAAAGGCGAGAAGATACCTTTTGGTGCGCTAGTAGACTTCAAGCCGAGTGAAGCACGAGGAGAGAAGAGGGAGAAATTCGAACCAAGAGGGGAAACTGGTATATTTGCTGGATACGTGTTGAGCAGCGGGATGCATTGGGCGAACAAGTATCGGGCTTGGGCACTCACTGCGTTTGCGGGTGCAGAGTTGAACATCAAGAAAGCAAAGGTTCCACCTCGATCGCATCAAACACAGAGGATGATTCTCAAATCACCTCTGACATTCCCAATACAACAGAAATACAAGGCTGCCAACGAGACTCTGGAGGGGATTGAGATGTCTGTCGATGCAATCGGTCTGGATGCACGTGACCGCCTGATCGAAGATGAGGACTACGAGCCTGAGTTATTGCAGAGTGACGAAAAGCGACTGCTCGGCGACCAGGTCGATCAGATCGCTGGTCTGCTGCTTGACGATGGTCCGGAAGTACTTGTCGGAGGTCGGGGGGACCATGTAGAAGAAGAGGATGCTAGACCGAGCTCATCAAAAGGAAAAGGGGATGGACATGCCAAGGGCGACGAAGAAATTACGAAGCCCGACCTTCCACACGTGTCAGCTGGACTACCTGGGGACGGCATAACATACATCAACGACGATGGCAAGGAGGTTAAGATCGATAGGGCCGGAAGACCATATCCTGTGGGGAAAGATGGCTTCAGGTTAATGAAGACGACGAGACCTCCAGAGTACACTCCCGATGAATGGGCAATGATGAGGAAATACTACACCGAGGAAGAAAAGGCCGAGGTGAAGGGTGGTGGCAAGAAGAAGAAAGACGACCCCAAAAGTAAGGAATCTGAGATTTCTGCGCCGGCTGAGGCACAGACATTGCAGATGCCCGGTGGTAAGAGAATTCGAGTGGAGTTGAATGGCAGTGCAATTGGGGATTGCGGAAGAACATATCAAAGATCAAGAACCCAATGGATGGGAAACACTTGGCTGAGCTTGATTGGGTCAGGATAGTTGTAAATCCTGTTGACGGAGTGGTTGTTCTCATGGATTCCAAGCAATCCCAAGACGTTTTGAGACGAAATGTCCAGCTTGAGAAAGAATTTGCGTGTCTGGTGGTAATTTACGCCTGGAAGTTCAAATCTGAGGAGCGGTCGAAGTCGACTCCAAATTGGACGAAGGCAGTTGCATCAGTCATAGAGAGTCAGAAAGACGAAGCTGAGACGACATCGGGGACAGATCCAACGATCGATGCATCGACGGATTTTACCTGGTATGAATGGGAGGAGTCTGCTGAGGTAGTTTCTGGAAAAGTGCCACTCGCGTTGCCTGCAATAGGAGAAAACGGTGAAGCCAAGAAATACCCATCGATGCCGTGCGTGACTTCTGAGCGAATACAGCACAGAGAGAAAGCCGTAAAAGTTGTACGATTCTTCGACGCTTTAGTGTCCAGACCGGTTGGCCGGAAAGAAATGCTGACCAACCCTGATGCGTTGGCATCAATGAAGAAAGAATGGTCGGGATTAATCGACCAGGGCGTCTTCGACCTTGGCGCAGTGCGGGAATATGACGCTGTGGCCAAGGAGGCAAAAGCGAAAGGGGAAGAGATACACATGGCTCGCGCACATGGTATTTGTGTTGAAAAGCACTCACAGTTGCCTGTTGGTGATCCTAAGAGGAAGTTCAAGGGTAGAGGCGTGTTGCTGGGGAACCAAGTGAAGAATCAAAGCTTTGAAGCTGCGATGTTTCAAGATTTGGGGAACTCTCCTGCTTCGTTTGAGGCCTCGCGTTGGGCGGATTTTTTGGGTTGTCATGATGGTTGGGATGTGCAGATGGCCGACGCTGTTCAAGCGTACATCCAGGCCACATTGAGAGGCACGCCATGTTGGATTGAATTGCCACCAGAGGCTGTGCCGAGTGAATGCAAATGGGGTAAGTACAGAAGACCAGTCGTCCCATTGAGGAAGGCGCTGTACGGACACCCAGATGCGGGAACATTCTGGGAGCAGCACTGTGATGAATCGGTGCGCGCCGTTGGTTTTGAACCCATCGGTGAGGAATGGCCGTCAGTGTACATTCATGAAAAGCTCCAGCTTGTTCTGGTTGTGTATGTCGACGACTTCAAAATGGCAGGGCCGCAAAAGAACCTTGCCCAGGGATGGAGCATGTTACGTACACGTTTGAAGATTGAGCCCGAGACTGGACTTGACATGTACCTTGGTTGTAACCAAAGCAAGGGAAACGTCACTCTCGGGAACGGACACCGCGTAACAACGGTGACCTATGACATGGAACAGTTCCTACGTTCCTGTGTCGACCGCTATCTTGAGGCGGCGGGCGATGTAAAGTTGAATAAGGTTGTCACTCCTGAGTTGCATGAAGAAACAAAGAATCACGTCTCACGGAAGCCTGCCAGAGAGGGGCCGTCAGTCGTGTGCAATTGGTGTAACAATCTTGTGCCCACCGACGGTTCTGCCACAGTGCCGGACCAACGGGGAGGGACTCCTGAGTTGGCCATGAAGGAGCCCGTGCGTGGACACCTTGCTCCGCATGCCGCTAGCGTACTGATGAAGTTGCTGTACGGTGCGCGGATTGCTCGCTTCGATTTGTTGCGGCAAGTGAATCGCCTGGCACGGAATGTGCACAGGTGGACTGACTCCGATGATCGGGGTTTGCATCATTTGATGTGCTATGTGCATCATACGAAACATTGGCGCATGGTCGGTTGGGTCGGAGACTCCATGGATGATGTGCACTTGGCCTTGTATGCGGACGCTGACTTTGCAGGATGTGTCGACTCGCTACGTTCCACCTCTGGTGGACACTTGAATATACAAGGGCCTAATACTCGGTTTCCGTTGTCTGGCAGCTCAAAAAGACAGGGTTGTGTGAGTCACTCAACTCCCGAGGCCGAAATAGTTGCGGCCGATGTTGCCATGAGAGCCATGGGTATGCCTGCTCTGAAGTTGTTGCAGCGGATTCTCAAGAAGTCACCGAACTTTGTGTTCTATGACGATAACAAGGCTATGATCGGTGTCGTGCGATCGGGGAGAAACCCCACGATGCGCCACCTTGAGAGAAGCCATGGTGTTGCATTTCGTGGATGCATGAGATGTTCACACGTGATTACATGTATTTGGCGTATGAGGTCACCGACAGAATGGCGGCTGACATCTACACCAAGGCGTTCAATGATGGACGCAAATGGAAACATGCATGTTTGCAGATTGGTCTACTCGACCCGAGCTTGTTGTCTGACCCGGATACCCTCAAGGCGCTCACACCTACGTGTGATCCCATAAAAGGGACCATGCAGACTGCTTCGGGAACGGTTGACGGAGTTCCCACATTTCCGTACACACACATTCCGATCATGCCCCCGGACCTGTGGTGGTCCGGATTGACATCCAAAGAAGGATTGCATGAGCATGAAGGACATGATCCGGTTGTCGTTGCCAAAGGACCCAGATTGATGCGTGTGAAACCTCCACTCGCGGTTGTGACACCATTCGGGAGCAAGTGGCTTCGTTCCACTTGGTTTCTGAGGAACGGGTCATGGCTCAAAGTTGAGGACAGGGTCGACCCTGGGTTGCAGTGTGAGCGGATTGATGGGTGGGTTGAACGCGCAGTTTGGCAGTTTCATCCCGTACCGGTTGCTGTACCGGCGCGGGAGCAATCTCCACGACCACGACCAATTCACGTCGGGCCCGGGGATGTTGACATGCAGTCCGTGCTGGCCGCATTCGTTGAAGAACTGTCGAACGAGCGCATTGAATTAAGATGTGTCAATGACCTTGCTTTGGAAACTTTGCTCCGGTTGAAGCTGCTTATGCGTTGCCTGCATACCAGTCATGAGCAACATGTTCCTGGTCGTTGTTTTGTTCCGTATCGCATTGCGGTGAAGCACAAACCACAGTTAGCGCCGGGTATTGAGCTCGCGATGGTTAAACATGACGGTGGTGTGCTTCGCGCTCCGGTGCATGTCTCGCTTCCTGGTATGAGAACTCGCACAGTCGTCACTTTGTACAGTGTTGACTTGGCTCGGCCTATTGTGCTGATGGCATGTTCCGAACCGCGTAACTGGTTCACTGCCCTTGCCCGACATAACGGGCCGCAGGTCGTGACCATCACTTTGGTCGATGACTTACTGAGCGAGTACGGGGGGAGAATCGCTAGACATGTGCTTACTAAACCTTCCGATTTGTTGTTCTTCGCCGGGCCTTGCACGGGGGGATCATCATGGGCACGCCTCAACAAGACTCGCGGAGTTGACACCGCAGAGAAAATCGAGGCCAAACAGAAGGAATTTTGGAAATTGTTTGAACGGTTCGTTGAAATCAAACGGCATGCCATGACGAAACGCGCTGCGATTTTGTTTGAGTTGCCTGGAAGTTGCGATTATTGGAAGGATGAGAGACTGCATGAGGTTGTTCATGATGGCATTAGTCATGAGTTTGATGGGTGTCGCTATGGCTTGAAGCAAAGGTGTGCGAAGAAACCCATGCCAATCAAGAAACCATGGAGAGTTGTTTCGTGGAACTTCGACCTTGGCAGCTCGTTGTCTAAGAAGTGTAATGGAAACCATGAGCATGGACCTTGTGCCGGTCGGGAAACCAAAGAAACCCAGTTGCGCACGTCGTTAATTGTAGGTGTGATCCTCCGTCGTTTTCGTGCTCGAGCAAAGTGCCTTCAGCCGGCACCATTGAAACTCGCTCTTGCTTGCATTACGCGAGGGAACTCGCGGAAGCATCAAGCTGCTGCGTGTGAGATTCGCACCGCCCCGACAGTACTAACGAGGAACTGGGCTAGTCCCGAACCTCAAGTTTCGAAGAGGAGTTGGGCCAGTCCCGCACCTCAATTAGAAGCTGGGCGCTTATTGGGACTATTCTGTGGCTTTATTTGCAGCTGCCTATTTTTGGTTTTCCCGGTTCTGGAGAATATCATCAAGATGACTGCCAGTGCGACCGTCGTCAATACGAATGAATTCTTCTGCGTGCCTGTTGGGAAATCCAGGCAAGCGGCAATATTCTTGGGGAACCTCGTGAAGAACGCCATCGAGGAGGGCAAGAGAATCCCCAAGAGAATGGAAATGGGCAGCGACCTGGGTACATGCATGAAGTGGATCGAGGACATTGGCGTCCCCGCCATCTACGCCTACTCAGCGTACTACCTGCCAAGTGCCGCGGAATGATGAAAGGGGAAGGGCAATCCATGAGGGTTGCATTGGAGTTTATCAGTAAAGTTTTCGGACAACTTTCTGCTGACGAATGCATGCTTGGTTGGAGGGAGTTCTGCAGCAAAGGGAAGAAGATTGTGGCGGCGCTGAACCAGCTTTGCGGTGAGGCATCACTACTAGCAAAGAATCCTGAACTGCTCAACGTCACCAAGTATTGCATCGAAGGGGCAGATATGTTGAGATCCATCGCAGATATTTGGGATCTCGCATCAGGTGTGGCCGAGGACAATGAAGAACGGTCTTTCACAGCTGCGTTCCACCAAGACACTCCGGTCGGGGAAGTCTACAAGGGGTTCATCAGCGATGAACCAACCAGAACCTCGTCGTCAAGAAGGTGGAGGAGCTCCGAGGAGTTTCTGACAACTGCAGAGTTCGAAAGGCATGATCGAAGAATTTCGAAGTTCAGAGATGGAAACTGGGGGAAGGTATTCACGTTGAGCGTGATCAAGGCTCCCAAGCTTGACTTCTACGTGATTCACGCAAGACCTTCCAGATGATGGTCAACGAACAGGGATGGACAAACATCGAGGAGAGATCGTACTACGGTTCGAGTGAGCAAGTCTCCTCGTCCGCAGATACGATGAGCATCATCTCCCGATTGCAGAAACTGGAAAAGCTCATTGTCGAACGACGGAGGCGAGACATGGATGACTCACCTGTGTCGGTACACATTTGGATGTCGCTCTATGATTGGGTGTGCATGAGAGGGTGTGGGTGGCAGGTGACCGCCAACCCCATCATTGACTCCTTGCAAAAGGCGATGTCCGACCTCGTCAACACGTGCAAGGGCTTGGTTGTGGTGTGCGTGAATCGCGACGTAGCTTTCCATGGAGGAAGAGGGGACTTGGGGACGATCGCCAACAAGGTGAGCGAGATCTGCAAGGCGGCAGGCGCGTTGGTGACCGAGAATGATCGCCTGTGGCGCGTTGCCCACGCGCTCACAGGTAAGAACTACAAGATCCCTGGAAGCTCGAATCTGCAACATTTCCTCTTGAAGCGATTGTTGGTGGAGAAATCCATCGATGTGATCGCGCCAAGCAACGCGTTCGTGCGTGAGCTGGAGGAGACATGCATAAACGAGCCCGACCTTCGCTTCAATATCCCGAAGAACATGGAGGAGTCGAAGGTGAAATTCGAGTACAAGCCGACCTTCACTGCTCAATCAAAGCAGAAGCAAGAACGGCAGGATGAAGGACACGGCGGACAAGATGCGTTTGGGAACATCGATGTCAGTGATCAACGTCTTCGATGGTATGCGGTCACCGAGCTCAGTGAGTTGATCTGCGAACTTTGTGTGAAAGAGATGCAGATGAACAAGTCGAAGGTGCTCGGGTCAAACTCAAAATTCAATCCCACTTCTTGCGTGAACTGTTGCGCGAACTGGAATGCGGATACGAACGGTGTTGTGAGATCAACCGAAGGGAGGAAGCTGTATACGCGACTTTTCGCAGAATGCGTGGTTGCAATCCCAGATCTTCAAAATCTCATGGTGGACGTCAACAATGTTCAGGCCATGACCACGATTATACGGGAACTTGCATATTCCAAGCTGAAGAAGGAGCTATCCCACGTGGGTTTCGTGAGCATGACAATGGATCAGGCAGCACAGTTCTACAATAACGGTCACGGGAAGCAGTTGTGTGCATCCCGGGATGTGATCACGTGCAAGAATTCCGAGGGAGTTGAGGAGAGGACCTCCATCTTTGTGATAGACAGAGATCTTGGCAACGTGGCCTATTCATCCTGGATCAAGAGCGTGCTTGATCAAGGGGCGATGTACGACCTCCTGGGACAGACTACGAATGAGGAATCCTTGGGAGACGTCGTCGAGATGATATTGGGATTCTTTGAGGTGATGTCGTACTTTTCAGCACGAACTTCCATTGTGGAAAGATGCATGGAAGATCAAGAGGGAGTTTGAGCATTCAATCGTACGGCACCTCGCCGGGAACGTGAGCCACACAACGGGCCAGAACCGAAAGCGGAACAAACCATCCGCCCAGCTCGGGGCGCCCACGAAAGAAAGATCAAGCCCAGACATCCGCGATCCCTGACGACCGAGCATGCCACCCAAGGATCCAAGAGGAAGGCAACAGAGAGCGAAGGTGACGGTCTTGGTCAAGTACCAGACCCGAGCCGAAGCTCTCAGCCCAACGTTGGGAAAGAAGAGAAGAAGCAGCGAGTGATTGATGGGCGGAGAGCAGCACTCGGATTCCTAGTCTCAATGGAAAAGTGCATGGGAGAGATGGGAATTTGCATGAGATGCGCGAACCTGGCCCACGACGGCGACTGCAAGAACTATGAGGAGGCTGCTGGGAATGAGAAGGCGATGAAGAAGATCCGTGAACTTCTCAGCAGCGATCATGTTTCCTCGGATGAAGAAATGGGGGATACGGAAGAGCCGTCCTCATCGACGTCCAAGGAACGCAAGAAAGGGGGACAAGAAGGGAAAGAGACAATAGAAATGTATAGCTATACCATCAACCTGGTGGAGATGGCTGACACGGCTGAGGGAGGAGAGCTACAATGCGGTGGCGTGGACCTCACCCACAATCCGTGCGGGGACAACAGAACGTTCAAGACGACGCTAGAGCGAGGATGTGACACCATCCCATGCTACATCCCGAAGTATGGCGACGTGAGTGACGTGCATATGCCATGGGCGTACGCGTCTATTGTTGACCCCAAGTACTTTCCCAAGGGTGCCAACCTTGAGCAGGTGGATGTGATGCAGCTTGGCAAGAGCGTCAATTTCTGCGTTGCTCCTTTTGACGGTGCTCCACTATGCAAGATTGGCGATGATCGCTCGGTATTTGCTACGAAAGATCAAGCAAACCAGCTATCTCACAACCTATGCAGAGTCCTTCGGCACAAAATCGGCAATTGCCGAGGAAGTGTTTTCAGATGCGATGAAGGTGGATGGGTCGACATCGAGCAGTCATTGACGACCGAAATAACGACATATTCCCACCTTCAACTTCGAGAGCAAAACGATACATGGGCATCATGGAAGTGATCAAGTGGCAGGAGTCCGGACAAAAGAAATCGAGATTTCAGGTCCTGGCAGCAAGGTTTCCAAGCGTCATGAACCCGAATGACATGAAGGCGGCCAGGGAGGAGATGAAATATGCTGGCCTGGATCGGGACGACATCGACAGGATGTTCAACAGATGCGATGGATGGTACAGACCTTGGTGCATCCGGATCACAACTGGTCACAGTGATTTTGGATTCATGAGCTCATCAGGTATTCCGCAAGAATGGGTGATTCTCTCGGAGGAGCATTCCATGTGACGTATGTGGAGAACCTGCCAAGCATCGTACGCTGTGGGCTAGTCCCCGGCGGGATCGATGGCGGAAACAGGCTAGCATTGCACTTCGGAGCATTTGCACCATGGGATGAGATGAACGTAGCAACGAAGGTGACGCTACTGAAACGTAAGGTCGGGGCATCCGATTGCGATCATCTACATTCCCAGTGCAACCCTCGCGCGGTATGGAGCTGGAGTCGCGGCAAATGGTACATTTATGGTCTTTGACGTGATCCCGTTCTATGAGGTCAAGTCCATTTGGATTGGCAAAAGCAACGGAGGGAAACGCCTGGAGTGCGGGGACGTTAAGCGAGCGTACTCAAAATGTGTGGAAAACGAGATCTGTCCGGGTTTCGTCAACTCCTCCCAGGAATCGCGAAGATCAACGAGAGGATGCCTGAGACCGAGGCAGGTGCCGACAATCTGCACTACATCAAAGACATGGTTGATCGTGCATGCGAACTGTTTCGGGAAAACAAGTTGGAGGAGTTTGATGCGCAGACCAACGAGGTCAGGGACGAGATCAGCAAAGTCGTCATCCTGAATGACGAGACATGGGAAGGACTGAGGTGCCGGATATGTCCGTCATGTGCGACCGCGATTCCCACATGCTTCTGTGTGTGCCTGGAATGTGGAGCGCAATTGATCTCTACCGGGAGATTCTACATCCACATCAGTTCCGACGACGACGAGGGCAACCAAAGGCCCAATGTCTCGGGTGATGCCAGGCGCGCGCAAGACGAAGCCAACCATGATGCGGCAGCACAGGAAGAGGATGATGAGGCGGAGGACGTTCCTGAAGAAGACGACATGGACACGCAAGGATACACGTCCGGCTACATGTCTGAAGAGGAAGATGGCGGTTGGCAATACCGCGACAATGACTTGGCATCGCGGGATATCATAAATACCCAGCGGATGGCGATTTGCCTTGATGAGCCGCGCGAAGCTCAATACATGGCGGGATTCATCGCACTGCAGATGTCAAAGATGTGGGGGATGTTCGAAGGTGGTGAAAAGAGAACGGTCGATGCCGCGCTCGAAGGGAAGCCAGGCTGCCCATACCACAACGACTTCGCGAAGTACCAACATGACTGAGCACGATCAGGAAGGGATCCTGTTGCCGTCAACGGTCCAGAAGATTAGCCACTCTCAGAATGTTCGGACAAGGACCTTCCGGTCGGCTGAGGAGCGTGATGAATACATTCGTCTGATGGTATGCAAGTGCGAGGGGCTATACATATTCTACAAGCTGTGGATTGCAGCGAGAATCCTCGACGTCACCAAGGACGAAATGAAGCTCCTGGTCAAGGATCGCGTGCGCCCGGTGGGTGATATTATTTACAGATGCTTCTCCCTGGCTTTCAACTGTAAATATATATCGTTCGTAAGGGATGGCTTGAACCTTGGCAAATATGGTTATTCGGTAAATGTGAGCGCCATTATTGCAGCCACCGACCCGAATAAATGTGACACACCTCTGCTGGATTGGTGCCTCCGAATGGGGCATTGGATACCAGAAGATCATCACAAGAAGTGTGTCCGGGCGCGAGAAGCCCAAAAGAATTTGGACGAAGAGTTCCGTCGACGTACCCACAGACTGTCCATTGGAGACAGGTATGCGTAATGCAGATGTTGATTGCGGCACGATGTGGGCTAGTCCCCATCTGTTGCTTGCGTCTCATCAACGTCATTGCGATGGAACGACTCTACATCTTGATATGATTTCATACGTCCAAGATGAATGGATATGTATACATTTACATATTCCGACGGCTATGACATTCCGGATATTCATGGATGGAACTATTACCTCATGGATGATTTCCTTTTCATTATATATATTATTCATGGTACCTGGAATGGCCATGTTTTGCATGTATTGCTCGCCAAATCTTCTTTGCCAATAGTATTCAGATGGCACATGACCGTGCGCTGCTATGGATTTCTATGGCCAACCCACTTCTGTGGATGACGGCTGCGCGATGCGCAAATGCGGCAGCCGGGATTTCAAGTGGTTGCGTATTGGCTAGAGGCAAAATGTCTCTTGCATCTGAGTATAGGAACGTGCTACGATTTGCGGATGCATGTTTCTGCCTCAATTGGACCTGGCAAGTTTCACAATGAATGGACGGTGTATAGCAATAGTGAGTGAAAGAGTGTTTGACACAGTTTCGTAGCTGAAGCCGTGGCCAGTGGAACGTTTTGTGGTGTTTGGACCGCATGATGAACAATGCGACCCAAATGGGGGATGTTAAAACCCTCCTGGCCCCGTGCCTAAATTGGGAAGCAGTTCTGAGGTCCGTGTTTGTGTTGCTTACAGGGTTCCATTGATTGCCATTTGGCTCAAGGTTCAAGATCTTATGTGAAGCTGCGTTCATACGTGATCGGCAATTGAGAGCGGAAAACACTTCGCTTGCGCTGCATTTGTCAGGACCACTGTTGTAACTATTATTCCTTCTCCCTTACAACATTTACACGGGTTCGGCTATAACGGTTTGACCGTATACACCTTTCTACGTGGTTGGTATTACAGCTGGAGGGTTCGGTGGACAGCGTCCCACGGGACGTCACCTTGCCGTCTCTTGACATTATGGAACTTCCCCTACACGCGGGGCTTTGACCTTTGTTATTTGATGGCACTGTCGATCTTGAGAATGTGTATGATTCCTCATTTGATCTGGTTGAGCTTCTCTACCTCATTTATCTATGTGAACCCAAGTGTTGCACGTAGCCGCCTCGCCTCGCGCTCTGGGCCGCTGCTGCGACATTCCCTGGCCCAGGTGACGTGTCCTAGACGGACTTTCCACCCCGGCCTTGGCCGCTGGTCGGCTGCTGGTGATCTTCACCACTTTCACGCACCGCTGCTGTGCGGCCATTGGTGATCTACATCACCCTCCTGCACCGCCGCCGGCGGTCGCCTTGAACCACTTCCTACTTCCGTTGCATCAACGCGAATTCTGTGATATGGCGAGCGGGTCGATCGCAGGGGCTGGGGCTGAGAAAAGCCTCCCCACACCTCGCAGCGCATCCTCGTTGCGGTTTCCCTACCCCGTCACCGGCCGCGTCAGAGCCGTGGCCAACATCCTGCAAAACAGCTTCAACGGCTGGGTTTCCAAGCTTAACGGGCGTGCGGCTTTAAAGGCTGCCCGTTTGAGCGATGTGATCACCGGAGAGCAGGTGGAGACTATGATCAATGGTCTCGTCAAGTGCGACAGTTACGACTCCTTTCCCGAGGATGTTAGGACCAAAATCCTAAATTACCGGAGAGGTAGGGCGGCTAACATCGTTGCCCTGCTCAAGGATTCTGGTTTCGTCGCAACCGAGCACAATGCCCTGACAGCTGCGGCAATTCTGTGCGATGCGATCCCTGTCCGTGGCTCTGCCACCCATTACATCCCTGATGCCCGCATAGCGCCGCTCGGGATTGATGAGGCGAATGACGTCGACCCGGCAGTATACCCCTGCTGTCGACCATCCGGAGGAGGGTGGTCTTCGTCCATCACGAACGCCGACGGGGAATTGAAGAAAAGCTGGAGGACTGAGTGCTCGGCGGTCAGGCAGAACCAGTACAGAAGCTACGTCGGCTTCACGCACGACTGCTACGACATGGCTGATCCGCGTCGTTCCCAACACACGGGAGGCATCAGCAGCTTCACTCAGTACGAGCCCTCCATAGTGAGAAAGTGGCTACAAATGCGCCCCCTTGCTATGTTTGTGCCCCCAGAGATCGTTGTTGACGGCATCTCCCTCATTAAGGATAGAACCTTGGAGGACATCATCAACATGTGTCAGGACAGGGCCGCTAGCAGATCGATCGACCGTCTGCCGTCTATGGAGGCCTACGGCGGGTTTGGTGCATTTGCGGAGCACATGACCTCTGAGCTGAAGGTCGCTACCGTGCTTGACCAATTCTTCCTGTGGGAAAAGGTTGAGAGGCTCGCCACCCCCGGGGTGACCAACGTGGCCCACGACAACGGCATCACAGCCGGCGAGGGGTACTGGATCGTACCTTCTCTCTCGTCCATCATTGACGCGGAATCCCCGGGAGCATTGAGAACAAGCTCTGGGCTCACGGACTCAGTCAATTCTCCCTCTGGGCCTCCATCGCCCATGAAGAAGTGGTGAGCTCAGAACAAACTCGGGATTTGGACGTCGCTGATCTACAGCCAAGCGCTCGGGTACACCCCGTGGGCGCACTACGGCCAAGGAATTTGGGCCCACCTTTCCTTCATGCTCCCTGTGGACGCTGCCAGCGGCAACAACCCCCACGGGGACAAAACGCGGCGTCTCATGTTGGCTCGGGCACCTATCTTCGCTCTCGCCATCAAGTTCTCCCATGACCTGGAGTTGATCACGGGTGGAGAGGGGTTTTCCACGTGTTACTCGAATGGAGACAGTGAGTTGCAGCGGTTCAACCCTTACATTGAGGTTAACCCCTGCTCTCCATCGCTCTCCTGGAGGAAGCGCGCCTTCTTTCAGCCTAATGCCATCGGGGAGATCGGCGCGACCAAGCGCGAACTGGAGCGGTTGGCTGCTCCTAGCACCCCTACGAAGACTGGTGGATTCAGCCCGGAGTTCGCCAGGCATCGCCTTGTCAGCAACACCTTTGCTGTGAAGGTGCAGGAGGCTGGGTCATCGATCCCATTTGCACTTGAAAATGAGTACCCGAAATATCCGGGTTACATCATGGAAAAGAGCATTTGGCGCCATCTACCATATTCCTTGACATCGACAAGATGATCGGAAAGTACAAACAGGAGTGGATCACGAACCCCGAAAGTGATGTGCTTCCTAGCCTGAGCAGGCCCAAGACCTCTCACCTGACTACGTATGACCAGAACGCCCTCGAAAAAGAGTGGATAGGTTGGGGAAACCAAATGTTCAGGAACGTCATCCTGACCGTATTCCCGGAGTTCGCCCTCACATGCATCGATTCTGATGTTCCGACCATACCGTCGGTGTTGAAGGGCCTCCTGCCTATGAGCACAACTGGAATCACTGGTATCCTCGCCGCAATAGCGGCGGGATGGGGGCCTCCCACATATCTGGAGGAGCCAACGATCAAGGCCAACGCCCAGGTGCTTGTTTTCTACGATCTTTGCTTTGCATCGCGCGGGAAGACCAAGAAGGGCTCGTACATCACGGCGGACGAATTCAGTGCGCAATTGGACATTCTCCGGTCCACTGACAGTGGGCCGCGAAAAGGGTCCACCGCGAAGGTCCAGTTCCACTGCCCATATGGGGATCATGATTACCGCATCCCCATCGCCACCCTGGTCGAAGAGGCCTCACGGCTCATCCATGACCGCGAGAAAGCGGTCGGAAGGGAGGCCATGGGGTATGACACCTGCATCTTTGCGACCCGCCTCCATGACCTGGCCGATTGGGATGAGAAAAAGAAGGTGTCGGTCATCAAGAGCAATGCGCAGACCCTCATCCACCTCACCCTGGAAAGGCTTGAGTCCGTGAGGAGGGCTGGATCGAATGTGGTGATCCTCATTTTGGTTGCGTCGTGGCTTCAACCCGCACGTAATACGAACATGCTCGGCGTCATCACGACCTTCATCAGGGCAGCGATGAAGAGGAACCTGACCGCGGTTCCTGCGGATTTCGCATTTTGGGGCGACCACTGTGTAGGCAGTTCCGGCGCCCCCGCGAACAAGTACAGAGCTGCGTTAGCGCTCCCGGCACTCGTCAGTGCGGCAGTGGACATCTCGTGGACGCTACGCCGCGTCATGAGTACGGCCAACGCTGCGAAAACGTTGGGCTTGCTGTACAAGAAGACCATGTACCCACCCGACGAGGACGCGAAAGTGAAGGCGGAGAGGATTCTGCAGACCAAGGTCTGGGATGATTCACTGACTTACTCTGCTGCCCCGTCAGCGAAGATCGCCGGGACAGATAGCTCTGGCCAGTCGCATGACGTGGAAATGACTGATGCGTCATCCGAGGTGACGCCCCCCGCACAGGTGGCGGCTCCCTCTGACTGAAGCGAAGGCCCCAGCCCGTCAGGCCGAGACGAAGCCGCCACCGACGCGCCCTGTCTCGCCACCGAAAGCCTCGCCCAGCAAGGCCAAGGCGAAGGGGCCCATTGACATTAGAAGTGTCCCCAAGGCCCCTGTCCCTACTGTGCCCGCAAAGGTTGGCATGCCAGCTAGATCGCCGGATCCCGGTTCTACGGCTACCAAGGGTGCCCCTCCCGCTCGGGCGCCGACTACCCGCACTTCCAGGGGGAGTTCACCGGTTCCCGAGCCAGCTGACCCACCAAAGGCCCTTGGATGGGGGGGCCCAGTGCCCAAATCTGTGCTGACTCCACCCGGGAAGGACGAGAGCAATTTCCCGCGCCTTGCTACGTCTGAGGCGTCTCGCAAGGCCGCCGAGGCCGCCAAGAAGAAGGCTGAGGAGCTGAAGAAACCAACGGGCAGTGAAAAGAAGGATGTTCCCGCGCTCCCTACCGTCGAGGAGAAGGATGACGACATGGATGTTGACGCTGAGAAGGCATATTGGCGCGGCACGCCGGTAGAACCGGCCGCCCCCGCCACTGCCGCGCCGCCCGCGGCGCCAGTGGCCAGGCCGGTCGATCTCAGTGGTGTGGAGAATTTTGAGGACCTCATGGAGACCCTTGATCAGGCAACTGACGATGTACCAGACGTCGATTCCTATCCTGCTGCGTCAATGGAAGTAGGGGGGAGCACCGGATCGGGGGGGCCTCCGACAAAGGAGGATCTCTCAGAGTTCGATGAGGTAGACCCCGACGCCCGCACCTCCACCGGGGACCCGGGGGTCTCCGTTGGGGGCTGTGTCCTCACCCCCGACGGTGAGTATTTTGACCCTGACTCGCAGGAGACCTTTCACTCGCTTGAAGCGTGGAAAGCTCAGCGGAGATCGTCCCGACATAGGGTCGTCCGGGCTAGCGCCACAGAGTCGAAGGACCTGGTACACGGTGGCCTCGAGGAACCCGAAGAACGGAATCCCAATTACTATGGCGAGGACACGGAGCCGAAGAGAGGATCGATCCCCCTTGACGAAGCATTCACCCGGCCCGACAGATTTGTACTTCATCACATCGCCGCTCGAGAGAAAAATTTCGAGCCGATCGTGGCCAGCTACGCAAACAAGGCGAGGAACTCGGACCAGGTGAACGCTGCCATCGCCAGTGATCGCCATGGGCAACGTGAAATGGCCAAACGTGCCACACTGGTTGACTGGGCCCACGCATATGCGGACAAATGCACTGTGCATGGCCCCAGGCAACTCCAGTATGTCCACTTCGGAAAGGAGGCCACGGATAGAACCGAGGCTGACGAGTGGACGAAGGTTATGGAGACGATCGTTCCCCCTGAGTACCCGCCGGAGATTCGTGATCAGATTGACTCCAAGTTCGTAACCCGAAAGGGCGAGTCCGGCGACCACCACACCGGCATCTTCGGAAAAGCCAAGCAGCCGCTTGGGAATTCCAATTCATACCCAAACAGGAGTCGGTGCGATGCAATGGTGCACGACGGAACCTGACTTGGGATGGTCGATTCCCGGAATGGCGAGGTCATCCCTTGGATGACGCTTTTTGGACGGCAGAGTACATGAACGCCTATGACCTCAACTCTCAGCTCTCCGCGGTCCGTGCCGGCCTTGATATGGCTTTGGCGACCGCCTGGAGGATGGGGCACGTCCACCCGCACGTGGCCGGTGCTGTGGCTGGGTTGCAGAAGATCAGGACATTCTATGATTGCCTCCACGCCGCTCACCGCAAGACCCGGCTAGGTTCGTTGCCCTTTCACCAGATCGTAGGTGAACTTGATCGGGTTGACGACCGTGGCAACAAGCTGGAGCCCAACATCCCTGATACATGGCGAACCACCGCGCTCAGAGGGGAGTATCCGGACTGCCTGGCACAATCGGTCGCGCAGGTCTTCCGATCCATGTGCGGCCCTTTGGCCATGTCTGGATCGCGAGAGGATCGGGCGGTTATCATTCGTAGAGATGAGTCCGCCTTTACCCGTGGTGACAAAATCATGGGCATTCCCTGGCCGGCTTATCGACGTCCTACAGCACGTGAGATCAAGGAGTCCAGGAAGAAGGCGGAGAAAGAAGGTCACAAACCCGATGATGACGTTGACATGAACGAACCCCGGGACAAACCGGTGGTGACTGGAGAGGAGGCAGCGGGAACAACCGCCACAGAAGCCTCCGACAAGAAGGACGACCCTGTCCCGATTGCTACTCAAGCTCCTGACGCTCCCGCTAGGCCCGCCCATCCTCCTGCGGATGCACTCCCTAGGCATGCCGAGGCGAGAAGCGCTTTGCTGGGTGTTCACGACACTGCAGGGCCGTTCGCCGCGCCCAGGGACCTGCACACCGGCCAGTTCGTATACGTCGACTGCACGAAGGAGGAGAGGGCCATGCTGCCCACGACCATCGGCTCACAGTTCGAGGCGGAGCGTGCTCTGGCCGAGCTGAGGACCGTGAGTCGCGTCGTTGGCGACCCGCGTGATTCCGAGGAGTACACGTATTGGGAGACATCTTCGCATGACACTCTCTCCTACGCCTTTTACAGCGTGCCGGGTCAGTATAGGAACGTTCCAGCAGTGAAATCCGCCTCGCGTATCTTTGACCAGATTCCCGACGGCCAGCTCGTGCGACCGGACAAGCCAGAGCCCGCTGTTCTTCGCCTCAGCGCAGTGAAGGGCACTGAGGCCACACGGCGAAACCTCGAGAAGCTGAAGGAAGAATCCATCAAGAAGAATGTGGTCATCCTCGGCGCCAGGAGAGGCGAAGATATCGCCCCCAGGATCGGAAACACGGTCGCTACTCTTTGCGCTAAAGTCGGGGAAATTGCCCGATTCCTGGAGATGGGAGTGAGATCCAGAGCAGGACCTATCCTCCCGACCAGGAGTGACCCTGACCTGATGATCCAGGCCATTGTTCCCGCCCCCACAGAGCTGCTGGATTACTTCGCCGACGAGATCCGTCAGAAGGTGGAGAGCAGGGCGGGCGCCTCTTCGCACTATTACAGGAGAGCATGCGCGGAAATACGCGACGCGCTCCGTGGAACAGCCGTGCAGCCTGGAAATGCTGGCGCGGTCAAGGACCCAGAATTGGAGGCCTCGTCTGCCAGCGGGCAAGGGAACGTCACTTCGGTGATACAACTGAAGAAGTTCCTGAGCCACTACTTCGGGACCAGTCTCGAGTCCGACGATGCCTTTTCATTGTACCTCCTGTCTTCTTTCCTCGAAGACGGGGTGGGAATGTTCGAGATCATCATCACCGTCATCCGTGACAAGGAGCGTCGATTGCTGCCAGGTTCCGCCCGCATAGCGGCGGTAAGGTCGCTTGAGATCGGATCTGACACTGATTACCGAGCATTTCGTGAACGATATCAATACATGCTCTACGAGAGCCCTGTTTGTCTTCCTGTCACCTCTAAGGTGGTTCCCAAGACACTCTACAAGGTGGTGCCACTTCGGATGTATCGGCTCTACGTAGAACGTGGAGCGATCATCCGGGGTGGGCGAGCCATGATTGAGCTCCTCCCATCCAGGCCGGATGAGTACCAACCCATCCGTGATCACGGTGAATGCCCCAACGACACTGTCGACCGCATCACCGATGGCAATGTGACAGAGCTGCACACCTCGGGTCGACGCCAGAGGAGCGATCCCCGATATGTGGTCATGGCCCTCGATGCACGTTTCTTCTCCATGGAAAATGGGGGCATGCATATTACTCGTCAGGGTACCTTTGCATCGCGCGAGAACATCGCGATCGGGTACTGGAGATGATTTACTTGAGGCCATGGTGCTATCCGCCCAACTTCCTCAGCTCCGTAAGTGAGAACCCGAGGAAGTGTCGGGACGAGATGGAGAAGACTTGAGATAACCAAGGCGGAGCATGTCCGGGAGGTGCTGTCTGTTCCATGCCACAGGTGCATGACGACTCATCCGATCGGCGCTCACCTGTGCACTGCCTGCTACCTTCCCATCTTCTATGAGGGTGTCCTGCCCACCGGAGACACGGACGGCGGCCCTCGCACGATAGCGAGCACTGACGGGGTGATTCCCAGCTGGTTGGGGAAATACGGGGGCGTCGTCCCCACTCTGTGGAACAACGCAGACGCCAACGCCATCGGAATGGCCCTCTACTCACAGAGTCCCGCCGTTGACGCCCGGTCCTTGCTGATGTCTGGGATGCGACCTCCTAAGTACCTCGACAAAGAGGACGTGGACGGCATTTTCCAGAAACTCCACGACTCGCTCCGAGACGAGGTTCTTGACGGCAAATACCGTGACACCGTTGACCACAATGTGGAAGAGTGGGTCGCAAAGGCGATCTTGGTAAGGGGTCTTGCTTTCAACGGGAACACCGTCCCCGACTTCTTCGAAGAATATGAAGGGTATGCGGCTGAGTGGGGCAGACGCCTAACCACCGCAAACTTCAACGCCAACCGCTGCGGCTTTTACACGTCATACTACATGGTCGAAGCTCACATCATTGGGCTGAGATCCGGGCATCTTTCTCCGATACTCCCGAACGATGTGTCCGGCGAGACGTTCAAGGCCCAGGTGGAACTGCTCGCACAACACTGTGGGGTAATGCAAGCCATGCGGAGGAGGGCCGGCTTTGATCCCGCCGCGCGTCTCAAGCAGGCTATGGACACGGTACGGGAAGGCGTAAAGAATTCGAAGGGCTACGCCTACACGCTCAACGACCTCAGCAGTATGGATGAGCTGATCTACCGGACGGCCACCGTTGCCTACGACACGTGCTTGGCCGACCGTCCGCAAACCCAGGACGACATCAAACAGGAGCTGGCCGATCCCGCGCCCAGGAAATACCGCTTCCGACCCCGCGATCGCCATCGACCCGGGATCCGCCTTACACCAGGCCCCGGCGTGAAAGACGAGGAGGAGCCCGACTTTGCTGGATCAGCGCAGGATGAGCTGGGATCTTCGCACAAAGACGATGAGAAGCCTGTGGACGACGATGAGGAGGAGATCCCTCCCCCTCCGCCACCGCCCCCGGCTCCTCCCGCGCCGCCTATCCCGGTAGAACCGGAGACCCCCTGTGGTATCCCACACAGGCGTCGGTTCTGGCGGGGCTGTGCCAGTTCCTCCTCCTCCTCCCCCGTTCCTATTGCTGCGGTCACAACGGCTGGGGATCCTTTTGAGGAAGAGGACGTGGCCGTCAATACTCGTGTCCCTGGCACCGAGTCCGAGCTGGAGGCTGACACCGATCAACCCAAGGGCAGGGGGGGTTCACATCCCTCCTGGCGGGCAACCCAGCTCCAAGAGCATGGCCCAGCCTGCCCGTCCATCCCCGGTCCCCGCTAGAAGCGGTGCAGAAGAAGGGGAGAGAAGGGGCAGGACCAAGGGGTTCTACACCCAGAAGGATCCCTTCACCGGCGAGGACGCGACTCCCCGGGTTCGTCTTCGGTCTGGCGGTCCCGGAACTCCTGCGTCCCCACCACGGGATGCCACTGGTTCCTTGGGCGGCCGTAGCGGCTATGACCCGCGCGATGATGACGACGGAGAATGGGAGCTTCCTCCGGGCGTGCCTCGGGCCACTCGTGCGGCCGATGAGTTGCGACCCCACCGAGATGACGATCGATCAAGGACCGCGCTTGGGGCTCGCGAGGATCGTCGCGGCCCTAAGGGTGAGGCGAAGGGTCGAGGCGCGAGGATCCTGGCCCGCCCCGACAAAGGGATGATCGTGGCAGGGATACCCGCGGAGGCCGGCGCGATGATCGCCGACCTCCTCCACGTCGTGAGGAGCCCTCTGAGAGGCGCGGTCCGGGGCGAGACGAGCGCCGCGGACGTGATGGCCCCGCCGATGACCGTCGCGATCGCCACAGAGACCGGCGCAGGGATGACCGACGTCACCAATCAGATCCCCCTCCGCCTCGCCGACCCCCGGCTGGCGACCGCAGTAGAGATGGTGGTGAGGACCGCCGTCGGGATGGAGGAGGCGACCGAGGTGACCGCGGTGGTCGTCGGAGAGATGACGCGCCCAGAGACCGGGAAGAACCCGGATCAGGGTGGTAGGCAGGTACCGCAATCATCATCCGCCTTAGAAGGGCAAGGATGGCGCACATGTCGCCGAAAAAGGCGACTGCACCGGTCCTCTTCTCGCCCATGCGGCGCTGCTGGGGGTGATGGTCTCCATTGCCCTGTACCGCTGATCCGGAGTTGTTCGCGTTCCTCCCGCACCGCTGCCGTGCGCGCCGGAGACGGTTCCCCTGATGATCCTGTGTGAGGCTGTGACCGCACTAGAAGTGCCGGGCCAGCCGGAATATCTCTATCATGGTTCCTCCCAACTCGGTACCACCTTCAACCACATCGTGATATGCTGTGAGGCGCGGTGATGCAGATAGGGTCCCCCTCCGCGTATTACTGTCCCATGACAATACATGAACGGCACGAGAGGAATCTTCGTCTGGCTCCTCCAATGTGTCCTTGTTCACTCACGTGGCCCATTCGTCAAATAATCCTGTCGCCCCGCTAATTCGGGGTGGTGGCGGGATTTTAACTGGGGCCCAGGTGCTGCCGTTTGGCTCACCTCTGAGTTGACACTGGCATTTTTGGTTGGTTCCGTTCGTTGTGAACTCAACTGTCTTGCATCCTTTCTCTCGTCCAGATATCGGATGAGGGGTGTGTGTTTCGTTCACGTGTTGTTTCTTCATAAGCGAATCGGCCGAATGGCCGTTTGGCTCAAGTTTTCCACTTCCCGACAGGTCTTCTGCGGTAAAACGTCAGGTGCCATAGTGCGGCGGTCTTTCCCCTCATTGAGTAGTTTGCTGCTTGGTGCGGGATAGGGCTGGCACTAGGAGGTACCTGGTTTTGCGGCGCGGACGCCCTGGGCTTGGTGGTATACTTCCTGATTTTCGTTTGCAACGTGTCTCCAAACCTCCCCAAACATTTTCCTCTTCTACCGTCACTTCCTCAACCCGGTCATCATCCACAGCTTCACCCGAGTTGTGTTTCCGGGTGCTGTGGGCACTTTGTGATTTACTTTGTGCTCATTTGCTTCCCTGGGCTACTTCGTGTTCGCCCAAAACCTCACTTTGGAAAAGTCCCCGCCGCACTTGAGTACGGAACGTTGGGGACTTAGTTTGTTTGCAATTTCCGTTGTCACTTTCGAAAATGTCTCCGCAAGACACAAGTAGGGATCTTTCGTTGGCGTTTGCTCGGGAATCGACCACCCAAGGCGCGCATGCGACTCCGTCCCCCACCGCAAGAAAGGATTTAGTCTACGACAGGGGACCGTCTGTGTTACTTAGCACAAGGCCACCCCCCCCTCGAAATCCGAGTGGTAAGGCGAAGGGGAGCAGGTAAGGCGGAAGGCCGTGTTTCTTGCGTCCAACACGCCGTTGTAGTCGGCGGATTGAATGGCTTGACTTCACAACTGCCAGCTGCTACTTCCCAACCAGCTCAACAAGGCAACCGCTGGCAAGGAAATGTGATGACGGATATGAGACAGTCTGTCCGAACTGACGTTGGATGTTGGTGAGCATCGCCGAGTCATCCACTGAGTTTGGATATGTTTTACCACGGCAGTTTTCCACCCTTTTCCTCTTGCATGCAGACGCACCAAGTTTTTTGCTGATTCAGACTTTTGCTGCTATGTGTCAATGCATTATGTATGTTTGCTGCAAGCTTGGTGCGGTAGCTCAGCACATGCATGCTCTCAAAGCAAAGACAGTTTGTGTGCCATGGCGGTTGTCAGCTCGCCATTTTTTGGATAGTATGTGGCTCAATGTTGACCCAGCTTAGGGATTGCAGTTTCAGGAATTCGCTCTTGTATCTTACGCTCATCTGACACGCATGTCGCATGTTTGCACCCAAGCTACTGTGGTGGAGACACGTATTATGATGATGGTTTTCACTTCCCCCAAAGATTGTAAATTCAAGCAAGGGAGCGGGCGAGAGCATGTCAGGAGGGCAGCAAGCATACAGCTGCACGTTCGTTGGGGTTGGGCTTTGCCAGGCTTACGATGCAAGTCTTAGCCTCGTGGACCGCGAGTACGGCCTGCATCGTCCTCTATGCGGTGTCCAAGATGCGGCCTGACGGCATCAAGCCTGCAGCAACGGGCCCACAGCCGAACAACGACCCGGAGGTGGGTCTGTGGCAGCGTGGAGTATCGCTTCCAAAGAAGAAAGCAGAGGATGGACCTAACGGGCCGACGTAATTGAGCAGGCCGAAAGGCGTGCCAATCTGCTGCCAAAAGGCAGTCGAGCTTGCCACACTTCTAAAGCTGCCTTGTTGCAGCTTGCAGCTTAGTGAGTCGCGCGACTCTGGTACAGTCAGACTTGACTGCCAAGAGCCTGCTTTGCAGTGCCTAAAATGACATATCCGCAGAGCTTGGGGGGTTGAGACAGGCCATCCAAGCTACTTCGCCGATTCAGACTGCGTGTGATTTACTTGCTTGGGTGCGCAAACATGTGTAGCAGGGAATGCTTGGTGACAGGAATGAAGAAGTTCTTTGCCATGAGCGCAAGGACTGCTGTGGGGACACGGGCCAACAGAAGCCGCCAAATCGTTGATCTTTGTTATGAGTAGAATATAGGAAGAATTCAAGTTATTTGTTCAGGAGCTTGCCGTGAAAGCCGAGCTCTTCAAGCAGGCGCTCGCAAGGGCACAGGAGTCGATTCTGAGTTCAGGCACTCAACTTTTCCGAGGAACTGAGGCCTTTGGGCGACAGTGACGAGAACACAAAGAAACGTACTGCGCTTATCGCGCTTGAATTTGAAAAAAAATCCGGAGAACGCAAATCAGAATGAGGCATCGAGCTGTCCACGCAGCTGCCCACTTCCCAGCGAACAGCTTGACATCTCCAGTTAATGACCCGAAAGTGAATTCAGCCGGACATGACAACGGATAGGCGATAGGGCAAGTTATTCACTAGGCACAAGGAATACTCTTGCAGTGTATACATGCAGTACTACCTGCTGAGATAGACACTCCCGACTGCTGCAGTGAATCACATTGACATGAGGATGAATGAAGCATCCGTTGATTTAAGTGTATTGCTCGGAGGACCCTTGTGCGCAAATCTGCTCTGTTTTGCGACACAACGATCAGGAGTTTAAAACGGATGTTAAGATTGTGGGACTTGAACGACTAAGACAGAACCGCAAGTCGAACACTGTAGCATCAACTATGACTCGCGCAAGATTGTATGGGGTGTTTGTGCATCGGTAGGTCTAAGTTGGAACAGACGCGAAGCCACAGACACATCCGGAGGGTGCCAAGTGGCGCTTCGAAACCCGCTAGCAATTTCTCAGCTTTGGCCCCGGCCCAGCCCAAGCCTTCCAGGAACGGCATGGCCCAAGCGCGTGAGATTCCTTGCCATCTCCGAGCTTCACAAACCTGTAAGTATGTGAACGATCCATGTGAGAGGGTTGGCACGTCCTCTCTATAGGGTACAATCAGCTTAAACACAAGCTTGTTCAGCACACATGCGCACTTCTTGAAACATGTTTCTAAACACCATGCCGCGTGCTGAAAAGCATTGACAAGGCCGCTCGGTTTAGAATTGAAATGTGTGTTGAGCGACATTGAGCAACATAGACTCCTGCAGGTTGTCAAACGATGTCAAACGTCGCGGCATTGACGCAGCGCTACGAAAAGCACGACAAGAGGACTGCGTTTACACGGACCCAGTCCAGTGCTATTCAAAAGCGCCCTTTTTTGGAAGTACCTGTCAGCAGCAGGTCACAAAAGTGGAGCAAAATTGAAAAATGGCAAATCCCGCAGGCAGTTTTGGGAGCAATCCAATGGTCGGCTGATCGTCCAGGCTGCCTGCAGAACTCAAGAGCAAGAATGCAAGACACAACTCATTTGTAGCGGTTTGGAAAGCTCTCCTATTCGAAAGTATGGGGGAGGTGGAAGGGCATCTGGTGTACTTGCTCAGCTGTTGCTTTTGCTTGGCTGTTGCTCCTGTCTGTGACGCAGTCCGGTTTTTTGTTTCTCTCAGAGTGTGAGCCTGGCTGCGATTGCAAGCAGAGATCCGGGATACTTGAGAGGCCACAGCCTGGATGGCAACGTTGCTTTTCACACACTTTTCCAATGTGAAAATGAAAGGTTTTGCATCCTGCATGTATATATATATATATATATATATGGTACAGCGTTGCCAGCCCCCCCCCCTCCCCCCCCAATGCTCATGGGTCAGCCAAGTACCCCCCCCCCCCCTGTGGTTGTGGTCCTGTGGTTGGGTTGTGGTGGTTTAGGGTTGGTTTAGAATTGGTTTAGGGTATATTTAGGGTGTATTTAGGGTTGGTTCAGGGTTGATTTAGGGTTGATTTAGGTTGATTTATGTTGATTTAGGGATTGTTTAGGGTTGGTTTAGGTTTAGAAGTGTACGGTTTAGGGTTTGGTTTAGGGTGTATTTAGGGTTGGTTTAGGGTTGGTTTAGGTTTAGGGTTTATTGTTTAGGGATTGGTTTAGGGTGTATTTGGGGTTAGTTTAGGGTTGGTTTAGGGTTAGTTTAGGGTTGGTTTATGTTGATTTAGGGTTGGTTTAGGTTTAGAGGTCTACGGTTTAGGGTTTGGTTTAGGGTGTATTTAGGGTTGGTTTAGGGATAGTTTAGGGTTGGTTTATGGTTAGTTGCGGGTTGGCTTGTCCTGGGGGTGGGGGCCGGGGTTTCTGGGTGCGAGTTCAGGGGGTCGGGGTGGGGGTGGGACCGTAGGTGCCAGGATCCGGGGGCTCGGGGTCTCGGGCCCGGGGGGGGGGCTCTTGGGGGACCATACCATATGGGGGGGGGGGGGTAGCAACACGGAACACGGGACCATATATATATATATGTTTAAATACATAGTATATACGTAACAAAAAAGCTCTTTTTGCAGTTGTGGATTTTCGATTGGCTGGTATCAGAATAGTAAAAGATGAGCCTACCGCCTTTGCCACGGGGTCAGAGAGACTCAGGTTGCAGACATACCAAGAGGTGCAGCAGAACCTGCAGTCTTCTGAAGAGCACCGAGAAGAGGCGAGGAGAGTGAGAGGAGCGAGAGCCGCGCGAGCCACGTGAGCCACGTGAGCCCAAGAGGTGAGGCAGCTGCGCCAAGGAGACCTGCAGCACTTGCATCTGCAGATCCAGGATGGCTATAGATTCTACATGATTCAATATGATTCAATAGATGGCACCGGGCAGTGGCATTGCCGAGAGCAGAGAGACGCTTTGAGAGTGACGCAGGCCCGCATCGTTGGGCTGCAAAGCCAAGCTGAGAGCTCCACCAAGTCACAGAAAGACTTAGAGGCAGGGCATCCGGGCCATCCGAGCATTTGCACCTGTGACATGCAGGGTGAGCTCAACCAGTCGCAAGACAGCCTGCGATTGCAGCTGGAACACATGGATGAGGCATGCGCAGCGACATGGGAGACATGGCCACAGGGCAGTGCCTTTCAAACTTTCCTATATGGATGGAGTGAACTAACTGTCTTACACCAAGTAGTGTGATAGGCCGCGTTTCCATGGCCTTTACTGTAAATGTGGACAGTGGTATGTGTCTGCAAGGTACGTGCACAGATTGACAAAGAGATTGAAGAATTAGATGAGAGGAAGCGGCAGCTGAGGCATGACTTGTGATTTTGGCCGCACTGAGATGTGTGAATTGCACAGGATGTCCGTGTTTTTTAGAATTTGAGACTTGGCCTATTTGAGACCTCAACAGGATGGAACTGGATGCAGTCTCCCGGCAGCTCGACGAGGCCCTGGGCACATCGTCTCCCTTGCGTGAAAGCAGCCGAGCCAGGCGCGAGCGAAGCAGAAGCAGCACATGGAGAAGTCTGACAAGCCGCTTGACTGAAACCCGATGTAGCCCCTTATTTTTTCCGAAATTTTCAGGATGTAATCGAAGCCGAGAAAGCCGCACAAGCCGACCTTCGAACATGTCGGGGCTAAGGCAGCGCTCCGAGCTGTACAGCATCAAGTCCTCGCTGAAGGCATCGAATTGATGCCGCATCGACACACCTCGGCTGCCGTGTGGGTTTTGTGTCTTTGTACTGCCCCACTGACAATGGGTCGATTAGTTTCAGGGGAAGATCAATGCAGCGACCAGCGAAGCACAGTCATCAGCCGGGCCCCGAAGTGAAGCTGAGCTTTGCGCCGTCCAAGCCAAAGTGTGCCTTGCTGCTTGGCTTTTGCCCGTTTGACTTGCATATGAGTCAAGGAAAGGGAGAAGGATCTGCTGGATCAAACAAGGATGCGCTGTAGTGAGATGCGGGATAGGCATCAAACAATCATATATATATATATATTAGGCATCAAATAACACTTATTAGGGATCAAACAAACTTATAAGGGATCAACAAAAACACTTCTTTTCATTTCTATGGAGACACGGAAACTATGGGGACACGAAAACAAGGAAGGAAGGAAGGAAGGAAGGAAGGAAGGAAGGAAGGAAGGAAGGAAGCAAGCAAACAAGCAAGCAAGGAAGCCCCGCCCCAACCACCCCGCTGATTTGTAGGTTTACAGTGATTAACGCACCCTTTGCTGAATCATCACTTCTTCGATCATCATCACCCTTTGCTGAATCATCACTTCTTCGAGCATCATGGGGGGGCTGCCGCCGCCCCCAACCCCCCCGCTGATTTTCAGAATGTTTACACAGCTTAACGCACCCTTTGCTGAATCATCACTTCTTCGATCATCATCACCCTTTGTTGAATCAGCAATTGGGGGGGCTGCCCCCCCAACCCCCCTGCTGATTTGTAGAATGCTTACAGAGCTTAACACACCCCTTGTTGAATCATCACTTCTTCGAACATCATGGGGGGGGCTGCCGCCCCCCCCCCAACCCCCCCGCTGATTTTCAGAATGTTTACAGAGCTTAACGCACCCTTTGCTGAATCATCGCTTCCTCGATCTCTCTCTCTTTCTCTCTCTCTCGTTTCTTTCTTTTCTTTATGTTTATATTTCTGCATCTTTTTCTTCACTGCTTGCGAAAATGCTGCGCCTGCGGCGAAATCTGTACCGTACCTTGCGAAAGTGCTGCGCCTGCCGCGAAATCGGTACCTGACCTTGCCAAAGTGCTGCGCCTGCTGCGAAATCTGTGCCGTACCTTTGCGAAAGTGCTGCGCCTGCCGCGAATCTGTACCTGACCTTGCGAAAGCATTGCGCCTGCCACGAAATCTGTACCTGACCTTGTCTTAATTGCCCGCCGGGCGCGCCGGCAGCACGTCCCGCACGTTCCCCACGTCCTCCACGTCCCCCTCGTCCCGCACGTCCCCCACGTACGTCAGGCTGATGGAAAGAAAGGACAGGTTGGTTATTTGGAGCGTATTTGAGAGCTGAGGAGCTTTTAGCGTTGGAGTTTTGGCAATGTCCAAGCAGTGGATGGTGGACCATGCCTGGTCCAAAGTGAAAGATGACTTCGATGCCTGCAAGATCTTCGGAAAGTTGGCTACCCATTTTTTGCCTAGCCATGTGTGGCTGCCCACCCGTGCATTTGCATTCCACAACCATTATCATGTCTTGACTGCCCCATTTGGCCCCCAATGAGTTGTTGAAGCTTTGGCTACCCATGCGTGACTTCAGTGTGGAATTGGCTAAGCAAGCTGTTGGCTCATTGCCTAGTAACTGCTGCTGCGTTGCAAAACATATCACACGCCAAACTTTGACAGCGTTTTCAATCAAGGACCTACGCATTGAAACAAAGTAACTGTTTGGGATGTGAGCCAGCATGCAAGCACACCCTTTAGGAAGAAACATGTGCACACAATTGGTTATACCTGACAGTGCTGCCATTCTGTGCCGCCAGGGTGCTAAGTGCCCAAGATCCAGGCCATCATGGATGACACCCATCAGGGCTACCTGTTGAAATGGCAGCCCATTGGCAGTCCATCCATGAGATTTTGACCCAAGAAGGAGCATGCTGGACCCAACCAATTTTGCAACTTTGATGCTGGCGCACCCATCCAATCGAGGAGGCACTGGCATCAACAGCGGGTCAATGCATGTGAAGGGTGCAGCCATAGTGAAATCTGGGGCTGACCTGTCCCATTTGGGAGCCAGCTGTGCCTTTGAGATGGCAACCCATGCTGAGGCCCAACAGGCCCAACAGGATTTCAATGCAAAGCTGCACCAAAAGTCCCAGACCATGATGGCCAAGCCAACAGGTGCAGAGCGGATCCTATCTGTGAGCCCATCCCACACCAGCCAGTTCATCAAAGCAAGTGTTGCTGGAGCTGTCACTGACCAACCATCCCGCAAAGGACCAGATGGCCATTTGAACCCAGTGCTGCTCAGACAGGACAAGACTCTCCACACTATGGCCACAGTAGGCTGGAGCTGGACCATTATAGCACTCCATGTAAAGGAAGCATTCCCCAGGCTACCATCACATCACTCATTGAAAAGGCCAACAATTCCACCAACTGCACATTTGCCCACCTGCCAGCTTGGTGGACCATGTATCCACAAGTGCTGAAGCATCCCATGACTTTGAAAGGTTGGCCGTTGACATGCCTTGGGTGGGGGCCAAGTTGCAGCCTATGCAGCCATCGTGGGAAAGTTTGTCCACCTCTACTCAGGCCAGGTGATGAAATAAGCATGCGTGTAAACATTTAGAGGTTGAATCAGAGAATAAGTTTGTGCCTGTGACCAAGAGAACATTTGTGCAGGTGGACCAGGCGGGCCACTGGTGCAATTCTTGTCCCACATTTCCAAAGAGTATGGAAACAGCCCAACATTGGGCCAAGAGTTCACCCAAGCCATCACTGAGACCATCCTCTCTAAGTCGAACCTGTGCACCATGCTGCGGGTTTCCATGGTAGCTGCCAACCTTTCCACGAACAGAGTGGTTGATGGTGTATCCAAGCTCATCACCAAGACAGATGTCGCCAGCTTCAAGGCTAAAAAGTTCCAGGAAAAGCTGCTCCAAGTGGAACAGTTTCTTGCCAGAACCATCAGGCACAAGTCATTTGGGAAAGCAGCCATCAGGACCATTTTGGCACTGCTAGCAAAAGAGAAGCTTGGGAGAGAACCAAACCACCAGCACAACCACCAACAAATAAGAGATGCAATGCTGAAGGACTTGCAACAACAGCCAAACTACATCCCAAGATCCAAGATCAATGATGAGCCCAAGGAGCCAGCCTCAAAGTCATGCGGCACATTGGTGAACCTGGACCAGTCCAAGGATGCAATGTTTGTGGCCAGCCAATCATTGGCCATACAGGTTGGCAGCACCTACACCCACAAGGACTTTCCTGCCAAGGTATGGGAACTTGTGGAATCCAACCAGGAAGGTGTCAAGCTTGCACACAAGCCTTTATTCCAGCCCCAGCAAACCATTGTTGTCAAAGCCCATGAAATTCAAGCATCAATGAAAGCTTCCAAGGCCAAAGCTCTTGAACCAAGAGCTTGTGGAGAAGTTGCTTCCCACTGAATCACCATGGTGAGCCAAGAACTGGCCAAATGCAAGATCTTCATCCAGTTGGTGGAGTGCTACAACAACCAGGACCTTGATGCCAATGACTTTTTGTGCAGGAACAGCCCCAGCAGGCATTGTATGCATCCAAGGACCTCAAGAAGGGCTATGTCCAATTGATCCCATGTCCAGACAGAATAAGCTGCATTACCAACACCAAGCCATCAGGCACAAAGTATGGGGAGGTAAAATTCAATGGCCAGTCATGGTTTGTGCTCCCAGTTAAATCCTTCAGGGGCAATGACCACCGCACAGGCATGTTGAGCCCATACTGGACATGTTGCCACAATGATGACAATGGCCAGCTCACAGAGAAATGGGTTACCCATGGTGAACTGCATCCAGGACGCCATCACGAAGCATGATTTGATTGCTTTGAAGCCACCTCCAAAGTCAGAAGACACAGATGTGCCCAAGAAGAAGAAAGCAAGGACACAGTAATGCAACCTGCACGCAAAGGTTGCAACATTTTCTGATTGCAGTGTGAACCCTAAGCTGGTATTACAAACCTGGCTAGTCCATAATGTTTATTTACTGATCAGCCAAGCCTGCACGGCTACACAATTTAGCATTATGTGCCCAGGTGGACCAGCGGCAAGTCCATGGATATGGCCAAATACACGTATGATGAGGAAAACAACAGTGCCTAAAGCTGCTTTGCACTTAGTCAGCATTGCATGATTGCATGTATGCTTGCATACGCACAATCAAAGACTTGTCTCATGAGAGCTGGTGTTGTGAACTTGAGTACTCCAGGCCTTGGTGGCTACCACATGCATGATGAGCAAACATTGAATAGGATGCATTCATCACTTGGCTCAGCTACCACTAGTTTGAGTTTCCATAGTTGGTATAGAGCATGCCAAAGAAGGCCATTTACAAAAAGCCTGCTGCAAAGTCAGCCCGTGCCAAACACGCGGTGAAGAGGCCAGCCATGCAAAGGGAAGATGCCAAGCCATTAAGAAGCCATCAATGAAGCCTGATGGAATTCGTGACCCTGTGATCCATCCTTGTACCACCTTTCCCAGGGTGTGTGCCAGACAGCTCATGTATGGAGGACTACAATCCATCAGATGAGGCTGCGGCCATTGCACCACAAGGGTGGTTTTTGGAATGGGACTTTTCGACCGAAGAACAAAAACATGGCTATTGGACCACCCAGAGTATGCATCAAATGGAGATGCCAAGTTATCCAATGTATAGTCTACATGGCCAGGCTAGATGTGGTGGAAGCTGAAGAAAAATAAGCGTGCTACAAGTGATTGCATTTCTATAGGCAATGGCACCACTGGTTGTGCAGCGTCTCATGCATGAGCCTGCGCTTGTGCCATGTAGTTTCAGCCAGGTGGCTACTACTCTGTCCGCAACACATATGTTCATGCATTGTTTGTTCCATGTAGCACATGCATATGAACCTGTGCGTTGCAAGTCAAGTTTACAGGCTACAATGGTTGCCTTGGCATGCCCACACATGCATCCATACATGACAGGCTTTGCACCAACACTCCAGCAGCCATCTCTGATCATGGAGATCCAAATTCGAAAGTCAGTGGAAATATATGCTGACTACAAATGGATTGCAATTCCAGAGTTCTTGGTCCAAGAGCACCAAGGAGAATCATACATCAAGATGAGGGCAACCAGCCAGCCCATTATTAAACTGGTGGCAGGCTCCAGGATTTCCAAGAATGCATCCATGAGTTCGTGCGCTGAGCTCACAGAGCTAATGTCCAAAAGAAATGATGCTGCCAAACAATCCACACAGGCACCTGACCCAGGCCAGGCAATGTTCAGGAGTGAAGACTCACAGGAGGCAAATGCCTCAACCAGTACAAAGCATGTGCCACAAGGCACATATTGTGTTCAGATTGATGTCAATGGCACCCAAGTCAAAACCTTGGTCCAGGGCCAAAGGCCCAGTAAGGCTGACCTCACAGTGCTCATGGAGCCAACTCAGCTGGCAGCTGTCATACAATTTTTGAGGCCAGGTGTTCAAGGGTGTACAGATGCACCCAAAAGAACATACAAAAGGAAAGCTGACCAATTATGATATGCTGGGTGTGAGACAAAAAGCTGATTGCAATAAATATACCTGATTCATTGATGTCAGGCCTATTGGCTACACATACCAGGCCTATTGGCTACACATGGCATTGTCACAGCATGTGTGGCCACACATGCAAACACAAAGGTACGACAGTCAGTTTATGGAAACATTACAAAAATGCGATGCAGCTTGCTTGCATGAAATGTGACATGGTTGTGTGTTTATTTGGATTGACTAGCAGCCATTGCAGCTACAGCAACTGTATAGGTCAGTCTCATGCCAGGCCAAATGGATGGGAAACATGGATCCTTGTATGATTGTACTTATCAATCCCAACAGTAATTTGCACCTTACACATTTAAGTGTGGTGTGTGTGTATCCTAGAAAGCATTGGCCTTAGCGAGGAAGCCGTTGTGGCGCCACATCATCGAGGTGAACCAATGCCAGTTGATTGCCAACAGAACCATCTGCCAGGCTATCGTGATGCAGTGCACATTGTCTGGTGCCACATTGCCCACCAATGTGAGTGAGCTTGTTTCTGGCAATACAGACAAAGCCAGATATGACTGAGTCCAAAAAGTAGCTCTGTGCAGCTTGCGACAAATATAATGTTACCCGGGCCCAGCATATTCCCCCCAATTTGTTGTTTGAATGATCATGAGCTAACTTGCCAAGCCTTTAGGCTACATCAGGAAACACCATGAGTGATGAATCATTTTCGGCATGGGTAGCGCGCTGTGAATTGTCAAGCCTGTGTGGCTACAACGTTCCAGCATGTCATGCACACAATCCTGACACACATCAGGCCATATGGCTACATCGTGTAGTCAATCATGTTGATCGGCTGCAGTTGGGTTGGATCATACGATTAATTGTCTGATGCATAATGAGTGTTGGAGTGGCTCAAATTGCAATGGGTGTCACCAATGGAACGAACACATTTCACTTGCAGTAAATCACGCTGATCATGTGTTACACATTTCAATTCTGGCGTGATATTCAAGTAGGTTCATACAAATCAATGTGGGTTACTGTAAATACAATTCAATACCATGTGATCAACATAAAATATTTCATAACATTGTATATTCAGAACCTGAACCTAATTCATGTCTAAACAAAGTCTAGGTTCAGATTCTGAACCTAATTCAAGTAACCATGTAGTTTAGGTTCAGATTCTGAACCTAATTCAAGTAACCATGTAGTTTAGGTTCAGATTCTGAAACACAGTCCAGATTCAGATTCTGAACCTAACATAGTATCTACCATAGAATAGATTCAGATTCTGAACCTAAAAGTGATTGTGTTTTACAGTATGTTCAGATTCTGCACCCAAAATTATTTATATAATGGATTAGGTTCATAATATGAATATACCATTGTTTCCACAGTGTCCATATCTTGAATGTGTAGTCCAATTACATTTATTTCATGCAACTAGTGATACACCACACAACCACACACAAGTATGCGCCATATCGTAGTGAATACATGCAATATTAGCATGCCATATTGTACATGATATATTATCCATCAGGAATCGCCAGCCATGAAGCGCGCCATGGAACCAACAGATCCACCTGCCAAGAAGATCAGGCCAGATCCAATGGGACACGCCAAACAACAATTCGAACTCTACCTGGCCATGGCAAGCCAATGGAAGACCCAACTGGATGCCATGGTAGATGATGATTGGCCAGTACCAGACACCACTGGCTCATCCAGCGCAGTTCCACCGGTGAAGTCGCCAACAAGCCCAGCAGACGCTCACTCCAAGCCAAGAAGATCAGGCCAAGCCAGGCGACAAGAAGAAGACATGTGCAACCCCAGCATCCCTGATCAATCCAAAGGAAGAGATCGATGATGCCTCACCCACACCACCACTCACAGCATCGCCAATCAGTGTGAAGACCAGTGCAAAGCCAGCGCCGGCTGGCGCACCATCACCAAGAGCATCAACTGTCAAGACAGAAGTGTCAGACGAGCCGCCAGCTGAAATAGCAGATCCAGTGCCAGCTCCAGATGCAGCAGATCCAATGGCAGCTCCAGTGCCAATACCAGCACAACCCATGCCACCTTGGGTCAAGCAACCGCCAGCACCGCCACCACCACCAGCTCCACCACCATCAGCTCCACCACCATCAGCAAGATTACACCCATCGCCACAGCATTCTATGGCTTTGGAGCTCCAAAGCCTCCCAAACAGGAACCTCCACAACCAGCTGGACTTGGACTGGTCACAAAGCCTGCGATGCATCAGCCACCACCCCCACCACAGCCACCAGCATCGGCTACAACCATGTTAGTTTAGCCATCAGTCTACAATCATGTGTGTTTGGCCTGTGGGCTACATTGCAAACTAATTGCATGATCAAAATTAATTCATGTCAAGCGATTTAGCTACAACCATGTTAGGTTAGCCATGAGGCTACAATCATGCGAGTTTATCCTGCGGGCTACAATGCACACTGGTTGCATGATCAAAAGCAAGTCATGTCAAGCCATTTGGCCACAACCATGTTAGTTTAGCCATCAGGTTGCAATCATGTGTGTTTAGCCTGCGGGCTACATTGCAAACTGGTTGCATGATCAAAAGCAAGTCATGTCAAGCCATCTGGCTACAACCATGTTAGTTTAGCATCAGGCTACAATCATGTGTGTTTAGCCTGTGGGCTACAGTGCAAACTAGTTGCATGATCAAAATCAATTCATGTCAAGCCATTTGGCTACAAACCATGTTAGGTTAGCCATCAGGCTACAATCATGCGGGTTTAGCCTGTGGGCCGCAGTGCAAGCTGTTTGTGTGATCAAAGGCAAGTCATGTCAAGCCATTTGGCTTCAACCATGTTAGCTTCGCCATCAGGCTGCAATCATGTGGGTTTTGCATGTGGGCTACATTGCAAACTAATTGCATGATCAAAGTTAATTCATGTCAAGCGATTTAGCTACAACCATGTTAGGTTAGCCATCAGTCTACAATCATGTGTGTTTGGCCTGTGGGCTACATTGCAAACTAATTGCATGATCAAAATTAATTCATGTCAAGCGATTTAGCTACAACCATGTTAGGTTAGCCATGACGCTACAATCATGCGAGTTTATCCTGCGGGCTACAATGCACACTGGTTGCATGATCAAAAGCAAGTCATGTCAAGCCATTTGGCCACAACCATGTTAGTTCAGCCATCAGGTTGCAATCATGTGTGTTTAGCCTGCGGGCTACATTGCAAACTGGTTGCATGATCAAAAGCAAGTCATGTCAAGCCATCTGGCTACAACCATGTTAGTTTAGCATCAGGCTACAATCATGTGTGTTTAGCCTGTGGGCTACAGTGCAAACTAGTTGCATGATCAAAATCAATTCATGTCAAGCCATTTGGCTACAAACCATGTTAGGTTAGCCATCAGGCTACAATCATGCGGGTTTAGCCTGTGGGCTGCAGTGCAAGCTGTTTGTGTGATCAAAGGCAAGTCATGTCAAGCCATTTGGCTTCAACCATGTTAGCTTCGCCATCAGGCTGCAATCATGTGGGTTTTGCATGTGGGCTACAGTGCAAACTGTTTGCTTGATCAAAAGCAAGTCAGTCTCTACATTGCTGGGCTTTGAGGGCTTACACATTGGTTCTGGCTACATTTCTGGCCAGCCACATATTTGTATTGACAACACCAAGGTGGAAGCACACCACCTGCTCGTTTGCATTGGCTGCTTGTAGTGCATTCAACATTCATGCCTCCAAGTGTGGCCCAGGCAGGACTCCAACCTGTAGTGCGCATTCCTAGCCGAATCATCAGCAGTTGCTGACATATGCACAGACATTGTGGACGCAGCCAATTTGATGCACCACAAAAAGAAGGCTGGCAAAGCAACAGACCAACTTGCAACCAGTATTCTGGCAGCAATTGAGGCCAAAATCATCGCTGTTGGCATGAATTGTAAGATTGCACTCCAGCTGATCAAGACCATTGAGGATTCCAATTTTGATGACTCCATGATCAACAAGCTCAAAGACAAGATTGACCAGCTTTTGGAAGGTACCCAACAGACCGCCACTATCACTGGATCCATGGTGATTGCCAAGCCTCAAACTATTTCTTTGCCAGCATACATTACCCAGCAGGAGTGGACGTTTCTTGCTGACCCCAACAAAGGGTACATGGCCAAAGTGACCTGCCTCACCAAGAGGGTCAAGCAGTTGGGCATCAAGAGCATGTCTGAGAAAACCACCAAGAGCCTGGTTGCCACATTGCTCACCATGTATGATTCCTTACCAGATGCAGCCACACGGCATCAAATGGTAAGAGACTTCAAGCTGTCCTTTGCCAACCAGGAGTTCCAGCATGAATTGCCATTTTTGCTGCAATATCCCAGAGACCCATTCCAGCTCCCCCAGGAGATCATGTTGATTGCCTACCAGGCACCCAGCCTCAAAACCTGGCTTGACTTCATGCCATGTGGCTAGCCTGCAGGCTTGACTTCATGGGAATCAGATTTTGCAAAGCTGGTGGGCTAGCCAAATAACTACATCTTGGAGCCATTTTTTCCAAGCCTATCTGGCTGAGAAGGTTTACATCATGTAGCTGAATAGCTAATGTGGAATGGTAGCCATTATTGGCTTGCAAACCTGCTTGAAGAAGCTCAAATAGCCAATGTTGGCTTGCAATTGCAGCCTAAGGGCTAGTGCAAGCATGTGACAAGCCATTTGCAGGCTACACTTTGCTTGCTTGCGAAACATTCAAACTTCTATGTGCCAAAGCATAAGCAGAGCAGCACTGCACGGCCACCATTAGACATGATACAAAAACACAAAATAAAGACACGGAAAGTAAACCCTTTTCTCATTAGAGCCAGCACTTACATAGCTAGTTAGCAGCACTTACATAACAAGTTAGCTGGAGTTAGCTAACCTCTAGCTAAGTGGTTAACATAGATAGCTCTGCATGTAGCTAACCACTTAGCTAAGCTTAGATAAAGTATGATAAAAGATGTAACTTTACTAGCACATAGCTTTGGAGTTTGCTAAGGTCTAGTAAATGTTACACAGCCTACATATGTGCGTGTGTGTGCGTGTGTGTGCGTGTGTGTGTGTGTTTGTTTGTGTTTGTGTTTGTGTTTGTGTTTGTGTTTGTGTTTGTGTTTGTGTTTGTGTTTGTGTTTGTGTTTGTGTGTGTGTGTGTGTTTGTGTTTGTGTTTGTGTTTGTGTTTGTGTTTGTGTTTGTGTTTGTGTTTGTGTTTGTGTGTGTCTGTGTGTCTGTGTGTCTGTGTGTCTGTGTGTCTGTGTGTCTGTGTGTGTGTGTCTGTGTGTTTGTGTGTCTGTGTGTGTGTTTGTGTTTGTGTGTGTGAGCCGTCTGGATGGCTGATCCCAGAAAGAGGTTTGCCAGGAAATGTGTCAAAACAGCGCCTTGCTCTCTTGCGGGGCTAAGCTGAAGAAGTCCGGCCACTCCCCACACAATCCTCGCGACGCACCCCGTCCCGCACCTCCCGCACGTCCCGCACGTCCCGCGGCCGCACGTCCCGCACCACTCAGCAGGCAATGCTCGACCTTGTGAAAGTGCTGCGCCTGCCGCGAAAGCTGTACCGCACCTCGCGACAGTGCTGCGCCTGCCGCCAGATGTGTACCTGACCTCGCGAAAGTACTGTGCCTGCCACGATATCTGTACCTGACCTTGCAAAACTCTGTACCTGACCTTGCAAAAGTCCTGCGCCTGCCACGAAATCTGTACCTGACCTGCGAAAGCATTGTGCCTGCCACGATCTGCACCGTCCTTGCGAAAGTGCTGCGCCTGCCACGAAATCTGTACCTGACCTTGCGAAAGTGCTGCGCTTGCCACGGAATGAAGACGAAAGTGCTGCGCATGCCACGAAATGAAGAATTTGTTTGATGCCTAAAAAGTTTTTTTGATCCTCTGATTTTTCATTTTTAGTAGTAAGTCAATGAGAAGAAGTTTTTGTTTGATCCCTAATAAGTTTTTTGATCTTCAGAAATAAGTTGTTTTTTGATGCCTAATAAGTTGTTATTGATCCCTCACCCCTGTGAAATGCCCGCACCATGCATACGGGTGATCGGCTTGTGCTATTGTCCTATCCATACCAATGAAAGCCCATGTCAATGCGTGCTGTCAAGCCTCAAGCATTACACGTTCCGCGATGCAGGAAGATCATTGAGGAGGTAACTGCGTCCCTGCAGCAGGTGTCTCAGTGTTTTTGTTGCACTTCTGGGGCTGGATTGCAAGGGTTTCAATCTCGGACAGCTTCTCTAAGGGCCTCTGGCAAGGAGCAGGACATGGACTTGAAGCAGAAGCAGGCTGGCCAGTTTAAGCAAACAGCTGGGATGCTTGGCGTCTCTCATCACAATTACCAGACTCTCTAGTAGGAAGCAACCAGACTCTCTTAGAGTCGTGAGTGCTTTAAGGCTTCTTGTTTCAGGTGGACTTTCAAGAGCACTTCAAAGCTCTGCTTGCTGATCACCTCCGCTTTTGCGAGGTGCGATGTTTGGCGGCGTCTGAATTCTGCAAGCGAAATCTGTGTTGGCAATCGGTCGCTTAGCCTCTGCTTGTAAACGAAGAAGAGCTTAGCATCTGCTTGCCATATTAGGTGGCGCAGCCAGACACTGTCAAACATTACCAGTCAGCTGTAGCTGAGCAGGCAAGCGCAACAACCGCAAAAGGCGCAACAAGCAGTGCTCAAAGGGTTTGCAACGTGCACAACAGCAAGGGTTTGTAGTTTTTGTGTTTTATGTCTACCCTTGCCCCACCCTGAATCCGTTTCTGCACCCTTCACCCATCCTTAAACCCAAGCCTAAGCCCATCCTCGACACATCCTGAACCCACCCGAATGCCACCGCAACCCAGACTTTAGCAACACCGCATCAAGTCAGCGCCGAAGCAAGTCAGTTTGCTCCTCCAGGGAGAAACACACACAGGAAAGAACATACACATCCCATGCTTGTGGCCAATATATGGGAGTCGTTCTAAAGGTCCTTGTAAGACGTTAAAGGTTCGGTGACCATCGGTGTTGGTTGAGTTCCCTCCGCGAAAGATTCGCAACGGAGTTGCGAACGTGACTCTTTTGTTTTCGCGAAAGTTTTGCTTATCTGTATCTTGTAAATCAGCGACCCGTGAAAGCAGTGCGTTTTTTCGCTGATGAAACCCATTATTGATTGGAGGGGAATTATTTTTTAAATGTGTTTTCCTTTTTTTGTTTTGTCTCTCGCTTTTGGCTTCTCGGCTTCTTGGCTATTCAGTTCCTTGCCATGCTCGAGCGGCGATGCGAAGAGCTCGCGGCGTTGCGCAAGCCCTCCTTGAAGGCCGTCTTCGATGTGAACGCCGCTGCCAAGGATCCTGATCTCACTTTTGGCAAGAACTTCATGAGCCGATACTTCTCACAGCTTTCGAAGCAGCAGAAGGATGTGCTGGCGGAGTGGGAGACCATGCTCTGTGAGCCTGCAGATGACCAACGCTTGGCGGTTCAGCCCGCGCTTCAGCGGCAGCTGAACAAGCTCCTTGAGCTGCTCGAGCGGCGCTTCGATGTGTTTGCGGCGCTGCGCAAGCCATCCTTCAAGGCAATCTTTGAGGCACACGCTGCTAAGATCGATAAGGAGATCAAGTTCGGCCAGAATTTTATGAGCCGTTGCTTCCCACAGCTTTCGCAGCAACAGCAGGACGTGCTGGCAGAGTGGGAGGCCATGCTCTGTGAGCCTGCAGATGACCAACGCTTGGCGGTTCAGCCGGCGCTTCAGCGGCAGCTGGACAAGCTGCTTGAGTTGCTCGAACGGCGCTTCGATGAGTTTGCGGCGCTGCGCAAGCCATCCTTCAAGGCAATCTTTGAGGCACACGCTGCCAAGATCGATAATGAGATCAAGTTCGGCCAGAATTTCATGAGCCGTTGCTTCCCACAGCTTTCGCAGCAGCAGCAGGATGTGCTGGCAGAGTGGGAGATCATGCTCTGTGAGCCTGCAGCTGATCAACGCTTGGCGGTTCAGCCGGCGCTTCAGCGCCAGCTGGACAAGCTGCTTGAGTTGCTCGAGCGGCGCTTCGATGAGTTTGCGGCGCTGCGCAGGCCGTCCTTGAAGGCCATCTTTGAAGTGAATGCTTCCAATTCTGAAAGGAACTGAAATTCGGCAGGAATTTCATGAGCCGTTGCTACCCACAGCTTTCGCAGCAGCAGAAGGGTGTGCTGGCAGAGTGGGAGGCCATGCTCTGTGAGCTGCAGCCGATCAACGCTTGGCGGTTCAGCCGGCGTTGAAGCGGCACGTGGAGAGATACCCCTCGAAATTCTGCGTCGTCGCAGATCGTGTTTTGTGCAGTATGGCGTGTCGACTCCCGAGCAGCTGTTTTGTGCGTCCCGCAGAGAGCTGGATGGCGACTTCCGATTCGGGTACCGGTTCCTGCGCTGGGTGCGGCCGCTGTTGTCTTCAGACGCGCAGGCGCAAGTCTCCGAATCTTGTCAGGCTGCTGTGCATGGCAGTGACACTTGTGTCGTCAAGCGGCCGCATGAGCCAAAGTTGCACGAAAAGGAGACCCAGCTCGCGGACGACCTGCCACGACCACGGCTGCCCAAGAGCCTGCGCCAGCTCTACGGCCACAGCGCGGACGCAGAGGCGCGCACGCGCACTTTTTTTCATCGCGTGCAAGAAGTCGACCAGTTTCTTCTGGAGCAGGAGTTTGCCGCGGGACGACATGCCGGGCAGGTTCGAGAGCGCCGTCTTCAAGAAGAGCAACTTTTTGCTTGCTCCAGAGACGGAGTGGCTGGAGCCTGGCCAAGCCATCTGCCGCAACTGCTTGGCAGAAGCAAATGCACGTGCCAAGGATGGACTGCCGCGGTGTCCATTCCGCTTCACAGCAGCGAACTACGCCGACCCCGGCGTGTCTCTGCCAGAGACAGACGCGCTGACGTTTTTTGAGGAAGAGCTGCTCTCGCCCATCCAGCACATAGTGCGCAGTTTCACGCTGCATGCCGCCGGGCAGTGTGAGCTGCGCGGGCACGTGGGCAACTTGTTCCAGAACGGTCCGCAGTACGTGCGTCAGATCCCAGCGCTTGTGGGAGACATGAAGATGCTCCTCGTTCGGCGGTGCCCGAAAGATTCGGCTCGCAAGCAGCGCGTGCCCTTTCTTGCGTCTCGGCGGCGGCTGGAAGCACTGGATCGCATAGCGCGACCTGCAGACGAGGGTGGCTCCTTAGCGCTGCAGCCTGGCGCGCTCACTGCCACTGGCTATGTTGATCTGGTGCGCCGTGAATTTGCAGCAGTTTGCCGACACAGAAGCTGGCGCGGAGCCGACGGGCTTGCAGGTGACTGTGACAGAGCAGCAAGAAATCACTTGCGTGGGGAGTGAGCTGTTTGCCATGTGGAGCCTGCGAACGTCAAAGATCAGTTTGAACGGCAGGCGACGATGTTTTCCTCTTTCTCTTCTGCGGTGAAAGCTTTCGTGTGTGACGAAGAGGTGCCCAAGCACCCGCACGGCTGAGGGAGCAGACCCCGTCTGCAAGCAGCGACGGCCTCCAAGATCTTGAGCAAGGGCGCGAGAAGCGGCGTGCCGGTTCAGGCCGCCCAAGCGCGCTGGTCGCTGATGGAGAGCACGACAGTGAGACCAACCAAGCCCCGCAAAAATGTGTCGCTGTGCTTCTGGAATACGCTGTGATGCACTTGAGATCGGTCGCGCCCGCGGCCATGTCGGTGTCTTTGGATTCTTTGCTAGATGAGGTCACAGCCGTGCAAGAATTGGCTGGCTGGGAGCAGCCCATGACATCAGTGGGCTTGTGGTCTCCCGAAGACTTAGCGGGACAGGCGACAGATACGGCCATGAAAGAAGATCTGTGGCAAGCAGTACTGCCATGTGTGGGGGTTAGGCTATGTTTTATAGAGACTTATAACCCAACTTATTACTTCTACATCCTAACTTATAATCCAAAGTAAGTTTCGCAAGTCTCTATACAACTTAGCGCAAGTTCTATAGCAACTTAAGGAAGATACGATAGATGTTAGTGTAAGTTCTATAGAACTTATAAGGACTTATCGCTAAGTTCTAGTAAGTTCTAGCCTAAGTTACTTAAGGAACTTAGGGAACCTAGGTGAACTTAGCTTTTTTGCATGATTTTTAGAAATTTAGGCACGCGCTGAAAAAGCAAGCGGGGCTTTTTCCACACAGCCGCGCTTTGCTGCACTGAGTCTTTGCCAGTGTCACCAAGCGATGATCTCGACGATGTCGCCGCGCCGCTGCCACCCAAGAGCGAGGCGCAGTGTCTCCGCTGACGCCACATTGAGAAAGTCGCGGACATGGACAGGAGCTCGAGCGGCACCACCACAGCTGCCACGCGGTCGTCAACGCGTAGCCCGCGCACCAGGGACACGGGGACGCCCTGCGCCAGGACAACGTCGTCCGCCGTGTAGAGGTCTTGTTTCCAATAAAACTGATGAGACACCAGCATGTTCGCATTGCCTTCGCACAAAACCTCGCCGCGCAACAGAGCATCCTTCCGCGCAGCTACCGCGATGTGCGCGGATGTGAGAATGCTGCGGGCAAAGATGCCGCGCTCGAACCCCGGGCCCGAGCGCAAGTGCGAGGCGTAAGCTTTGAGTAGCCTGCGCTTGCGCTCAACTGGGAAGCCCATGCCATCGCGCAAGATCTGCGGCCCGAGATGATTGCTTCGGCAATGATCTCGGGCCCGCAGCGCTGCATGGTGGGCACGCACGGCCGCGGTGAAGGTCGCAGTGCTCCGGGCGTTCACCGGCAACTCGCCAACTTTCAAGCGCTGGCACATGCCCAAGATGTCCCGCATTCTCAAAAGGGAAGCGGTCTCTCGCGGCAGGATGTCCTGTGTCACCTTCTCCGCGAACAGCGCGACGATGGGATACGCTGCCAGGAGCTCGGCCGCCTCGGGCAAATTTAAGCCTCCAGAAGCTCTGGCTCGCTTCGCAAAGAGTGGAACCCAAGCAAGCGCGGCGGTGTTCAGCCCGACTGGGGAAACACGCAGAAGGTCATCGTGGGAGGGCTTCATGCGTGCTGTGAGCCAAACGCCTGCGTGCGCACACATGCACGGCGCAACAGAATGAAGCATGGACACCAAGCGCAGCTTTTTTCACGCTATAGATGCGTTCCGCCGCGTGCGCCGCGCAGGGCTATAGAAGCGATATACAAACAGATCTATAAAGCTAATCCGCTCTTGAGCGCGCCTCTGCTGCGACAGCACGGACGAGTCTACGCTGATATCTAGATCTTAGCACACGCGAACTGCAGGAGCCGCGCGGCAAAGCGGCCTACAGCCCCGTCAACAAGCCTGAGGCCTCGACGCCGCGTCCGGCGCAGGGCGCAAGGTCTCCTCGCCGTGCTTCAACACGTCTCCGATGTCCCGCTGATAGATCCGCCAGCTGCTGGGCCAGCCACTGCGTGCAGTCTTTGTCCTGCTCGCCGCGATGGAGTGACTTCTGGTGGTCGAACACCAAGCGGCTGATCCTGGTCTCAGTGTCAAGCAGGCTCTTTGCGAGAGCGCCGTCTTCCGGCGCACGAGCACGCAAGCGCAGGGACGATACGCTCAGCTTGTTGAGGCGGCGAATGCCGCCTGCGAGGCGCTTCATCGTGCGAGTTTGCATCGATTCTTGGTGACTGGACGGCTGAACGTGCGCGACAGCGCTCTGCGCCTCCTTCTCCATCGTCCACCAGTACTCTGGCTCGCCCATGGCTTTCAGGGTCTCATCATGGGCGTCGCGGAAGGCGCAGCAGGCGGGTTCCCCATTGCTGCGGCTACTTGCCAACGACTGAACCACTGCCCTCTCTTCTCCGCACTTTGCAACTTCTCGAAGATCGTGTGCTGCGTGAAGGTGTGCAGCCATTGCAGCGTAGGGCCGTTTGAGTGCTCCGCAAAGGACTTCAGGATGGCGTCGCGACGCCCTGGCTCCCGCAGTGTTCGCGTCTCCGAGGCCTGTCGGAGGAATCCCCGCCTTTCCAGATCTGGTATGACAAAGCGTTGTGGCGCTTGTACAGCTCCTCACTCACCTCGGGGACATCCAGCGCTGCTGCCTTTGACTTCGCCGCGCGCCTCGCTTTTGTTTTTTGTTCTTTTTTCACGTCCGCAGGCTGTGTCTTGGCCTTTGCAGCCGCTGACTTCTTCGGCGCCATCGGTGAAAACGGGCGGAAACAGTGCAGAGCAAAATCGAAGCGACGCGATATGCTTCTGTTTTTTCAAAGCGCAAGCCGTGAAGTGCTTCAAAGCTAAAGCTGGCGATCGTGCAGCGACAAGACATGCGTCACGCAGCTGGCACTTATTGCGCATCGCAACGGTCAAAACTGCATCTGCTTGCGCAACGCGTGTGCTCACACAACGAGTATATCTGCAGGGATGAGTGCTTCAAGCGCCGCAACTCCAGCAGCGCGCAACATAGCTCACTTTGCGCAGCATGCGGACACAGTCCGCAGCGCGTTCGTTCAGGCACTGTCACTCTTGGGGGTAACTGCCGCTGGGCTAACTGGGGCCGCTGCACCATGCGGCGAGGGGACGCAGCCTTCAGCTTTTTTGAGCGCCACCGCCAAGCATTTCTTCTGGTTGTGGAGCTCGATCGCCTTATCCAGCAGCCACTGCGTGAGCCCGGAATCGTGCAGCTCTTGCTCGCCGCGACTCAAGCAGCGCTCCTGGTCAACAATGAGGCGCCAAATCTTCGACTCGATGTTGCTCAGGCGCTCGACCAGTCTGAGTGGTCTTCTGGCAAGCGCGCGCATGCGAAGGGCCAAGGCACTCATGTTGTTGGGGCGGCGGACGCCGCGCCCTAGGCGTTGCATGTGCACCGTCGCGTCGCTTGCCGGCAGCGGGATTTGTCCCGCGTGCGCGCTAGCGCTTTGCTGCTCCTTCTCTGCGTGGGCTTCCAACAAGCAGTCGGCGCGAAACCAGTACTCGAGTTCCTTGTGGCGCTTCAGGACCTCATTCTTCGCCGGGCGAGACTCAAGCCGATCGAGATGTTCTGGGCTCCCCAACTGGGCCGCAACTTGCCAACAGCTAAGCCATGGGCCACGCCGCTCCGCAGCCACGACCACCTCGTGGCTTGTCTGCTTGACAAACATGTGGAGCCATTCCAGCGCGCTCGGGCGGCGGCTTTCCACGAAGGCGTTCAGATCTGCTTCGCGGCGACCCGGCGCACACCGCGCGTCCATCGCCTCGGAGGCGCCAGTAGCCTTGCTGGATCTGGAAGGACAGCTCCTCCGTAGCACGCTTGTAGAAGTCCTTTGACGCAGTCGGAAGGTTCCTCACGTGACTTAGCAGATTTGCCGCGGCCTTTGCCTTTCCCTTTGTCATGCACCTTGGCAACCTTCCGCACTTGAGCCTGCGGCTCCTCCTTGGCCTTTGCCGCGGCAGACGTTTTGGGCGCCATGTCGGCAGCTAGTAAGCCAAACTGCAGGTTCTGCCATGGGTGCAACTGAGACATGTCATGCCAACCCAATCAAGGCGCATTAATCGCGCGTTGCCATGTGACAGGCGTGTGAGAGACCGGGCATCCACCACGAAGGAACTCTGCAATCTTGTCCAAAAAGAACGGAAGCAGCAACGACGTCCATGCAGGTTGTAGGCCCGCTCGCAGCCATCGCGCGGCTATCAGATGAGCTGGCGCAAGGGCTGTCCACTGCAGCAAGACCCGCCAGAGATGTGTCGCAAATATGGCCGCAAGCACGCACATATTTCACCCAGACTCACTGTCCACATCCCAGATGAAAGTTGCATCAACGGCGCATCTGCTTCGCGTTCCAAGTGGCAACGAGCCCAGCGCAATATGCGACATCTCACCACCGTGGTCGAAACACGCTGCATGGCCAGCACAAGAATCTACCAGTCTTATTTCATTACTGCATGTATCCGCGCGAAATGATCGCTGCGAAACGCAAAGAAATTTGTTTAGCAAACTGGGATCATAAGCGCTCAAAACATAGTTCATCAATCATTTCCATTGTACTCGCAAGCAACAACCCACAAGCAAACAATATCGTGTTTTGATATGTTAAGAAGTAATCTCAGTTGACAATCAGTCAAGTATAAAACTACGTAAATGAGAATATCACTGGTCACAACCATTCACAAATACATATGGGTAGGTCAATATATATATATATATTCACAAATCAAGACTTGCCCACAAATGAGGTCCCGTGTACTCAGAATTGCAATCAAATCTGATCAAACTTACTCAACATTTGAGAAATTAGAAAAACAATTAAAAATCTGAAAAATATCTGAAACAATCTGAAAAATCTGAAAAAATCTGAAAAAACTGAATCTGAAAATTTAGTAAAGGAAATGATGAACATCTGAAAAAAATCAGATTTTTTCAGATTTTTTCAGATTCTGAATCATGCACACATATGTCTGAAAACAGTCTGAAAACCTGAATATGTCTGAATCTGTCTATTTTCAGCTGTCTCACCAATAGAATCTGAAACATACATATTGTTTCAGGACAATTTCAGGTTTTCAACTATGGTCTGATTGCAAATATGCGGCTTCCTTTCACAGCCGAAATATTGTTGTAATACCAAAATATTTCAATGGTTTATAAACTTCAAAGATTTCATAGCATAATTGATGAACCCCTCCAAAAAAGTCCCACTTCACCAAAAACAGCAGGCCGACCAAGCAACTACAGGCCCTGAAAGGGGTCCAGCTTCACAAAAAATGGCAGCCACAGACAGCAAACAAATTAGAAGTTCTGGCCAGTAAAAAGCTCTGCTGCGCAGAGAAAAAAAAACAGGCGCACACAACAACAAAACTAGAAGCCTAGTGGAAAAATCCCACTTCACGAAAAGCAGCAACCCGACCAAGCAGGCTGGTGACAGGCCCTGAAAAAAAACACCTTCACGAAAAAAATGGCAGCTAGAGACAACAAGCAAACTAGAAGCTCTACTGAAGAAATCCCACCCCGTGAAAAGCAGCAGGCCGACCAAGCAGGCCAGTGACAGGCCCTGAAAAAAACACCTTCACGAAAAAAATTGGCAGCTAGAGACAACAAGCAAATGGGAAGCTCTACTCAAGAAACCCCACTCCGTGAAAAGCAGCAGGCCGACCAAGCAGGCCAGTGACAGGCCCTGAAAAAAACAACTGCAAAAACAAACTGGCAGCCACACACAACAGGCAAACTAGAAGCCCAATCAAAAATATCCCACTTCAAGAAAAGCAGCAGGCCGACCAAGCAGGCCAGCGACAGGCCCTGAAAAAAAAACCACCTTCACAAAAAGCATGGCAGCTAGAGACAACAAGCAAACTAGAAGCCCCATGGAAAAATCCCACTTCAAGAAAAGCAGCAGGCCCACCAAGCAGGCCAGTGACAGGCCCTGAAGAAATCCACCTTCACCACTAAATATGGCAGCTAGAAACAACAAGCAAATGGGAAGCTCTACTGAAGAAATCCCACTCCATGAAAAGCAGCAGGCCGACCATGCAGGCCAGTGACAGGCCCTGAAAAAAACAACTGCACAAAAAAACTGGCAGCCACACAAAACAAGCAAACTAGAAGCCCAAAGGAAAAAGTCCCACTTCAAGAAAAGCAGCAGGACGACCAAGCAGGCCAGCGACAGGCCCTGAACAAAATCCACCTTCACAAAAAAACATGGCAGCTAGAGACAACAAGCAAACTAGAAGCCCAACGGAAAAATCCAACTTCAAGAAAACAGCAGGCCCACCAAGCAGGCCAATGACAGGCCCTGAAAAAATCCACCTTCACCAAAAAAAGGCAGCTAGAGACAACAAGCAAATGGGAAGCTCTACTGAAGAAATCCCACTCCATGAAAAGCAGCAGGCCGACCAAGCAGGCCAGTGACAGGCCTTGAAAAAAACCAACTGCGAAAAAAAGCCGCTGCATTTTGTATTTTTTTTGTTTTTTGATCTCCCCAGGTAAAGAAACATCGCTGTTGGGACTCGGGATTTTGAGCTTTTTGAACTTTTTGAACTCTCCAAGTAAAGAAACATCACTGTGGGGGCCCGGTGTTTTGAGCTTTTTGAACTTTTTGAACTCCCCAAGTAAAGAAACATCACTTTGAACCCGGTGTTTTGAACTTTGTTGGTCTCCCCAAATCAGGAACTAGGATTCGAGGGACCCTGGATGTTGACTTAATATGTTTTTCCAAAATTCCCAAGTAAAGAAGCATGACTTGAGCGACCCAACTTGGGTAACTGCCACCAACCCAAATTAAATGAAACAAGCGGCCCCTCAAAACAACAAACCCTAACTAAATGAAACAAGCGGCCCCTCCAAACCAACAACCAAAACTAATGAAACAACGGCTCCCTCCAAACCACAAACCCAAACTACAGCAAAAGGAAGAGCGGCCCCCTCCAAACCACCTGAAACTAGAACCATCAACCTAAACTAAAGGGAAAAATCCTCCACACAACCAACGCCAACTACATGAAACAAGCGGCCCCTCCAAACATCAACCCAAACCGAATGGAAAAAGCGGCCCCCTCCAAACTACTAACCCAAACTAAATGCATCAAACAGCCCCTCCAAACAAGCAACCGAAACCAATGGAAAACCGGCCCCCTCCAAACCAATAACGAAAATTGAAAAAAAACTAGAACCATCAACCTGCACTAAAAAAAATCAGCGGCCCCTCCACACAACCAACCCAAACAAAATGCAACAAATGTCCCCTCCAAACCAGCAACCCAAACTAATGGAAAACCGCCCCCCAATACATCAAATGGAAAAGCAGACCCCTCCAAACCACCGAAGAAAACTACGTGAAATTAGTACCATCAACCCAAACTAAAAGGAAAAACGGCCCCTGCACACAGCCAACCCAAACTAAATGAAACAAGCGGCCCCTCCAAACCAGCAACCCAAACCAAATGGAAACAGTGGGCCCTCCAAACTACCAACCAAAACTAAATGAATCAAATGGCCCCTCCAAACCAGCAACCGAAACTGACGGAAAACCTGCCCCCTGCAAACTGCCTACCCAAACTAAATGAACAAGCGGCCCCATCCAAACCATAAATGAAACTAGAACCACAAGCCCCAACTAAGTGGAAAAAGCGGCCCGCTCCAAACCTCTTCTTTCCAAAGCCAGGCTTTTCCTTTTTGTTTTTTACGTTTGGGGATTCTCAGACACTTGTTTTACTGTAACAAGTACATATTGTACTGCGCCAGGATGATGCCGTTCTTCGGAAACGATTTTGTATGTCTATGACATTGTAAAGGTATGTGACGTCCGACGCAGCGCGAATCTTGGCAAGGAGGTATGTAACAGGGGCTCTTGTTAGTCTGTCATGAGAGAAAAGTGCTTGACACCTCCGCAGTTCCAGCACGAAAGTCGCAACTATTGATTCATCCGGCCCCTTGCTAACTGCATGTTGCAACTGTTCTTCTGCTTAAGGGGAAGCTCTTTGCAACTGTGCACATGAGCTTATCTTTTTATATCTTTTTGTTTTCGTTGTTTAATCTGTTTTACAGGCTGTATTGAATCTGTACTCATTTTTGTTTAACTTGTTTTTCTTTTTTATATATTTTTTGTATTTTTTTATTATATTCTTTAATTTTTAGTATCTTCCTAATAGAAGAAACAATAGATACTAAGATCAGACTAAGTGTCCGGTATCTAGACTATCTACTTACTTTCTCCTATATCTGCATTATCTTGCCACGAGGCTTCTTAGTGTCCGGCTCGGCTTCTCCGCTAGCGCGGCCGCGAGTGGCCGCGCCACTGGCCGCGAGTCCATGTCCGCCTCCGAAGCGTCGGCCAGCGCTGGGCAGCGCCCCATGACATCACGCACTTGACCCGTGAGCCCGCTCAAAGTGGCGGGCTTTCTCCGCGGAAGCCTGCAGCCCAAGCAGCGCTTGCTGCAGCATGGCCGCCGCAGCCTCCCGCAGCTGCTGCTGGCGGCCCGCTGGGGGCTGCGGGTTCCACGCGGACAAATTCCCGCCGTCTGCCTGGCCGCCGCCCAGAAAAAGGGCTCTATTCGTGCGCCTCATCAGCACGCGCGTTGTCACGCTGCGCACGACGTCGGCGGCCTGCATCTTGTCAAAGACGTCCGTAAAAGTCGCCCCGTAATCCCGCTGAAAGGATCTTCCGGCAACCTCTGAACCCATTGCGTCGGCTTTGAGCGTGCCGGGCACCCTTCCGCCAGAAGCACTTCACGTACAAGAAGAGATCGTAGGCGCGGCAGCTCTCGAAGGGCGCATCGTCTCCCTACACTGCAAGAAGCGCCGCCGCCATGACCCCGAACGTTTGCTCGCTTTGGGCGCAAAGACCGGGCCTCTTCAGGAACCGCGTCATCTCCTCGAGGCGCGCGGCGTGTGGCTGCTGCACGAGCTCCTCCACGACGAAGCAGCGCGGGAAGTACGCGGGCATCGTGCTGTAGTCGCCATGGGGCTATACGCCGCTGCGACAAAGGCCGCGCAGAGCACGCACCAAAAAAAAAACGACAACGGCTGCGGCGCAAAGCGCAAGCATCAGCGAGACACGCGTCTGCACATGCACCCCCTTAATTTCAACACTGCGAGCTCATGAATATGCGCAATTTGCGTTTTCGCTTCGTCGTCATCCATGCCAAAATCAGGTTTTTTCTGGGCTCTCCTCCTTTTAAACCGCGAACTTGAACTTATTTGAACTTAGGGAACTTAGGGAACTTTGCCTAAACACCTTATAAGTTAGTTACAGTAAGTCTCTCAAGTTAACTTACGGTAGAACTAGCCTCTATAAGTCAGGTTATAAGGTCTACTAGACTTTAGCATAACCACCACACGATCTAGTAGAGAGCGCCAACTCCGGTCCGCCCACCGTGCAGTCGCGGAATCAGCTCATCCGCGAAGACCAGCCGTATTACATAGCGGCCGGCTTCATCAAGTTGTTCCCGCTGGGTGCCGGGGACTACTGGGCACATCATCGGCACAGACAGCACGCGCAAGCGCCGATCTCTTTCTGGGAGTGGCTGCAGCATATGTTGCTGCACGCAGATGGCCGTTTTCAAGCCCACCCGCGCTTTTACTTCTTCGCGCTGAATACCGCTTTGCGCAACAAGGCACTGCATGCGGCCCGCAGCTATTTCGTGAAGCGGCAGACGGGCATGAACGCAAACGTGTCGCACACAAGCGAAGAGCTGCTCAGGATGGGCAAGGCGCAGTTCACTAAAATCGTGACGGCCTTCGAGCATTCTTTGCCTTGCTCCGCACAAGAGAAGACCAACCAGAGGTCGGACCTCGAGGCGCTGGTTGAGCAGATCGAGCAAGAGACACACGAGTCCCAGGTGCGACTACTGACAGCTGCAGCAGAGCAAGGCAAATCCGCTGCGGCAGAAGCGCGCACGGGTCTCGAAGCTGCGCCAGAGCTGCTTGAGCTCCAGGAGTGCCTGTTGGAGAGCGAGCGCGTGCTGTTGACAGACTGCGGGCTTGCCGGTTCAGGCGGCCGAGGCAGTCCGGACGAAGACACGCACGTCGATTCGTTCGCCAGCGACAGTTGTGACAGGCCTCCTCGCGCGAGCGATGCAAATGAGTGTCTCGCTCGGCTTGCCGGTTCAGGCGGCCAGCAGCGAGAGGTCCCTGATGACTTGAGCGAGATAGTTAGCAAGCTGAAGCAACTGCTCGGTCGATGCCCAGTTGGTGGCGAGATTCCGTGTCATTTCACAACTTTGACCACGGCCATCTACCACTGGCAAGACCTTCAAGCCGTGCTAGAGAAGTACGACGCGGCCGCGTCGCCGCGACGGTCGCAGCGATCCGGTCGAGCCCGCCGTGGCACGACTGTCGCGTGGCAAGCGCATGGTACTGAAGTACCCAGGCGTTGTTGCGTGGTACACCGCGTACAAAATGGAGCTGTTTTACAGGCACGCGCTGCAGTACGCGGATGGCCAGGGCGTTTTCGAATGGGGTGGCGGCGGCATCATGCACTTGCGCTCGATCAACTTTGGGAGCATGATGCCTCGCGTGGACCCCGCGCAGCACGAAGAGGAGAACTTGAATGCGGAGGCCGTCAGGACGGCCAGAAGGTTTGCGCTGGCACACGAGGAGTATCTCACAGACTGGAGCCTGGGCAAGGCCGAGAAGTGGACGGCCGCGACGGTCGATCGCAAGCCCGCTCGGAGCACGCGCCAAGAACCGCTGGGCTCGCCTTTGCACACAGACTCAGAGTCGGACGGGTCCGAAGATTTGCCCGAGCAGGACCACCGTCCGGCGCCGCATGCAGCTGCGCCGTCGTTGGCATCCGATGAGGATTTCGTGCCGGCATTTCCAACGCCGGGGAGCATGCGCTATCAGCTGCTGGATGGCGAGGGCCGCAGGGTCACGCGCAAGCTGTCTGCCGAAGAGCAGTCCCTGCTTCGCGGTCTGGACGCACGCTTGACCGACTCGCAATGGCATCCGTGCGCCATTGGCGTCGCGGAAAAGGCGCTGCTCATGACGAACAACTGCCAGCTGGTTCGTCGCGCTCGCAGGAAGTGGTATCGCAGGCTCACGGATACCTGCAACATGCACGATCGCCACAGCGGACTGCCAGTGGAGTTTCCGCCTCTGTGGGCAGAGTGCGAGGCAGCGCAGGACGAAGATGCGTTTGAACAGTCCCCGGCGGTGCAGCGGCGGCCGGACGTGCCGGCCCAGGCTCGAATGCTTACGTTCAACATGAACCAGCGCGATCCGGACGCCGAGTTTGCGGCTCTGCTGGGGGAGCTGGACGTGGCGTGCCTGCAGGAGGTGACATTGTCTTGCTTGGCTGCCTTGCACGCACTAGCCGCTGCGTCGGACTTCGATGTGGCCAGCCCTGCGCAGAGAGGCCGCGTCAGCGAGGAAGGTTTCGATGTGTGCGTACTCTACCGCCACAGCTTCGCCCGTCGGCTTCGTGCGTGTCCACAGCACACTTGACGGCCTCCAAAAGTTGCGCGGCAAAGCGCCAGAAAGAGCTCGCCTCGTGCTTAGCTAGCTTGCAGGCTGTGGAAGCGGACGCATGCATGTTCGCCGGCGACCTTAGCATGCATCCCGGCGAGTGTCTGCCGTGCCACAGCTGGGCGGATGCCTTTGAAGTGGCTGAAAGTCCCAGCGAGCTGCCGCTTCGACCGCACACAGCAAGATGTCTCCGACGTAGAGCAGCAGGAAGCCGTGCCGGTTCAGGCCGGCCCCGCAACAGAAACTGCGCGCCACAGTGCGGCGCTAGTGCAGCCAGTTGCGAAGCATGTTGCGACACGTGAGGCGACAGCTCCCGCGAGGGGCCTTGCAGGCAGTGAGTGCCCCAGCGCCGCGCTTCAGGCCGGCCGGGGCTTGTCTCCCGCACACACCGCAGAGCTGCTGCCCGGTTCTTTCGCGTCCTTCTTCCTGATGCCAGGAGACTCGGATCACGCGGCAGTGGTCGGCACTTTGCTTTGCACGCCTAGGGATGGCCTCGCTCTTGATTTGGCGGAGGAGTGCCTCATGCTATGTAGGCCTGGCTTCGGGCGCGAAGTTGCGCGGCGCCCGAGCGAAAAAGAAAGTTGCGCCAAGCAGCAGAGATCTCATGTGTACTGCGGCAAAGACTAGAGAAAGCTCGCATGGCGCCAGGCACCGGCACCATCATGGAAGACGGTCGCCGCAAGGGCTTGTACAGGCTGTACAGCCGGCGCAACTGCCACCACATCAACACGCACGACCCTTTGAAGGCCATGGGCCTGGTGGCAAACGTTGACGACCAAGTTGTCTTGACCGTGCAAGCAGCTGTCAACTACTTGACCAAGTACATCGGCAAGCTCGGCGGCGGCCAGTCTGCGACGTCTCGCATGTCGTCCTGCATAGACGAGATCATCTGCAAGATGCCAGATGACAAAGAGATGACGGTCACGTCGCTGCTGTCAAAGCTGTTTATTCACGCAGCTGTGCCGCAGGAGATTTCCTCCCTGGAAGCTTGGCACGTGCTCATGGATCTGCCCCGCGTGCTGTCCTCGCGGCAGATAGTCGTGCTGAACGCCAAAGACACCATGGCCTTCAAAGACTTGCAGGAAATCGAGCGAGCCGGACAAGATCAGCAAGCTATCAGGCTGACTTGTACATGGTCGCATGAAGAGCCAGCGAGCAGCAGAAAAGCTGCAGCAAATGTCCTGGGCAAAGTTTTTTGGTTCAGTGGACAGAGGCGGTCGCGGTCAGCGCTTATCGCTTCGCAGCAAGAGCAGCATCGTGAAGGAAAAGCCGTTCCTGCAGCTCGACGCACGACGTCGAGACGCTGCGGCCATGGCGCGACTGTGCTTGCGTCTTCATCGGCCTTGGGCGTCAGCGGAAGAAGATCCCACGCTTCTGTCCGAGGCCGAGGCCATGCGACAGCTTCGCTGCTTTGCGTTGTCCGCACGCTGCCCTGTATGGCTGCGCAAGCGGTATGCAAAGCGCAGCCGGCCTGAAAAAAAATCGCACGCAGGCGCTGAGCCACAGACAGCCGCAGCTTCAGGGCTTGCCGGCGCAGGCGGCCTCGCTGGAGCAGATCTCTGTGACGCTCAAGAGCAGACCCAAAAGTTGCGCGCAGGCGCTGAGCCACAGACAGCAGCAGCTTCAGGGCTTGCCGTTTCAGGCGGCCTCGCTGGAGCAGATTTCCGTCCCGCTCAAGAGCAGACCAGCAGTAGCGCAGCAGCAGCGCATGCGACGGCGGCCGCAGACACGCGAGGCGAGTCGGGCGGCGTGCCAGATTTCGTGGAGCTGGCGGCCCGGCCAGAGGAGTGTGCCGCGATTGCGGGCCAGCATGAGATCTTGTGGAGTGCGCCACGACACGACTTGAGGCACAGCGTCGAGCAATGTTTGAAAGACGCATGCCCGCGGCCGAGAGCGCGGCCACTTCGAGCATACTTGGCCGCGCTGGGCGTCAATTTAAGCCCGAGCCCGGCGCGAAGGTGCCGTCCCTGGCACGGACGTTTGTGCTTGCAGTGTTGTGGTTTGATTTGCAGCCTTACCGGAAGAGAGGACCTGGCTTTTCCAAACCCAACTTGAAAGTTAAGCAATTGAAGGAGCTTCTGGATGCATACTTCGCAGCGCATCCGAGAGACTTTACAGACAAGGTCAAAAAGCGCATGAAAGAAAAGCCTTATGTGGAGATGTGGAATGAGGTCAAACGCTTGACGCTGAGAGAATTTGGCTTGTCGGTTCAGACGGCCGAGCAGCATCGAGTCGCCTTCTCGGGGTCGCCTGACGATCTTCGGGCCCCAGAGCGACAAGGGCTCTGGCGTGACCGCGTGTTTTGCATCGCGCCCTTTCACGACCAGAATGACGAGGTGGGAAGACCCGGCCACTCGCGATGCAAAGCGTGCGCGATATGTGCAGAGCGCCAGGCACGAGCAAAGCATGGGTCGACGCAGTGACCCGCTGCAGGAGATGGCGCTGCCGGACGACGCCGGCGCCCTGGCATGCCGCGACGGAGGCACGCGAGCACAGTGGGATGCGCTGAATCAGTATCACGAGCTGTTCTGGCCAGCAAGCATCTGTGCAGACTTGATCCCACCGGTGTCTGCTGAGACACAGCGACTGCCACTGAGGCCTGCGCAGGGCGGGCCATCGCATGTGGAGGCACAAGCGCTAGCACGGCCGCGCCGCGACGCGGGTGGCGGCGTGGCTTCGCTGGACGACCTCGACCCAACTCAAAGGTCCTTCGCGCAGCACTTGTTAGCTTGGGCCGGAACATATCGCAGCCAGGCGGAGCTCTTCGATAGCAACCTGTCATCGCTTGCCGGTTCAGGCGGCGAAGCCGTCGCGGAGCTGCACGAGCCCGTGCTCTTGTTGGGAACCGCCGGCACGGGCAAGACCGCGACCTTGCAAGCTGCCAACGCAGTGCTGGAGGACATGGACTTCGCAGGGCGCATCGCGCGCGTGGCCTACACGGGCGTAGCCGCCAGCAACATGGGATCGGGCAGTCGAACGATCATGTCTCTGCTCCGGCTCAGCAGCAGGAACGCCTTCTTCGGACAGCTTTCTCCCTTGAGCGACGAACACATGACGCAGCTGGACGCAGAGCTTGGGCGCATGGCCATGCTGGAAAGCCCGTCCATGGTGGAAAAGCTGGTGCTCGCGTGGGTTCACCAGAGGCTGATCCAGTGGCGCTATGCCAAGCATCATCCGCTGCACTGCAGCCAGCGGGAGCTGGTCGGTGGAAAGCAGTCACATGGCAGAGCGCCACAAGTGCGAGCATTACGGGCAGCTGCGAAGGGTCGTTCACCTCGCGGAAGGCGCACAAGTAATGCTACTACTCAACGTGAGAACCAGCTGGGATCTGGTCAATGGCCTGCGAGGCACCGTAGTCGCAGTAGTTTTCGCCGATCCCTCGACCGCATCTGGCTCCGTCAACGCAGCAGAACTTGGAGGCGTCTCCGCCAGTAGCGTAGACTACGTAGTTGTAGACTTTCCGGGCTACAGCGGGCCAGAGATGGTACCCGGACACCCGACTTGGGTCCTGCTGCGCAAGGAAACCGTCCACAACAACCAGTACCCTCAGCCGTGTGCAGTTTCCCATCACTCTGGCGTACGGCATCACGGTGCACAAGAGCCAGGGCTTGACCCAGTGTTTAACATGGACCACGAGCCCACGTGGTCGCCACTGAAGTGCTTGGGCCTTGCTTTCGTGGGCATGTCTCGAGCCACAGACTTCCATAAGATGGTGTTCAAATACGTGCCAGACTACTGGGCTTTCCGTGCCGTGGCCGACACAGACCTCTTCAAGTGGCGCGCGGAGCTGGAGCTGCGGCTAGATGCCTTGCACGACGCCACTGCTCAGGCGGCTTTCCAAGGAGCGGTGTCGGTGGAGGAGGACTTGGCACGCCACGTATCGTGGACCGAAGCGAAGCGTGGTGCTCCAGTGCCGCCGGAAGAGACTGCAGATTTGCGGCAAATGCTGGCGCTGCGTGGCATGATCTCTGCGCCAAAATACGAGAAGCCAGCTAGCAGTTTACCGCCAAGGTGTTAGGGAAGGTGACAACAAAAGGCCATCTTTCACGATCAAGGTTCCAATCCCACTAAGCGAATCGTTGAGGGAACTGAAATATTACCCCATAACAAAGGACGGAAAGGAGAGAACATACACCGTTAACACCAGCACGAATATAGATGAGTATGTAGGCAAATGAATTTTAAAAATCAATGATAATGATCTATTCAGAAAGTTCATTGTAACACCTGCCCAAGATGCAGAATTTGAAACAATGCTAAATATTATGGTATATTGGCGTTGATCAGAAAAACAATCGAGATCAACAAGAAGAGGTTAACCAAGAAGACTAGCGCTGTTGTTAACAACGTAGAGACGGGGTATATTGACGCCTTGAAGATCTTGAGAGCCAGAAAGGTGGAAGGTGGACAGCCTAGTAATCCACGACAAGCCAACCTGAGAAGATCGGAAAACATCAGTATGTATAATACTTACATGTATACAGAATTGGATACATCGAAAGAAACATTTATGGAAGCAATCCAGAAAGGTAATTATGTAGATAATCAATGTTGATTAAAAACACTCACTGATTATTATAAAGATACCCTAATGAACAACAAGAAGAAAGAACCAATGTCGCGAGGGATGATACTAAAACTAATAAATAAAACAGAACAGGAATTCACAGAGTCGGCGGCGTCAATTGATGACATGATCCCGGTATTTATGAAATACAGAATGCGAGTGAGAATAATAGACCAACTGGGCAAAATCATTTATACTTATTCACCAGAGATGTTTGACCGCAACATCAGAGCCTTTTATGCAATGGTCCACAATAATCATATCTACACATACTAAAAGATTGGAACAGAGACAAAATACTGATGATGCATTGTAGTAAAGGCACGACCCGACTATCATATAAGTGATAGAGAGAAGCCATCGATTTGCAAAATGTTTTCTACTATTGATGACAAATGGGTAAGGCAACAATTGCGAACAGAACCGACAAACAGGACATATTTTTTAGATTTAGTTCATAGAGAGAATGGTCTAAATATTTTTTGCGATTTCAAAAATATCGGGTATGAATACAAGATTGTTCACAAAGCAGGGACTATTTCAGAATTGAGGGCGGACTTCAATAATGTATATCTAAATATTAGGTCACAGTGTCTGATAGACGATCAGATCAATTCAATCCAAATCACAAGTCTTATTACAGTCCTACCGATATACAAGTTTTAAATAATTATAGAACCATCGTCCCACAAGGCGAGTTATTCAAGGGCTTGGATAAATTGGATGTTCCAAAACAGGAGATCGACGTGAACAAAGCGTTTACAGATGCATTTAATACGATTACCAGAATTGGAGTCTTTAATCAGTTTGATAATTGGAAAGCTTACAATAGTAAATGTAAGATCAAGGATGTAAATATATATTTGGTAAAATCAGAACTGACACATCACAATCTGTTTGTAAATAATGGTACAAATATAGTTTATGGTATGTTTCTTAAGCATTTTATGCCACTTGTTGCATCTGGCGAGTTGTCCATTACTCACTACAAACAGCCCCACTTCATTCACAAGGTAGATTACACAAGTTTGGTTGATGAACTTTGGGGAAAGCGAATAAGCGAAAATATTGAAGAAGACAAGGCAATTAAAAAAATGATAGCCAACCCGATTTTTGGCTTGTTGGAGAAAAGTAAGAACAGCAGTCAGAGATCATTCGTTTTTGATGATCTCAATGAGGCGATCAGCCTTCAGGCAGAGGCGGGGGGAAGTTAAACATGATGAGTAAGCATACCGCCAGGTGGGTTGAAGAGTTTGATGAAAACGGGGTGTGGTGTCGGGACAGGGAAGTATGTGAAAAAATGACTCGCTTTATTACATTCTGAATGTGGTTGATAGGTGTGAGTTGTCCAATGGGTTTCGTTTTATTAAAGAAATGCTATTGCAGTATCATATTTTCACAATGCAATGCGCATATCAAAAATTGACAGAGAACAATGTTAAGGTATTGAGTGTCAAATGCGACGCTTTTGTCGTGGACTGTTCGGGTTTTAATAAGTTTGGTTTGAGAAAGACTCAGCAGTTGCTAGATTTTCACGATGGGATCGGTGGGTGGAAATTAGCCAAGACTCACGAAGAGATCCATCATACAGGAAAGCAGTTGCATGAACAGAAGAAGTGTGAATATGTTGATATCCCGATTGTCAAAAGTAAGAGAGTCAACATCATTAATGAGTATGATGAAAATGAATTGGTTGAACTTGTTGGGAAATATAGGTGCTTGATGATCAAGGCCAAATTCGCAGGAGCGGGGAAGTCCACCATCTGCAAGAACATGGAGAGACTCAAGGGTTATAAAGTGTTGTTCGTGGCTCCTACCAACAATCTGGGTTTGGAGTGCGAAGTGGAAAGCGTCACTGTAAATAAATTCTTCAGTATAGCAGTCAATGACGAGAAGCTAGATAAATACGATCATTCGATGTTTGATGTCATTGTGTTTGATGAGATTTGTGTTAATACTACCTTTGTATTGGCAAAAATCAAGGGCTTTGTAGAGCAACATAGGGCTAACAAAATCATATTAGCTACTGGTGATGCCAAGCAATTGAGCCCCATAAAAGCACTGACTAACACTAAGAAACACGAGATTTATATGAATGCATGTATTGACAGCATTTTTCCCCATCATTTGTTTTTGGAAGAATGTAAGCGGTTGAAGACTCAGAAGGACAAGGATAAACTTAAAAGTATTTATGCTGACATCTTTGAGCATGGGTTGTCTCTACATGAGATCATCAATAAGTATTTTAATTATACTGATGACATAACAGGGACAGAGAGTAACATCGCATATTTAGATAACACTTGTAGAGAGGTTTCAAGGCAGATCAGGAAACGACAGGGCAAACAAAATGAGTTTGAAGTCGGCGAGATCATGATATGCAGAGAGTATAGGAAGACAAAAACCTATAAGTTAAATGTGAATTTTAGGTATGAGGTAATTATTATGTCCAATCCTTGGATTACCATTGCTAATATCAAGACACGAGAAGAGATCGCGCTAAATATTGGTATCTTGAGAAGTCATTTTATTTTTGCCTTCTGTTATACTTGTCATTCTGTTCAGGGGTGTTCCATTGATGATGATGTCACCATTTTTGATTGGAACCATCATCTGATAACTCGCGAGTGGCTTTGGACGGGAATCACTCGGGCAAGGGATTTAGACAGAGTAAAATTGTACAAATACAGTAGTGGTTTAAATGAAGAGTTTACCGCAAAATGCATTATGAATTATTTTGATAGAAAGGTGTTAGCATACAAGGAACAGGATCGTAAGAACAAATTTGAGACCCCAAAAGAAAATTATGTAGATGCTGAATGGTTGAAGGACAATGTCAATGGCAAGTGCGCCAACTGTGGCTGTGGTTTCGTGTTGTCCATGGATTCTGGCAATATAAGTTCTAATCTGACTTGTCAAAGGTTGTGTAATGATCTACCCCACACAAAAGATAATCTGATGGCTTTTTGTGCTTCTTGTAATAGATGCTTCAGTGATAAAATAACATATTGAAATTTATTTTATAGCATTGCTTATATGAGTGATAAAGACAAGATAGTCAGTGAGATCTACTACGATCAGGCTGGGTTTGGCAGCATTGCCACCACTTACAAAGATGCAAAAAAGAAAGATGCATCCATAACAATGCAAGATGTCAAGGAGTTGTTTCAAGAGAACGTGGGACGGAAAAAACAACTGTCTGGATACAATTCGTTTATTGCCCCTGATATCAACTTTGAATATCAATTGGATTTATTTTTTATATCAAAAAATGATTTAGATGATCAAAAACATAGGATAGGCTTATTGCTTATTGATGTATTCTCTCGCAAGGCCACGGTGGTGCCTATTGCATCCAAGCAACCTGCCGACATCACGGCTGGGATCATGGAGGCATTAAACAAAATGGGAGGGAAGCCCAAATTGATTTATTCGGATGACGAGGGGAGTCTCAATACCCAAGATCTTGTTGATTTTTGCAAGGACGAAGGGATCCAAAACTATAAAACTCGCAGACACCCCCATTTCGCCGAGCGTTTCATTCGCACGTTCAAGGACATGATGTTTAAAAGGGTTGATGCAGACGAGAAAAAGGGAAAGGCTAACATACAATGGGTTGATTACATCCCCGAGATCATGCTGACATATAACAGTAAAATGGTTCATTCTGCCCACGATATGACTCCAAACGATGCCCACAAAAAGGGAAACCATCTTGAGGTCAAGATGAAGCTTGAGATGAACAGAATCAAAACCCGTAAATATCCCCCTGTTAGGGTTGGCGATGAGGTCAAAATATACCGCAAAAAAGGGATCTCCGAGAAAGAAAGAACGAGCTCATGGTCAGCAAACAAGTTCACAATTGAAAGGATTGAGCGAAAACTTGGACAAGACTATTATTATGTCCAAGGTGTGACTCGTGCTTATTTGAGATCGGAAATTCTGAAGGTCTGAAGGAAAAGGTATATAAAGGAATGTGTCCTTTTACTGTAATGCCAGACTATCAAAAAGGGAAAATTTACCGCATCTGGGACAATGCCTTCACGAAATGCTACATTGGTAGCACGGTTGAACCGTTGAGCAAAAGAATGACAAAGCACCGAGAAAAATACAACGCCTATTTGAGACCAAAATACCCATTTACGACTTCGTTTGCTTTGTTTGACGATTTCGGGTTTGAAAACTGTAAGATTGAACTGTTGGAAAACTTTCCCTGTAACAGTAGAGAGGAACTCTCTGCAAGAGAAGGGTACCATCAAAGGAACGAAGCATGTATTAACAGAATCCACCTCGGGAGAACTAAAAAGGAATACTACTACGAAAACCATGAAGCATGTCTACAACGAAGCAGGACATGGAGGGAACAACACCAGCAATACAAACGGGACATGGACAAAAAATACCGAGACACTAACAAGGAAACAATAGTATCCAAATTAAAGGAGAAGAAACTATGTGAATGTGGTTGTTATATCTCTTTGCGAAATTTGTCTGCTCACAAAAGGAAACAGAAACACAATGACTTGATGGCACAACACATTGATTTGTTGAAAAAATAATATCTAGACGGTTCTAATAGCTGATGAATCTATTAGAACTGTTCAGTGGGATAGAACTGTTCAGTGGGACAGGGTCGGTCGGTCGCGTCGCCCGTGATCTGGGGTTCAATGTCATTTCACTGGATTTGAAGGGTGTTTTACATTGGGATTACAAACAGTTTCATCCCCCAAAACTTGATTAGTTATATTTTTGGTGTTTTTACGGGGGGACCCATTGAAAAGTTTCAACACCCCCATTGAAAAGTGCCAACACCCCCATTGAAAAGTTTCAACACCCCCATTGAAAAGTTTCAACACCCCCATTGAAAAGTTTCAACACCCCCATTGAAAAGTTTCAGCACCCCTATGAAATATCTCGGTCATATCTCAGCATCGCTTGGCTTGTCATTGCTCCAGATTTTGCCATCCAATGTTTCTAGGATATTTTACTGGGATTGTTGACATGATTTGAGTTAGCCCTTAGAATATTCCTTTTTCCATTGGTTAACCACTTTTTGGGGCGAACATAGGGTTCTTTTTTAGACTGTTCGTATTTGTTGGAAATGGGGAAGGGTGTCAAGTTGGATCAAGGGAGAAATTATTGAGATCTTGGGGTTGCGATCTTGGGAATGAAAAAATGTTGGTATCTAGCTTGGATTGTTTTGGTGGGATTTGTTGAGGTGGTATGTAGTTATGATTGTTGTTATTGAATGAGCATAGGGGTGATGTTGAGATGGGGTAAGAAATGAAGATGGGTATGTGAATATGTGTTTTTTGATGTTGGATTGGTTGGGTGATTGGATTTGAATGTTGAAAATGGGTTGTTTTAGTGGGTGTATTTGAATTGTGCCCAAAAGGGTAGGGGGGGACCCTATGACTGGATGGCAAAATGCGGACGGGAAAGGCTCTGTCGAACTCTGCCGCCCCCCCCCCAAACCCCCCCGCTACTTTTTAGACTTTCTGCAGAGATTTAATTACACGCCCAACGCCCCCGGTACTTCTTTTTAACAGGGATTGAAATGCCTTCCAATTTATCATTAATTTTTTCGACCCCGTCAACACGCCAACTGCTTGATTGATTCTTTTACCCACGATTTGTTGGTGATGTTGGGGATGTTGGTTGGACATGCGGGATGTTGAAAACAATGCTAGGGATGTTGACGGGCGAGTGTAAAAATACGTCAATTCGCGACAAAATGCTGTAAAATACGAAAAAAACAAGGAACAAAGATACATACATCCCTTATTGATTGTCTGCTGGTTAGTATTCCAAGTGTGTGTTTGTGGGTGTTAGTCGGTGGCTGTGCGCTCTGAAACGTGGGTGATGTTTCGCGAAAGATCCGCGAAAGCCCCACTGCGATTGCAAGGGAAGGTACTTTCTGAGCGCCGCATTAGTCTGTGTGCTTGCTTGGTACTGAAAAGTTGCGACTTCCAGCTGAGGCTGCGGAATGCATTTCACGCATTGACTCGGCCCTAAACAGATTAGTTGCAGCTTACCAGCTAAGTGTATCTTGGGTACTGGTACTGCAAAGTTATGATTTTCCGTCAGGAGCTGCGGACGTGCGTTTCATTTACTACCCCTGTGCTCAAAAGTTGCGACTTTGCAACTGGAGTTGTGGAAGCGCATTTCGCGTAGTACACTGGTACTTAAAAGCTGCGACTGTCTGGGTTTAGCAGTGAAAAGTGCACGGCGATGAAGCCGCGAAAGCTTCGCGAAAGTATTTTTATTTTCGCGAAGAATGAACAGAACAACCCCCTATCAAACTTAAACAGGGAACCACCTCAAAGTGACTTCTGAACATGAGTCCCAACCTAAATGATGTCCACCAGGGTTCCCCATTAAAATACGTGTTCTTGAATATCTTATGAATAGTGAGGATAAGAATGTGTTGAAGTGCTCGACACGAACCTACCACAAGTACACTCTAAATGGGCCGTCTCAATTGTTGTAAGTGTCAAGGAAGCTGCCCGCATTGGGCTATTTCTACGTGACTTTGGTGTTCTTAAAGTTGGCAGTGGCGCTGAGATTGACGAAGAACCAGGACACTCCGTTCGTCCTGGGAAATGAATTGAGTGCCAGCTGCTTGCTTTTCGATGACATGTGTGTATATGAATGACGTGAATGACGTGTTGACGCGTGCGTTCACTACTCTTTAGCGTTTGCAGCGGCATTCTGCCACTGACTTTTCGCCCTGCACGGAGGCCAAAGCAAACAAGTTGCAGGCGCAGGCGGAAGCTGCAGCACCAGAGGCCAGGCGTTGTTGCTAGAGCTTCATCTTGCACCCACCATGCCTTTCATGGTAGATGTATCATATTTAGCAGGCTGACGCCTGATGCCGCCGACCCCCGTAACAGCATCACACACGTTGGAGAAACTCTGGCCCTTCTCCGTCTCTCAGCAGGATTGGCGCCAAGGTCTCGCATGCTGGGGATGCGGGGGCTGCCTTTGTGGTCTTCCATCGTTGTAGAAAAAGGCAGCTTTTGCATCCCCAGCTTCACCAGCATCATCTGCACGTGCCCGGGGTGATGCTTTGCATGCTGGGGATGCAGGAGCTGCCTTTTTGGTCTTCGAATGTTGGGAAAAAAGGCAGCTTTTGCATCCCCCGCTTCACCAGCATCATCCTGCAGGTGCCCGCCGTAGTCTTCCCGCAGTCTTCCGTCATCTTCCCATCAGCTTCCCGTAGTCTTCCGTCAGCTTCCCATAGTCTTCCGTCCTCTTCCCGTAGTCTTCCCGCAGTCTTCCGTCATCTTCCCGTAGTCTTCCGTCATCTTCCCATCATCTCCCGTAGTCTTCCGTCATCTTCCCGCAGTCTTCCGTCATCTTCCCGCAGTCCCGTAGTCTTCCGTCATCTTCCCGCAGTCTTCTGTCAGCTTCCCGTCATCTTCACGTAGTCTTCCGTCATCTTCCGGTAGTCTTCCGTCATCTTCCCGTAGTCCTCCGTCATCTTCCCGCAGTCTTCCGTCAGCTTCCCGTCATCTTCCCGTACTCTTCCGTCATCTTCCCGTAGTCTTCCGGCATCTTCCCGCAGTCTTCCGTCATCTTCCCGTCAGGAGATGACGGAAGAATACACGAAGATGACGGGAAGATGACGATGATGATGATGATGCTGATGATTTTGATGATGATGCTGATGATGATGATGGTGATGCCGATGATGATGATGACGCCGCTGATGATGATGACGATGATGATGATGGTGACGAGGATGATGATGATGATCAGGAGGATGATGAGGATGATGATCTGACGATGGTGCTGATGCTGGATGATGAGGCTGAGGATGATGATGCTACTGAGGCTGAGGATGATGATGGATGATGATGACGACATGGTGGATGATGACGATGATGATGATGCATCGTCCTCATTCATCAGGTTGAGCAGCATCATCGTCATCCTCCTCATCATCATTATCATCAGCGGCGCCATCATCGGCCTCGTCATCCAGCATCATCATCAGCCTCATCATCCCCGCATGAAGCCAGACGTTGGAGAAAAATCCGGCCCTTGCTATCGCTGAGAGAAAGCCCGGCTCTTCTCCGTCCCAGACCAAAAAGCAGCTTCCGCATCCCCAGCATGCCAGGCATCGCCCCAGACACCTGCAGGATGATGCCGGTGAAGCGGGGGATGCAAAAGCTGCTATTTTTCCCGACATTCGAAGACCAAAAAGGCAGTTCCCGCATCCCCAGCAAGCAAAGCATCACCCGCTTCCCGTACTCTTCCGTCATCTTCCAGTAGTCTTCTGTCAACTTCCCGTCATCTTTTTCGTAGTCTTCCGTCATCTTCCTAGTCTTTCATCATCATCATCCATCCTCACGCTTAGAGGTGAAAAGTTAGAGGTTAGGGTTAGAGGTTAGGGTTAGAGGTTAAGGTCAGAGGTTAGGGTTAGAGGTTAAGGTTAGAGGTTAGGGTTAAAGGTTAGGGTTAGAGGTTAGGGTTAGAGGTTAGGGTTAGAGGCTAGGGTTAGAGGTTAGGGTTAGAGGTTAGGGTTAGAGTAGGGTCATCTTCCCGTAGTCTTCCGTCATCTTCCCGTCATCTTCCCGTAGTCTTCCGTCATCTTCCCGTAGTCTTCCGTCATCTTCCCGTAGTCTTCCGTCAGCTTCCGTCGTCTTCCCGTAGTCTTCCGTCATCTTCGTGCAGTCCCGCACTCTTCTAGTCTTCCGTTATCTTCTCCTTGTCTTCCGTCGTCTCCCGCAGTCTTCCGTCATCTTCCCGTAGTCTTCTGTCAGCTTCCCGTCATCTTCCCGTAGTCTTCCGTCATCTTCCTAGTCTTTCATCATCATCATCCATCCTCACGGTTAAAGGTTAAAGTTAGAGGTTAGGGTTAGAGGTTAGGGTTAGAGGTTAGGGTTAGAGGTTAGGGTTAGAGGTTAGGGTTCAAGGTTAGGGTTAGAGGTTAGGGTTAGAGGTTAGGGTTAGAGGTTGGGGTTAGAGGTTAGGGTTGGAGGTTAGGGTTAGAAGTTAGGTTAGGGTTAGAGGTTAGAGTTAGAGGTTAGGTTTAGAGGTTAGGGTTAGAGGTTAGGGTTAGAGGTTAGGGTTAGAGGTTAGGGTTAGAGGTTAGGGTTAGAGGTTAGGGTTGGAGGTTAGGGTTAGAGGTTAGGCGTGTCAAAAATCCGCTGCGGGACCCCCCCTCCCCCCCTCAGACTCCCCCTAACCACCACTTAGAACACGCCTCGCCCCTTTGCAGAGACTAACTTTGCTTTTGCAAAGGGGTCGGCGGATTATCGAATTGTATCAGCATCGGTTGACGTTGGAAGTGAAGTTCAATGAGGCAAAAGAGTCTTTGTTGGCTGCAGCCCGCGACGCAGAAGCAGCGCTGGAGCCTCGGGATGCACGCGTACATGTCGAAGTACGGGCACACCAGCACGCACGGTGGGGACGCTTGTCGTATGTGTTATGCTCGTTGTCATCGCTTGTACAGTTGGCAGTGGGCTATCCTGTGGCAATTACCCATTCCTTGAATGTTGTGTCAGCACGAGAATACAGTCACCACTTTTCAAGTGTGAGGTCCCGAGGGAGATGTTGATTGTTAGCCACAACACTACCATGATAGAGACATCTGATTGCGTTCCCACTGCAACGTGCTGGACAACGATGCTGGAGTCATTTGGAGACATGTCAGTGGCATTTCCCTGTTGGTGTTGGACATTTGGAGAATCTTCTGTGAACAGTTGAGGTCTCGTGAAGGTGCTAGCACAGCTAAGACTTCCATGATCTTGCATGAGTGTCCACGGACAGTTCTCGCCACTGGTTACTTGCCAAGTGACTTTCAAGCGCAAAGAGGCAAACCAAGTGAATACAACTGCTGACCAAGCACTATTCGAGATTGCTTGTTTTATGGCAGCAATAAACTGAAGTGAGACATTGCCGTTCCGCCATGAGGTTGGAAGAGTTTCAGAAGACCTATGGCAGCTTCTTGAACAGCGAGCTCAAGGAGAGCAATGCGAAGTCAATTTTTGCAGAACGAACAATTGTTGGCGTGCAGCGGCCATCCCCATGGGATGGTGAACAAGCCGTTTTGACCAGCAGGCAGTCGTGTCCTTATTAAACCGCCGTTGGCGTGTTTCGTTGGCGTGTTTCGGGGGCTTCTAGCTTGCTCACCAGGCCCAACTGCCTGCCCCCTTCGTAGGCGCTTACTCGTGCACAGACATTGGTAACAGAAAGCAATCGCACGCGTTTCTTGTGTAGTTGTTCTTTGTTTAGACAAGACATCCGCGCCAAGAAACAATTCTACAACACAAGGCAATAACCCGAAAGAAGACTACGTACAAGAACATCCACAAGACACGCCGGCCGAGCCCTTGAGTCGTCTTACACTCATTTCCTTTGCTTGCATGTTCTACCAGTGCTTTGCGTGCTGGCAAGCACGTACTGGAAGCCTTTTCACAACATGGCAAGGACTCGAGCCCACTCCCCATAACCCTAGCCTGCTGTAGCGGGCGTCGCGCATCCTGTAGCATTACAGGTTTTTACTAGTACATTGTAGTGTTGCTTTGTTAGGGCTCTCAGATTGGAGCTGTTCAGCCCCTCGTCACGCTGGACGCGGCCGCAACAATTGCAGATTCGAAGAGCAACATCCGGTCGTAATCTGCGCACTTGCTCAAGCGCGCCCGCGCAGCACTGCAAACATGCCTGCCAAGATCTGCCAAGTAATCAGCGCACTTGCTCAAGCGCGCCCGCGCAGCACTGCAAACATGCCTGCCAAGATCTGCCAAGTAATTTGCGCACTTGCTCAAAGGCGCCCGCGCAGCACTGCAAACATGCCTGCCAAGATCTGCCAAGCAATCAGCGCACTTGCTCAAGTGCGCCCGCGCAGCACTTCAAACATGCCTGCCAAGATCTGCCCAGTTGCGCGCTTGCTCAAGTGCCCCCGCGCAGAATTGCAGACGTGCCTGCCAAGATCTGCCAAGTAATTACTCAGGACACTTCTCAAGGGCGCCCGCGTAGCACTGGAACCGTGTGCGCCAAGATCTGCCAAGTAATCAGCACACTTGCTCAAGTGCGCCCGCGCAGCACTGGAAACATGCCTGCCAGGATCTGCCAAGTAATCTGCGCACCTGCTCAAGTGCGCGCGCGCAGGATTGCAAACGTGTCTGCCAAGATCTGTCAAGTAATGAGCGCACTTGCTCAAGTGCTCCCGCGCAGAATTGCAAACGTGCCTGCCAAGATCTGCCAAGTAATGAGCGCACTTGCTCAAGTGCGCAGGATTGCAAACGTGCCTGCCAAGATCTGCCAAGTAATGAGCGCACTTGCTCAAGTGCCCCTGCGCAGGATTGCAAACGTGCCTGCCAAGACTTGCCAAGTAATGAGCGCACTTGCTCAAGTGCGCCCTCGCAGCACTGCAAACGTTCCTGCCAAGACCGGCCAAGTGATAAGCACGCCCGCTCAAGTGCACGCAGCACGGCGCACAGGCCTGGCAATCGATTAGCGCACCCACTCAAGTGCACCTGCACAGCGCTGCACACATGCCTTTCACTTGATAAGCACACCCACTCAAGTGCACGCCGGAAAGCCCATGCGGGTTGCGGCTACCCGCCAGCCTCCGGCCATCAGTAGTGGAGGGCCACGCCCCGCAAATAAATTGCTTCATACATACCCCCCACCCTACATTTTTTTTCATCTTCCATCTTCTACCCTTATTTGTTTTCATCATTTTTCTACATTCCTTTCTGTCCATCTCATCCGTTTTTTTATCATCATTTTTCCAAAATTTTCGCCATCCTTTTCTCCTTTCTCCTCGCCTCATTCATTTCACCAACTACCCTCCAAAATGTCATTTCCTCAATCTCCTCACCTCATCCATTTCAAAAAAATAAATTTTGCAAAATATATTGCAAAAAATATTTGTCATCAAAAAAATATTCGAACTGTCTAAAAACGATTTGTCCATTTCCCGGACAAAAAATAGAACAGCAACAACATCACTCCCTCCTTCGTTTCATCAGTTTCATCATATATTTGTTTGGGCGTGGTGTCCCTTGTAGGATTTTAGGGGTTTTTCAGGGGTTTTGGGGGCAACCGTTGGCTCCGCCCGTGCTTGGACTTCATCGTCCTCATCGATGCTTAGTGCGCCCATTTGCTTGCGGAGAGAGTAGAGAGAGCAAGAGACACGGGCAAAATATGTCCTTAGCAGTCAATCAGCAATGACTGATTGATTGAGCTTTGCCTCTCATTTGGCAGGCATTTTGAGTGTCGCCCTCACAGGTAAATCCCTTTTACCTCACAGGTAAATCCCTTTTACCTCACAGGTAAATCCCTTTTACCTCACAGGTAAATCCCTTTTACCTCACAGGTAAATCCCTTTTACCTCACAGGTAAATCCCTTTTACCTCACAGGTAAATCCCTTTTACCAAAGACTAAAACAGCATTGAGGGCGACCATTCTATGCCATCGTGCCTGACTTCATTGACACTGCCAGTCAGAGCAGTGGTTTGGAGTAGGCAGTTGAAACTTTGCTACCATCCGATGTGGTCTGAGAAAATAGGGCATGTGCTTTAACTTTGCTGTGGGCTGGCTTGGGTTTTTGGGTTTGCTGGTGGGTCCCTCTCCCCCCTCTCCTGCCTTTTATGTGTTTGTTTCTTTTTTCCTGCGCAGGTATCTTCATCACCGCCTTTGACTTCCAGACCGTGCCCTACTAGGTAAGGACTTGGCCGGGAGGTTTTTTTTTTCTGGGCGGGGTATATATATATAATATATAAGGGGAAACTCTCGCCAATTTTTTTTGTGCCCTGTTTGGCAATTGGTGGGAGTTTCCTGATATATCTATATGAATATTGGCGTTTTCTAAATTTGATAAACTATGGATTATCCCCTTAAAAATTAATATTTTCATTTTTTTTAAAATTCAATTTTTTACTGTGTTGTCGTTGGATGAACCTAGAAATTTCAAGTTTCAAGCCCAACCCCAAACTCAAAATCCTTAATCCGTCAAAACTCACTAAGATTTCACAAATTAATTCACTAGGTATTTTATATAGGTCTTCTTGCTAAATAGTTCTAATAAATTCATTTATTAGAATTATTTAGATATTAATTATTCAAATAATACATATACTCCATCATCATGTTTTGTAATTTTATAAAACTCTAATGTTTGTTGCTTTGGTTGTTTGATTTTTCCTGTATTCAACATATCACAGTATTTCTTTTGCTTTGTAGGGTAATCGCCACTGGGTCTACCTATAGATTTTGCTTGAAATATCTTATCGATTTTCTCCTTCTCTTCGTTGCTTTGTTGTTCGCGTTCAACTGGTTTCATTTTGTCATCAATGGATTTAATCATATCATTTAAGTTTTTGATATTTTTACCAATTAATGTTATCTTCTTCATTAAATCATTAATAGTATAATTTTCATTTTCAGACATTACTATATATTTATTTAGATATTTATTTATTTAATTATATATTTTTCATCATTTGTTTAACAGTTTCCTGTGTTTCGTTTTCATTATTATCGGATGGTGTTGCTTGCCTACCAAATTTAAAAGTTATATTATGAACATCCGTTTCCAGATTTATACTGTCTTTAGTTTTATCAATATTCATTTTCTTATCATTTTTACTTATTTTGAAACTTGTTGGAATACATGAACATTTACAATTTTTATTATTTTTTTTATTTCTAACTCATTTTTAAGTTCTAACATCTTTTTGCACATAGGACAAGCAACCTCAATTACTGCTGTTTCTTTAACAATTTCTCCGCTATCTTCATCAGTTGAAGAAACACTTAAACCTGTCTTATTTTTGTTTTTCTTTTTCTTTTTCACCATTTATATTAATATTTACATTTTTATTTTTGATATACTGTATCACAAACTTAATTAATTCTAATGAATAATAACAGCATTTTTTAGTTTTATTATGAGTAATTATTACTTGTTCTATATTTTCTACTTCATCTATTATATTAATATAATTTTGAATAACTCCTATTCATATAAATAATAAGATAAATTATTTACAATTCATCTTATTATTTCATGCATTTTAGAATATTAGGAGGGCACAGCACTTGGGGTTTTCTTTACAACGCATCAAACTAATTAGCTTCAATGCTTATTGATTGAAGTTGATGAAAGAGCCTGTTCTACTACGAAAGACACCATTCATATCATAGCAATGCTTTCATACAATAAATAATATTAAATTATTTTCTATATATCTTTAATATCAATTATGACAGATGTTCCAATAATAAAACCAATAAACATAACTGAATATGAATTCAAACAATCTAAATATGAGCACGTGCCAAAATTACCATTTAGAAGTATTATAGTTGCTTCTTCGACAGGCGGTAAGACTGTCCTTATTCAAAATTTAATATTGAATGTTTATAGAAATTCATTCGCAAGAATATTTATATTTTCACCCAGCGTCCATAACGACCCTACATTTACAGAAGTTAAAAAATATATCAGGGACGAATTGCACGTAGATGATGAAAAAGAACAAATTTATTTTGATAATTATAATCCAAGTGATTTAGAAAATGTAATTGAAAGACAGAAGAAAATAATTAATTATATGAAATCCAAAAAGATAAAGAAACTGCATTCAATATTAATTGTGATAGATGACCACGCAGACGACCCTAAATTTGTTAGATATAGTAAATTATTACATGGATTATTTACAAGAGGCAGGCACGATGCAGTAAGTGTGATTTCTTCTGTTTTAGCGCCTATCATTCGTTTGAATGCGAGTTCATTATATATTTTTAGGTTGAAAAATGCCAGTGAGTTAATGAGTTTTATTGAAGAAAATAGCGCCATTGTTGACAAACAGCAATTATTAGATATGTATCGTCAAGCCGTTAATTTTGCTCCATATTCCTTTTTCTACGTGAATATGAATTCAAAAGACATTAACAAAATGTTTCATATCAATTTTGAACAGGCATTTCAAATTACAAATGATGAATAAAGATATTCTAACTTAATACAATATAATAATATGCCAATGAAACTATGTAGATGTGGTGGATTGTATCGTAGAGGTAATTATAATTTTCATACTAATTCTTGGATACATAAACTTTATAAGGCATTGAAGAGGAGGGCAACGGACGAGGAATTATTAAGATTTCAAAATAATTTTGTTGACGAAGAAGATTTAATAGATGAAACAAATAGCACTGTTTCAACATCAACGCCAAAAAGTGAAAGAAGTTGTATAAGCAATTAATAATATTAATTATGTTTTAATATTATTAATTCAAAATAATGAATAGCTACAAAGGTTGAGAGCAGGTAATTTATAATATATTTTATCCTTTTTACATTCATTAACTTTTTCTAATTTATTGATTATTGCTTTCAATGAATTTATTTGTAGAATATCAATTCTTGACATTTCACTTATCGTATTTACATCTATATCTTTTATTACTTTAATAGCCTCTTCATCATCAATTTCTACTGGTTTTGATTTACTTGAACCCATTATATATAATATTATTTAGATTTTAATTTTTCAAAATTGAAATGTTGGTTTTCTTCTTCTTCTTCGTCTTCAGTTGGTGCTGGTATTTCTGTTGGACTTTCAGATGAAGAACTATGAACAGTAATAGGTGGAGAACTATGAACACTAATAGCTTCATTTGATGAATTGCTACTGCTACTTTGTGCATTTCCTGCTGTTATCTGATTAACTAAATCTGCAATATTTATTGTTGTTGCAATTGTGCTGTGTGATAAGTTTAATATTATATCTGCTACGGTAGCGCCGTTGTGTAGCATTATTTCTATCATTTTTGTCAGTTTGAACTTCTTTTCTTCATCGCTGTCATCCTCGTCTGGTTTCTTTGGCGGTAGTTCTGGCGGTTTGTTGTTGTCGAGCATTTTAGTAAAGGCTGACACCATTGCGTCGCGTTGGTTTTTCAATGTTTGTGTTGCCTGTGTTCTTGTTGGCTCATTTCTTTTGTATGTGTTGTGCCAAAAGTTTTTAAGCATTATTTTAAACATATTGTCTTGGTGTTCCTTTACCTTAAATGCTTCAAATGTCATATTTAATGGTTGATTTGCATCATTGTATAACTTTTCTTGCGTCTCTCTGGTTGCTGTAGCAATAGTATCTGTGTTGGTTGCAATGTCAACAAATTCTCTCGGTATGCCCTTTTTCATCAGTTTCGGTGGCTGTATTGTTGTTGAAGTGTTTGGTTTCATTAGGTTATGTATTGTAAAACTGTCGTCATCATATTTATCATTGAATTTCTGCTTCTTTCTTTTCAGTATATTTTTAGTTAATATTATCATTAAATATACTTATATTATTATTAACTTTCACCGCTTCCTGCTGCTCGACTTGGAGGTTTTGCCATCTTTTTGGTAGTTGCTCCTATTACTTGTTGGGGTTTGGCGATATATTTGTAATAAACTAAGTCGCCATACATTTGGGTGATTTGGTCTGTTATTGGTTTCTTTGTATCGCCTTTTGCGTTCTTATGAAGTCTTGCTAGATGTGAAAATTCTTCAAACTCCGTTGCCTTAATTAGTTGTATAATATATAAATCATTTACGACTTTGCTCATTTCAGTCAAATTATTAGCAAAAATTCGTGGTTGTCTGTCCTTTACTGAATACAATATTTCAAACGCTTTTTGTTTAAACTCCGGTTGAATGTCTTGGTGTAGTTCATCAATTCTTGATATAATTAATTTTTCTTTTTCACTTAATTGCGATTCTCTTGCTGTCATCATTTCCTCATCTGGTATTAATTCTGGGCTGTCAGTTATGTCGCTTGATATTGAGCGTCCTAACATTAAGCGATTGAAAATAGACGATGCGCCTTGTGCAATAAAGTTTCTATGTTGTTCTTGTGCTTCTTGCTGTCTTTGTGTTGCTTGTTGTGCTCGTTGTTGCAATTCTGTTTGCACAGGTGCTATTGTTGGTTCTTCTGGTTGTGTCGGTTGGATATCATCTGTTGTTGTTGCCGGTTCTGTGTTTCTTCTATGAACTGCATATGTGTGTCCATTTCTATGTGCTTCTTGTTTTATCATTGCCTCTCTCATTTGTCTGTCTAATATTCTCATCTCTTGGTCTTTCAATAATTCTAAATGGTCGCTCCCGTCAAAAAAACTACCCTGAGGACTTGCTTTGAAGAATGTAGCATCTCGGTTAGGTAGTTTTCCCGTTATTAAATCATTTTCGCCAATCAGACCTACAATTTCTTCATAAGTAGGTCGTCGTTTCAATCCAAATTTTGCATATGGGTTTATTAATTCTAAACTTGCTGTAGTTGCCATATTTATTATAATAATAGTTAGATTATTAATATTATTATAATAAATCTTAAGTAAATATTAACTTTTTTGTATCTTCATACCATTTATTTAAATGTTCTTTTGTTGCATGTGGCAAGTTAGGACGATATAATTCACCCATCGTCCTATCCAGCTCATTTACATAGTTTGCTCTCTTATTTCCTTCGTCAATCTTTTCCTTAATGCTACTGATGCTTCTTGTGAGTTTCTTAACTTCATTTGTTCGTGCAGGTGTTCTAAATATTTTGTATCTTTCATATCAAATGGACTATATTTAATTTGTGAGGATTGTAAAAATATCTTACCTTTATTTTTCTTATTATTTCGTTTATGAAATTTATACATTATATATTTATCATAGATTTTAATTTTAATCATAGAGCAGACTTCCGGATTCGCGTAATTCCAGAACAGACTCCGAAATCATATGCACAAACAATTCTCGCACATCTTCATCAGTTGTCAGTGCTCTGTTACTTCCTTTCAATTTAAAAACGAGTAAGCCTCCTTGTTTCGTATTCTGGCCTGTAAAATTAGTGTCCGCCATCTTTTCAAATGAAATCCCAATAACGAACTTGTCTTCTCTGTAGCGCTTGTAGGAAATGCTAAAGGCATCTTGGTCGGGGTTCAAATAGTGTAATGTTCGTCTTAAATAATATGCAGTTTCTGCCATTGATTGACATTCAAACTCTGGATATTTCTTGTTGTTGATTTGTAATTGCCACGTTAAATTTAAATCTTTATCTTGAAAACCTTTACCTTGGAAACGCTCGCGCCCAGCACCATCAGGGTCAGCACCATCAAAAATACGAGAATTAATCATAGGATTGTAAAAATAGTTCCATCTCTTATAAATATAATTATCGTGTCTGTAGTAGTTATTATTATCAGCATCTGCACCTGCTCTTGGTGGGCGATACAATGTAATGAAACAACCATTTAATTTAGAAGCGGATTTAACAATATTCATATTAATTTCAGTTCCTGCCGCGTTGAATGATTGTGTCATAGTGTGATACATTGGAAATACTAATTTCAAACTTTGACCCTCTAACAAATGTTTAACTATGTTATTGTTGACCGTGTTGTCCAATTGTATTACCTCAGCTCTAATGATTACGTTATTCAATTCGAACGAGGTGCTGGTGTCTCCAGTTGTGAAATAATAACCTTTGGCATCATTTTGAGTATTGACACCAGTTACTGTAAAAGGCGTAACTACTGGTATATGTTCATCTGATACAATTGTAAATTCCAGTTCAAGTGGAGCATAACGAAGAGGCAAATAATAATTGCTTTCTAACAGTCCGCATACTGGTTTATGTCCTAATCTCATATAACCATTAGCGCCGGGAATTCCTGCTACTGAATGGCGAGTATATCGTGCTGTTAAATCTCCCCAGTTGTTGTGGTCTCGTGTAGTTGGAAATGTTGTTGCCGCAGGGGCGGCAGCGGGATTGGTTCGTGTATTGACATCAATGAATTCTGCCAGTCCAGTAGCATAAGTATGTCGCCAGTCATCATCCCAGCGAGGATTAGCGCTACTTTCTAAATCGTCCATATCTCTAGCATCTTGACTTTTAAAAGAATTATACAATTCACAGTGCCTATTGTATTCAATAATATCCTGAACCTGTTGTCCGCCTACTGTGCATCTATACCGACTGAAGAAGGATGATAAATTACCTAACGGTCGTAAAAAATGACTTCGTGTTCCGTCGGTGTTTTGAAGATTAGCAAATAAACGAATAGAAGATAAATCAATATATGTGTTGTCTTCTCCTGATATATGAAATCTAATATTTTTGTTTCCTGCATTTGGATTATAGACATTACTACCTGATGGAAAATAATTAACGTGTCTTCTGTCTGTGATGTATTGTGCTGTTTCTGGAAGTCCAAAATTTAACGAATTAATCATTGTAGTTTCACTTTCTGCAATTATATTATCCATTACTTATATATGATGATATAGATTTTTTTTAAAGAAACCTATATCAAAATTAGAACATGATAAACTTAGATTTTATTTTTTTTATTATTTATATTTTTCTTATGTGGAAGCATTGTAGTAGAATTATTTGAAGTTGTATTTTTTATAGTATTTATTAGATAATTACTTTTTGTATCAACTATATCTTTTAAAGTATCATAATCTAAATTTTTATATTGTTTATCGTATTTTGTAGGTTCTTTTGTCAGTTTCTTCTCTAATGGAATTTTGTTTTGTTTGTCCTTATTTCTAAACATTATTATTAATATTATTGAGATAATGTTAGTTCAGTTACACGCTTTATACAATCTTCTAATTTGTCTCTATACTTATACAAATAACTTAAATCATCTTCATCTAATGGAATTTTCTTTTCTTCTTGTTCTTTTAAAAAGTCGGTATAATCAACTCTACTATAATCTGTATAATGCTTCTTTTTATTTTCAGGATGTAATTTTAAATAATCATTTTCATAATTAATAATTTCACTATACATGCCTATTATAAGTCCTTCAATATTACCTTTTCTGTAGTATAAATGATTTAAATCATTGCTTTCGTGCTCTTCCTTATCTTTATTTAACACTTCCTTGCCACAATGACATTCGTATTTACTATTTGATATTTTGTATTCTTTCTCTTTCTCTCGCTCTATCATTTTCTTATAAGCATATTCAATATCGTTGTCCCATTTCTCAGCATCAATACTCATATATAACTTATATATATATATTTATTATTTATTGTTCTGGTGTTGAATTAGGATTAAACCCGTTTGAAACTGCCGTAGTAGGATTAATTTCAGTCATACCTTGTCCTGTCCAATTATTGAAACTGTGTTTATCTAATAAATTATTGCTTTCTATTTCTCCAGTTATCGCCGCGTCATCAAATGCCGCAATTACATCTCCACGATTTCTAAATCGTAGGTGTCGCGGGTTTTTCTGCTGGTTAGTTCCTGATACAAAAGGTGATGAATAAACAGTACTAGCATATTTGTTGCCGTGTCTGTTGTTGATTTCTTGAACAACGGATGAACCGAGGCTATGTCCAACAATTCTATTCACATCTGGATTTTTCCTTAATTCTTCCATTGCGTCTTTATATCTTTCGCTTAATTGAACATTATGAGTAGGAATAAAAAACAAATCTGCAATTACATCATTGACTTTGTGATTTAGTCCCGTTTTAGCACCAGTTCCGCCAATATATAATGTGTTGCCTATTCTTGTTATTCCATTCACATTTGAATAGGCTGCGTCTAAACCCTTGACATCATCGATTTTATTTTTATTTTGAACATTGATTTCTTCAGCATAGCGTGTTTTATGTTTCATTATCTGCTTATCAAAATGTTTATTGAAACCTCCTATTTTGTCTTCCAATGTCTTTTTATGATTAAAAAATACATCTTCTATTAAATCCTTACCTGCGTATATGCTTTATCACTTGCTACACCTGCCATCATTTGCGTCGGCGTCCTGCCTTCTATAGCACCTAATAATAATTGTCGTCCAATCATATATTATTAATAGATATTTTTTAAATTATCTATTAATAACAATAATTACAAAGTAATTATCAATAATAATTATATTATAATTTCTATTGTATATTATATTTATGAGTGACAGATTAACATATAAAAAAATCTATGTTGATAGTGCCTACAGATTGCAAGAAAGTAATTCTACCAGCGATTTTATTATAGAACTTGACCAAAACTTTGAAATTCCACCAAGAACAAAAATGTTCGTGACAGAGTGTTCATTCAGCACTCCGTTTTATACAACAGAGAAAGGGTTTTACGAACGCTTCTATATTATGTTATATAATAGTTCCAATGTCTTATTAAGAAGCACTGCCGTTGATGTATCCGGTGAAATTTATTATGCCAATCAATTATCATACAAAATACAAACGGAATTAAACACGGCATTTAATGATATTGTGCCTGACTTATTCTTAACAGTATATGGACAAAGCGAACGCAAAATGGAACTTAAATTAAATGACCCTCTAAATTACAAAATCAAAATACCTACAGATGAAGAATTAGAAACTTATGTAAATGACAAATGGAACAGAGGACAGTTTGAATATGACAACTTGAGACCAAAAGCTATCAATTATTTATTAAGTAATTATATTGCCTATGAACCTGCGTCATCTTGGTTAAGTGGATATTTTAATTTAGTTCCTTTTCAGAATATATACATAAATTGTCCTCAATTAAGCGATTATAAATATTCAGCACCTAACAATTTCAGCAGTTCAGTAATTAAAAAAGTTCAAATCAATCAACAACTTGGCGGAGTTATAACAGATTTTACAGCGCCCATATATGCAGATTTTATTGATGTAGGCGGTAAAAATATTAAGAGACTACACTTTAGAATAACAACTTCAAGAAACGAATTAATTGATTTTCATGGCGTTCCCATTTCTTTTAGCATTCTCTTTCAATTAGATAATTGAATAAACAACCTAAATATTAATATTTATATCAAATTATTAATATTAATATTTCTCAATTTGTCCATATAGACAAAATATATAAAACATATAGACAAAATATATAATATATTATATATGTCAGAAGTTGAACCGGAAATTTCTAATACAATTGAAGCAGACGAGCCAGTAAATGAATTACCACCAATTGAAGAAGAAGCACCAAAGGCAGAACCAATAATAGAACCAACACAAGAAATAAAACCTGTAGAACCTCTTATAAACAACTCAAAAACTCAAGCGCGCAATGAAAAGAAAATAACCTGTCCAAAATGTGCCAAAACTTTAACATTAAAATCTTACAGATACAGTCACGAACGCAATTGCCAAGGACCATTAGAATCTAAACCCATAAAGCCTAAACCAAAAGCAGTTCCAATAGCAAAGCCCCAAAAGGTAGAATACCACGAAGTAGCGCACCGCGAAGAAAATCAACAACCACAACCGCAACAAAATAATATAATAGCGAACACACCACCCCCAAGAAGAATGCAACCACAACCGCCTCCAAACCCGCTACAAAATATAGCACAGCATTACCAATTATTGCAAAATGAATATTTGAGACAGAAGCAGGAGAAATACAATGCATTACATAAAGGTATATTTGGTTCAAGAGGAAAAAAAAGATAGTGTATATTTATTTTATAACCTACTATATAATAATTATGTTTTCAACATTATCATTGGATGGCTCAAGCAGAATTATAGCAAGTGAATTAGTATTAATAAATTCAACAGAACCATCAACCTTAAGCAGTGTTTATGCTACAAAGCAAGAATTATCAGACACCGCAGGCGCATTGGGCGGAGGTTATACAATTGAAGAAGTTGACGCTCTGATTTTAGCACAGAAAAATAAGATAGATGCCAATATTTTAGATATTACTGAATTAAACGCAACATCAACAACTATGTTTAATGAACAAGTAAATCAAAACGCAACAATTACAAGCAACTTTAATAATATAACAGCACACGGATTAACCATAACTTCAATACTACCGACTATATCAGCAAATACAATTAAACTTGACACAAATGCTAATAATATTAGTTCTAATACTTTTTTAATCAGTAATTTAAACGCTACAATAACATCAAACTTCAATACTATTAGTTCTAATACATTCTTAGTAGGAAATTCCAATAATACAATCACTTCAAACTTCAATAATATAAGTTCAAATTCTTCACTAATAACAGGACACGGAAACACAATATCAACAATTTTAGCAGATGTATCAACATTATATACAAACGATACTAATTTATTCAATACAAATACTGCATACAGCAATACATTTGCTTCAATCATATCAGACAACACTACACAAGATTTATTAATAACTGAAAATTCAAATACGATTAATAGTTTAATATCAGCAGATTTACAAAAGCTAGATAAAACAATCACAACTGCACAAACAGTAAACTCTCCACTAATAATTAGTTTAACAGATAATACTAATCCAATTTTTAGAATTCAGGATGCCGTAAGTAACCAACGCTTAGAATTTAAAAGAGGTTGTCAGTTGGACTCGTATCAAGGTTTAACAGGTGCTACACCTTATAGATTATGGCTAGGATGGAATACGGGAGATGTTATTATTGGAAGACCTAATAATGCTTCAAGAATTACGATTAATGGTAATGTTCATACTTCATACAATTTTGCTCAAGCACACGGAACATCATATTTTGAAGGTGCTGTTTATATGAAAGGTAATTTATTTACAAATAATGATTTTTCAACAGATATTAAAACTAAAATTGATAATTTAGACAATGCATTAACTCCATATTTAGAAACACATACCCCATCGGCAACTCAAGGTTTTTATGTTCATCATCCTAATTTTGTAGCGTGTAGTATCGGAGATATAACCAATGCTTCTAACCAATATTTTATGTGCGACGGTGCTGTATCAAAAACCATATTCAATAAGCCAGTTGATGTATTAGGTGATGTATATACAAATGGCGATTTAACAATGGTTTCTGGTAAGAAAGTTGAAGTCAACCAAGTTCAGTCTGTATCAGGAAATACTTTATTATTACAAAATTCACCGAGTGGCAATGTTCAATTTGGCAACACATCAAAACTAATAATTGATAATGCTGAAATGTATGTCGATACAAATGATTTAATAATCAGGAATAGCAACACGTCAAACTCTATTAATTTGGTTGTTGGATTATCTTCAACATATGCTGATAATAAAATTATTTTAAATAGTGGTAGCAATAGCGAATTACGAGGCGACTGGACTATTGACGGTGATATGACTTTTGGAATTGCTCATAAAATCAATTTGAGACATTTAAATAGTGATGCTGTTTTGAGAACGGAAGCATCAACATCCATTGATAGTTATATTAATGGCACTAAATATTTAGAGTTAAACAGTAGTCAGTTTGTTGCATATAACAGTTTTAATTTAAGCAGTGACGAAAGATTAAAAAGAGACATTCAACATATTGAAGATGACACTATTGAAATGGTGAAAAATATTGATGTCAAAACATTTATGAAGACAAACAATATGAAGAAACACGAGATTGGCTTCATCGCTCAACAAGTTAAAGCAAATACACCTGAAAAATACGGTGTTGTAAATGATGAGGGCGAATATTTAACAATGAGTTATGACAAAATGACTTGTATTAGCTGGGGCGCATTACAGTCCTTAATTAAAAGGGTTGAATATTTGGAAACTAAATTATTGAAAAAGAAAAAATCTAAATAATTAATAATATTAAACAACATAATATTATTAAGTATTTCATTTTGTGAGCTTGTCAAGTAGTTCTTGAGGGTTTTTAATTTCATCAATATCTATATTTTGTTTTTCTATGTATTCCTTTATGGCTTTCTGACGATATGCCTTTTTGCTTTGTTCAATTTTATTTTCCATCCATCCTTCTTTTTGTAGGTTCTTAAGATAATACAAGCGGTTGTATATAGCCATCCGTTTTTGTATCTCTTCCATTGTGTAGTCATCCGGGTTCAAGTCCTTAGTAACATCATGATATTTTGATAATCTGGGCATTCTGTTAATATATTATTAACACAGTATTTCTTTAAATAAGTTTTACATAAAATATAATTATATACTATAAATTATTATTAAATAACATTTCAAGAAAAAACGCATTTAAAGAAATATTGACACTATAAAATATATAATATAAATATTATTATGACATCAAAAGCTGTAAAAAGAAATATTAACCCTTTAGAAAGCAAACTCGAAAGGAACAAGGGGAATTTATCAACACAACAAAAGGCAAAGGTTAGAGACATTATAGGATTATACACCGACAGGAAAATATCACAGTACACAACAGCGGAGAAGATAGTTAATGATTTCATAAAGGCAAAATCAGAGGATGAAAAGAGCAAGGCAAATCAAAAATATGACCAGGTTATGAACACATACGAAGAGAGAGAACCACTAAACGAAAGAATGAAAAAGAACAAACAGGAGAACATAACAAGAGGGCACAAAACAAAACCCAGAGATTACACAATCGGATTTCGTTTTTTTACTATGAGTGGATATGGAGCACATAAGGTAAAAGCATCGTTTAAAGACATTGAAGGCGGGACATATTATCCCATGCATTTTGATGATAAGCATGCGGGAGTGAAGACTGGAAGATGGATAGAGGAATTAGTCAAGAAGAGAATTTTTAGACTGTATGACAAAAACCTTTTTAAGAAGGTTATTAAAACACTGGCGCAAGATGACGACATCGCTAGGCATTACAAGACAATGAAGCACTATATAGATGCAGTAGTCATTTATGATGCCGACACGGTAGAAGGAGATATTAAAGATTATGACCCTAAAAAGAAGAACTTAAAAAACGCAAATAATATTGGTATTTTTCATAGATATATGGAAACAGAACTCGACCCAGAATATTGCACTTTTGAGGAAGCCATTAAGGTAAAGCATTATGTTGAAAACGAATGTTGGATTAACACATTGAACGATTTTTACGGACAAGACAAGAACATGAAGAAGATGACCAGAGAAAGTATTTTGAAACTCATAGACAAAACAGACGAGGAATTCAAAAACCATGGTGCTTCAATAGAAGACATGAACAAGGTATTTAAAGAGTATGCCATCGCCGCCAGAATTTTCGATATTGTAGGTAATTTGAGTTTTACATTTGACCCACCAAAAAGAAACCACCATATCAAAACATTCTACGCATTAATAAAGAATGACCATATATATACATTAAATAAGGACTTGAAACAATTGAAATCAAATTTAGGAATAAAGAAAGAGTATAATATCAATGTTAATGCTTCTACCGACTTTTATTTAAATCATAGAGAGGAACCCATTAAATGCATCATGATTGAAGAGCTGGATGACATATTAAAACACACCGAACAGGACGAATACACAATGATATATACACACAATGATTTGGCGAAAATGTATTATCAAGCAAAGCAGGCGGGATATGACCCGAAAATTAAATTTAGTGCGTGTATCATTTCGGAGCTGATGTTTCAATTCAAGATTAAGAAAAGAATAATTACATACAGGATAAAAACACAAAATTTGATTGATGCCTTCAATGCAAGTATAACAGTAGAAACTGAAGACACCTATAATAGGATGTCAAGAGCGATGTTTGAATTCAATAAATCATTATTTAATCCACTGCATAAATCTTATTATAATGACATTGATGTAGAAATTTTAAACACATGCAGGACAGTAGCACCCGCTGGTAAATTTCATTACTTTTATCATAGTAATGAATTACATATAGAGATTGACCAGAACAAAGCATACACACATAATTTAACTAACATCGTGAAAATTCCAGTGTTTAAACAATTTGACATTTGGATGCCTTATGAGTATGGTAAACATGATTTTAATAACATGGGAGAATTATGTTTATTCTTAGTTAAGTTTACTGGAAAACAAACATCATTATTTTTTAATAAACAATATAATTTAATATATGGCATGTTTTTAGAAGAGTTTATTGACGAAGTCGAAATTCTATATTTTAAAAAGCCTTCTTCGATTTATGAAGTAGATTATAAAAGTATAGTTGAGAACCTATGGAAGACTAACATATCAAATAATTTAGGTGAAGACATCAAGGTTAAAAAGTTGATTTCGAATGTAAATATCGGATTGTTAGAAAAGGGAACTAACAAGTCTCAGAAGAGTTTAGTATTTGATACATTAAGTGAAGCATTGTATCATCAAAATCTGTATGGAGGAAGAATTAATAAGATTAGTGGATTTTATGATGATAAGGTTTTGACAGAGATGACAGATGAATATATGAAAGAATTAGAACAGGAAAGAGGCGAGGGATGGGTTTTAGAATTTAAGGCTCATGATAATGATGATGATAGGTACCGGAATTCTGATGACGGTACATATAGATTTTGGAAAAATAATATGTATTATCACAATCATTGTCGTGAATGTTATAAAATTATAGATGGTAAAAAATACGATATCAAAAACGTTGAGAAAGAATCAGAAGTCAAATATTACACATTGACAACGACACATAAACAAGATTTAACCAATGGCTTTAGGTATATTAAAGAGCTACTCATGCAACGACATAATTTTAAAATGCATAAAGATTATAAAACATTGAAAAACAACAATATCAATGTGCATAGTGTTAAAACCGATGCCTTCATTATTGATAGGAAAAATATTGACAAGGCCAAAACATTGATTAAGTTTTCAACCAAAAGGGGAGGATGGAGAGCTGAAGATAATAAACAAGTATCACCACCGAGCGATATATACAAAATTAAGGTTAATGAGTTATCAGAAATTCCGACTTACAATAATGTAAAAATTCGTGTTAAAGACGAATACGACACCAAAAGCATTTGTGAGCAAATTGTGTCGTGTAATCCGGTGTTGATAAAAGCAAAACTGGCTGGAAGCGGCAAGAGTTATATAGGCGAATATATGAAAAATCTAGGTTATAATGTGTTATTCGTATGTTCTAATAACAAGCAGAAGCAAGAAACCGAAGCCGACGCCGTAACATTAAACAAGTTTTTCAGTATTCCAATAGAAGCTGGAGAAAGACTACCGACATTTGACCATTCTGATTATAATTGTATTGTGTTTGATGAGCTAGGTATGGCGGGCAATTATATTTTGAACAGAGTTAGGGAGTTTAAGGATACGTACCCAGAGAAGATAATTATAGGAACTGCTGACGGGAAGCAGTTGAAACCTATAGCTGATTTAACTAACACCCAGGACCACGAGACATATTTAAACAACTGTCTTAATCAAATATTTAAATATAAGATTTATCTTAAGATATCTAAGAGACTTAAGACAGAAGAAGATAAAATTAAATTGAATGATATATATAATGACATTTGGAAAATAAACTGCCCATTAAGGAAATAGTAAATAAACATTTTGAAACTACAAGCGACATCATGGAAGGAGAGCATAACATAGCCTATACTAATGCTAGGTGCAAATGGGTAAGCAAGACCGTAAGAAATAATTTAGGAAAGACAGATAAATATGAAATTGGAGAGCATGTGATATGCAGAGTTTATAAAAAGGAAATGGGGCAGGTGTTTAATGTAAATATTACTTATGAAATTATTAGTATTGATGATTGGAAAGTAGAAATCCAAGATATCAAAAGTAAAACTATATTCATGACAAACACCACGACTTTAGACAAGCACTTTATACATGCGTATTGTGCTACATGTCATTCGTCTCAAGGGGCTTCTCTAGATAAAAGCATTACTATACACGAATGGGATAAATCACATTTGGTCAGCCGTGAGTGGATTTGGACAGCCCTCACGAGATGCAGAGATATCAATAAAGTCAAGTTTTTCAAAGCAGACGTAGATGATACTGATCTAAATGAAGCACAAGTAACCAGATATTTAGAACATAAGATTAAACAATATAAATTACAAGACATGAAAGCAGAGAGAGAGATAGACAACAAACAATATATTGATGTCAAATGGTTATTTGACAGGCTTAATACCAGATGTAATAAATGCAGTTCAGATTTTGACATAGAAATAAATAATGGAGTAATAAATAGCAATATGACAGCCCAAAGAATAAACAACGATTATGCCCATCATAAGGAAAACTGTATATCTTACTGTTTAAACTGTAATCGCCGGGAAAAATAATATCTATCTTATTTTATATGGCATCTAAGCAAGATATTATTAATAATGTTTATTATGATAAGGGAGGCTTCGGGTCAAAGAACCGCACTTTACAAGAAGCAAGAAAAAAGGATAACACAATAACTATAAACGATATTAATGAGTTTTTTAGGAAGAATGTAGAACAGAAAGCCAAGCCAAGAGGACAGAATTCATTTGTAGCTCCTAACGCATATTATGAGTTTCAAATTGATTTATTTTTCATTAATGATATCCCTAAACAAAAAATGAAAGTTGGCATGATGTGTATTGACATATTTTCTAAGTATATGGTTGTTGTCCCGCTTATGTCAAAACAGCCAGCGGACATTTTAGCAGGACTGATGGAATGTATTAAAAAAATGGATGGAAAGCCCAAACTAATTTATATTGACGATGAAGGAGCTTATAATAATCAAAGTGTTATAGATTTTTTGAAAGATGAAAAAATAGAATTACATAGAACCAGAGGTCACCCAGCATTCGCGGAGAGGGCGATAAGGACGTTTAAAGATAGCTTGTATAAGAGGGTTGAAAACGATGAGAAAAAAGGAAAGGCTATTCAATGGACAGACTACATACACGAGATTATATTAACTTATAACAATGGAATAAAGCACACTTCGCACGGCTTAACACCGTCAGAAGCAAGAAAGCCTAAACATCAATTAGAAGTGAGTTTAAATTTAGGTATGAAAGCCAACAGAAATAGAGTTTATCCAGATTTAAATGTAGAAAATGAAGTTAAGATATTCAGGAAAAGGAGACCGAATGAAAAGGAGAGAGTAGGAGTATGGACTAAACAAACATACAAAATAGCAAAGATTGAAAAGAAGTTAGGACAGGAATATTATTATATTGAAAATTATGACAGGGCATTTTTGAGACATGAGTTATTAAAGGTATAAATTTATTTCTTGGAAAAAAGTATTTAAAGAAATAAAAACTATATATATTATAATAGAAATGATGGAAACCGAAATCAATAATTATATCAATAAGAAATGCTACGATTGTTGCCACTTAAAAAAAGAAAACATGGAATTGTATAAATTGAATTTACCTAATGGAATAGTTAATCATATTATCGATTATGCTTTGAGTGAAGAAGATGAATGTAAAATTTGTCAGGAATGGAGAGATAATCAAGAATTAATCAGATGTCATTTAAATCTGAAAAGAAGACATAATAGAAATGTTGAAGACGACATTATAATATTTTTAACTGTGTATGGAAGACCACCTTATAGTTATGTTAGAGCATTTCTCAAAATCAGTAAGAAAAGGTATGAACTGATTGACCACATTTTATGGATGTTGTTACATCGTAGAAGAGAGGGGTCTGATTTAAAAGAAGACATTAAATCATATATTGAAAGCAATAAGTTTAATGTGAAAAATACCGTGAAAACTATTAATATTATTTTTGAACTGATGCATGACAAACGTAAGATATTTACACAATTTAATAATCATCAATTAACTTATTATCCTGAACTTAAATTATAATCATAATATAATAATAACATGTAAAATATTATATGTTATAATTATATTTCAATATGTAATTTTATTTCTTGTAAAAAAGTATTTAAAGAAATAAAAACTATATATATTATAATAGAAATGATGGAAACCGAAATCAATAATTATATCAATAAGAAATGCTACGATTGTTGCCACTTCAAAAAGGAAAATATGGAATTATATAAATTGAATTTACCTAATGGAATAGTTAATAATATTATTGATTATTCTTTGGACGAAGAAAATATATGTAGAACTTGTAGAAGATGGAGACGATATCAAAATATAATAGAAAATTGTTTGGCGTTTAAAAATATAGATGAAAGAAATGTTGAAGATGAAATATTGATATTTTTAACTGTGTATGAAAGACCACCTTACGATTATGTTAAACAGTTTCTTAAAATCAGTAAGAAAAAGTGTGAAATGATTAATGACATATTATGGATGTTGATTTATTATAGTAAACCCGGCGTTGATGTAAAAAAAGTCATAAAATCATATATTGAAAGTGAACAGTTTAATGTTAAAAATACAGTGAGAGATATTAATCTTATTTTTAAAATGATGTATGAAAGAGGTAAGATATATCAATTAAATTATTATCCTGAACTTAAATTATAATCATAATATAATAATAACATGTAAAATATTATATGTTATAATTATATTTCAATATTTAATTTTATTTCTTGTAAAAAAGTATTTAAAGAAATACACACTATACATTATAATAGAAATGGAACTTAACAATTTACCATTAGAAATTAGATTGAATATTATGTCATATAACTGTTATGATATATGTCCTTACAGGTATAACGATATCATTAAACACCCTTTTCCAACTTGGGAAAAGGTAAAAAGAAATCCATTCTGGATAATGTCTTTGACTGAATATTTAGATGGTAAAAAATCTGAATATGAAATATACTTAGAATTAAAAACATTTTACGATTATTCTTACATATTTAATATTGAATATAAGTTTAAGCATCTATGGTTTATTAATAATATTGATGATATGAACATTAATGGTAGAAAAATACTGACAAGTCAATATTATGACGCTATGAGAGCACTTTTATCAATGATGCCATTTAGAACAGAAGCAGAATGGCATATCCGGTTTTATCATATATTAGGCACTGAAGACTTCTACAAAAGCGAAGAAGAAGTTAGCGATAATGAAAGTGTTGGTAGCTATTATTAATTTCATAACCATACTATGATTATAACATTTATACCCTTATATGTTATAATTATAATGTAAGTATAGCGTTTTATATATTGAAGATAAAATCCTACAAGGGACACCACGCCCAAAAAAATATATGATGAAACTGATGAAACGAAGGAGGGAGTGATGTTGTTGCTGTTCTATTTTTTGTCCGGGAAATGGACAAATCGTTTTTAGACAGTTCGAATATTTTTTTGATGACAAATATTTTTTGCAATATATTTTGCAAAATTTATTTTTTTGAAATGGATGAGGTGAGGAGATTGAGGAAATGACATTTTGGAGGGTAGTTGGTGAAATGAATGAGGCGAGGAGAAAGGAGAAAAGGATGGCGAAAATTTTGGAAAAATGATGATAAAAAACGGATGAGATGGACAGAAAGGAATGTAGAAAAATGATGAAAACAAATAAGGGTAGAAGATGGAAGATGAAAAAAAATGTAGGGTGGGGGGTATGTATGAAGCAATTTATTTGCGGGGCGTGGCCCTCCACTACTCCATCGCCTGGTTATAGTCAAGCTGATGGAGGGGTTTCAGCGCCGGACCCTGCTGAAGCAGCAATCGGGCATTGGGAGCAAAGTGCACCGAATATGCTAGATGTTTCGCGCAAATTTGCCTCAGCACAATCCCCAACAAGTGCACTGGGGCCCCTGATGATTTGCCGGGTTATGGTCTTGTGACACTTGGCAAGATCTTACGAGGGTTATGAGATGACCAGTCGAGGGCAAAGTAATTTGCCCAAAGGCCCAGATCGCGAGCCTCCGCGAAGCTTATGGACGGACGAAGAGCATCCTTGGTGGAGAGGTACAGACCTCGAGGGTCAGCCGCGCGCATGTTGCCTTGTTCGGACATGAAACCGCAAAAAAGGCGAAGTCTGCAGAGTCCGCGGCCGAGTCGTCCCTTTTGGAGCCGCCAGTGCCAGAGGCCACGTATTTCTGTCAACTTCAAGACTTGAAGACGTACACGTGACTGATAAAGGGAAACACACTATCTTCGCCACAAGGTGGTTTGGTAGTTCAACCTGTGAGGAAGCGTGGCAAAGTGGTGGAAATGGGCTGGATGTCCTTATTGGGGGATGTGGCAATTGCTTAAATCTTTGAAGCAACCTTTCACATTTGTCCAGCTCAGCAGGCAGCGGGATATCCTGCAGCGTCTTCGGCGCCCGCTCCCATCATTTGAGAGCCTGGCAAGTGTACAAAGCAAAGCGAGCTGCTTCACCTGCGGCAAGGTTCCGATCCCTGCAGGCCAGAACTGACCTCCAATGGCACTTTGGAGATTTGGATCGTGAACCTGGCCAGACTGAAGCCGTTTGCTTGCGGGGAGTGTGTTTCAATTTCAAGCAAGCGGCCTCACCCGAGGGCGCTGTACACACGGTTGAGGAGCTTTCGCAGCTCTTGAGCCCAATGCACGGCGTTTGCACCTCCATGCTTCGATGACACGCACGCAACACTGGCAGGTCTTGTGTATGGCGATGTGCAGTGTGTGCCTGTACTGGTATAGCATGAATCTTCTGGCGCACACGTCACGCGTAACAGTACAGACGTGTGGTATGACTTGTGCGCAGCTCGTGGACGGCGAGTCCTTGCGGGCCTTCGCGCACCGTCAGCCCTGCCACAAGCTCTCAGAGCAGGCGCGTGGAGATGTTGGCTGGTTGCATGCGCGAGATGCCATGAATCCCGATGAATGTCCAGACCACCATAGTTCTAAGCCACACCACCCCATTCTGAAGCTCTCCCTTTGCCGACTCCCAGCAGCCCACCAGGCCTCTCCCAAGCAGGGGCGGTCAGCTTGCCCTTCTTGTTTTGCCCACATCCATGTCATGAATCATTGCCAAGTGGTGCCCGCGATCCAATTTTCCACAAGCTTCCAATTCACTTCCTCATTCTTTCAATGGGGGCCCACGCAGCAGCCCACGCAGCAGTTGTCATCACTTTCGGGAGGAAAGACCGGAAATCCTAGAAAATTGGATGCTTGGAAAGAATGGGTTTTACCCGAAAATATGGCCTCATACAATGCTTCCCCATTCTTTCTGTTTTTCAAATTTTCACCCAAACAGATGCAAAAGCGAAAAACAAATAACAGGGACACACTGATCTTTGATCGAAAGAACGATGCCGGGGGACAGAATGATGGGGTGGGGAAAGAAGGCAAATGATGATGGTTGTTGGGAAAGAACGATGGTTGGGGAAAGAACGATGGTTGGGGAAAGAACGATGGCCCTGGGGAAAGAACGATGGTTGTAGGGAAAGAACGATGCCCCTGAAAACAGAACGCTGCCAGTAAGATCGATGGCCTGCAGCGGCATGACTTTGGCAGGTCAGGGGAAGGGGTTGTCTAGTCTATTGGCCCTACCCCTAGCCCGCGGGACAATTTTCTGCATGCGTCAGTGCTCGCTGCAGAAACAGAAAAACAAAAACTGAGCCGAAACTGGCTGGAAAGACGGATCGTTGCACTGAGTGCGCGTGTGACGAAAGAATGGGGAATCAACCCTTAGAATAGTGGCGCGAAGGGAAGACGGATGTAAGAAGAATGAATTGGCTAGATTCTTTGACAGCAACACAGGCTGCGCGGTCATACTACCGGCAGGCCAGGTGCGAGAGATTGTGTGCTGACCCATGCTGTTTTTAGACCAAGCATGACATATGCTTAGACACGCAAAGCTGCTGTTCAGAGCATCGAGCGACCCCATGTTGATTCTCCAATGGCAGGTTGTGGATGGCGTGAACTATTGCCATGACCAACTAGTGGCGCATCGAGATCTGAAGCCGGGCAGTTGCAAGTCTTGTAATGCACACATCTAGGAGGCGAGATAAAATTGACAGGAACACACCAGTGAGTTTTCTCTGAAAGGGGTCGGGGAGTTTGGTGTCTGATGGCTTGGCCACACTTGCATGTTGCGCCATGAGCTCAGATGCCGAACCCCGTCAGGCTTGAGAACCTCTTGCTTGATAGGAGTGACCTGGTCTTGTTTGGTTTTGCTTGTCGCTCGGATCTGTTTCCTTGCGAACTTGGCACGCCAGGCCGGGAGTGTGTGAAGATCATCGACTTTGGCTTTGCAGCCCACGCCGGGCACTGCAACGTGAAACAGGAGCTTTGAATTTGAACCCTGCGAGGTTCCGAGCAGAGACACGAAGCTGAAAGCCTTTTGTGGCACTCCGTCGTGCCCTGCGATCTGTCGCTGAGATGGGATCAGCTGCTTGCAGCCAAGTCACGCTAGTCAGATTTCGACATGCTGCAAGTCCGCTCTGCAGCCGTCAATTGCCAAACCTTGAACGCTGTAGCAATGCTAACATTTAGGAGAAGCGTGCAGTCCTATCCAGCTGCCAAACAATTTGTCGAGACTTATTCATTTTGTTCTGGATTGTCTTCATGTCATGGTGGACATCGACGCCATACTGTGCCCTGGCAGCAGATTGTTCGGATTTCAGAGCAGTTGGAATCAGCCAAGATTTAACCGCCGACGCGCTCAGGTTGGATGTAGATGACACCCTTTATCCTGTGAGCTCGGGCTTCTCAGACCACCGGAATGGCGAGGCTCGAATGGTCAAGCAGAACCGGATGTGCCTTTAATACGTTGGAATACTATGCAAGCATAAATCGGAGCATCCATGATGCAGGTCAGGTATCCTGAACAATGCCCAAAGGTTTGTGTACTTGATTCATAGGTGCTACACTTGAAGGACTTGATCAGGGATCAACATGGCGTTCAACCCTTGCACGCCAAACCATCTCACAAGTACTCCTGAAAAGTGAACCATGAGCATCGCTGCTTGCCGTTTCGACCCTAGATCATAGTTCTGAAACCATACCTCAACATACAACATACAGGTGGTGAAGGCTGTGACAGCTATTGATTTCAGAAATGTGCACTGGTGCTCAGGTGTTTGGGCCTGTACGTGTGAAGGCGTGAGTCAGTATGCCTTTGTCATAGCATTGTTGCAGCAGTTGATTGTTGGATGCCAGCAGTACCCAAGTAGATTGCTGGACAACCATGGTACTCATCTTTGTAATCACTGCCGAGGAATGCTGTGAGGACATGTAGCTCAACGAAGAAAGTCCTGTGTAATCAAGAGCTTGTGAAAGTCCAGCGTAGATGGTGTCCTTACTGTCAGCTGCAAGCAAACTGTCGAGGGACAGGATGGCGTTGTACGAGTGCATGTAGCCTGCCTCCTAGGTGTACTGGTTGTAGATGTCAAAGAAACATGTGCGATGTACCAAACGCCAAGCTGTAAGGCTGTCCTTCTCTGTAGAGCTCAACAACCAAATGCTGTAGCTGTAGATCTGCGTCTGCTGCAACATGTAGCCTCTGTTGAATGTATTTGCTTTGGACCTTGATGTAAGATCCAAAAGCTTTGTCAAACCACAGTGCCACGCAATGATGTAGAAGTCTGTTGTGCTCGCTGTAGCCAACTTGCCTTCGCTCGTCAGAAACAGTGTTGTCATCACCGCATCATGTGGATTGGTTGTGAGGACTGTAAAGTCGAATGACGGGTAACGTAGGTTGCCCGGGATGTGTCCGATCTTCTCCAACGATGTCGGAGTTGTGTCTCCCACAAAGGAGATGTACTCCTCCGTGGTGAGGGCGATGTACAGCGCATTGCTGTGATTGGCCAACGAGAGGTTGTGCCAGGCTGTAATGCCACGGTCTGTGCATGAAGCCGATGGTCATGCGGTCGTTGTCTCTCCGGCAAACGGGCATGTGCGATCATGGGCAGAGGTGTAACTGGCTGCATGTCCATTGCGATGTATGGACCCGATGTACCTCCAGACCAAACTGATGTAAACAAATGGCTGCAGAGATGTATCAAAACATTGTTTGAGACGTGCAAACTCACATGCAAATGTAGCTCCCAAAAGATGTTGGGCAAAAGACATAGTGGTCTTAAAGACAGGGTCGATCCATGGCTGATGTATCTACCCAAAAAGATTGTAACTATGCCGGCTGTTAGGTAGTAAGACAAACATGTGTGAACTGTGCACCCGTTGTTTAACAACCTGTGCTGACTACTGTACTTACTGGTGTGAAACTGGCGCGACCTCACAGGCCAACGTTTGTACAAGTGCTTGTTGAGGGTGTCACAGCTGTCAAACTTTGTCAGTATGTCAGCTGGGTTCTCTTTTGATTTTACTTTGTGCATTGTGATGATTTTGCTCTTGACAAGTTGTTGTATGAAGAGGTGTCGCAGCTCGATGTGCTTTGTTTTGTTTGATGTACCTTCTCTCATTGCTATTGATTTTGCTGCGCTGCTGTCTGTGTGTATCCTGATGTTGGTGCGTACTTCAAATGCTTCCTTGAGGAAGTTGCTGATGTAGAGGCTCTCCTGTGCTGCTGTACCAATCGCGTACAGCTCTGATTCTGCTGATGAAAGTGCTATTGTTGCTTGTGTTCTGCTGCCATAATGTACTGCTGCTCCAAAGAAGTACAGTACAAATCCTGTTGTGCTTTTCCTTGTTGTCTCACACGATGCCCAGGTGGCACCTGTGTATGTGTCAATGTTGAGTGGAATTCTTTTGTCCTGTGTTTGTATCTTTGGTCGCAGGTTGTGTCGCGAGTACCTTGTTCCTTTAAGGTATCTGATCATGTGCTTGAGCTTCTTGTTGTCAAGTTGTGTTGGTGCTTGTAGTGATCTCGCTAGCTCCTTTGCTCCATAGCTGATGTCTGGCCGTGTGTATGCTAGCCATTGTATTTTGCCAACAAGCCGCCTGTGTTTCTTGTGTTGTTCTTGATCGCGCGGTGCTTCATCTTCTGCTGTACCTTTCATGTGTGGTACTGCTGGTGATGGTGCTGGGTTGCATGTAGTCATTCCTGATTCTTCCAGGATGAAGTCAACATAGTTGTTGTTCAAACTGATGTCGATGTAGTCGCCTTTGTGTGAGATGTTCCTGCCAAGGAAAGGTATTGTTGATCCAACTGTTAGGTCGCCAGTGTGTCTCAGCCAGTTTGTCTCTTGTATTCTGCTGAAGAGCGTGTTGATGATGCTCTGTACTCCTATGACGAGGAGATCGTCTACATAGATCATGATGTAGACCTGACAGTCTTTTGATCTGTAAATATTGCTTTCTGTTGTGCATCTCACAAGCCCAAGTGTGACTGTGAGGATGTGTGCTATGTGGTCTTGCCATTGTTTTGGTGATGATCGTAGGCCATAAATGGCTTTGTTCAGTCGCCGCATTATGTGTCTGTTTTCATCATTGTAGAACTAGTGGTGGTCGCATTACCAGAGAACCCATGTAGACTCGATGATGTTTGCTTGTTGTTCTGGTGTCATCATGTTGCCATCAATCTCTGTAAAGACTGATTGATCTTTCATTTGTTGTACTTCCTTCTTCATTCCTTGTGCTACCTGTTGTGGATCCAAGCCTTCTGTGTCATGTATGATTGGCTCTAGTAGGATCCTTTCATTGTTGATTTCTTCTGCATCTTCATTCGATGGTATTTATTCTCATTTTGCTCTTTGGCTGTTCTGATGTTGTAGGTCGCTGCAGTGCTTGTCTTTCTGCTGCGGTGCGCTGTTGCTTACCTGTACTGCCTTCGCCATGGTGTCATCTCTCTCTCTCTCTCTCTTGTGGGTGATGTGGGCGGCGGTGCTGGCAGTGCTGGTCGCTTCTGGTGTGTTGGTGATGTAGCCATGGGTGATGTTGGCTCTGTTGTTCTTTTCTGCTTTGTTGGCTGGTCGCTTGTTTGTGTTGCGCTCTGTCTTTTTCCTTCTGCTGCTGTGCTAGTTGTTGCATCTTTCTGTGACGGTGGTGCCTTGCTTGTAGCTGGCATTGTTAATGGTGTTGTGAGAGTTGGTGTGTGCAGTGCTGATGCTGGTGTCTTCCATGGACCTGTGTGCGCACAGTCCAGTAGTTGCTGATTGTATTTGTGAGGCAGAATCTGCCTTCTGACTGTCCTTGCTCTGACAATCTTGTTGTAGATCCCAAGGAGAGATTCGCCTGCGGTTGTATCCTTGCCAAGCCAGATCCCGTTGTAGAATCTAGGAAATTTTCACTGTTGGTAGCATGTATCGCACTGTCTCACCAAACTCGCAAAGTGGTGGATGTTGCCCCCTGATCCCTCTGTTGAAGTAGCTTGTGCATCCATTGCTGTGAACTGCATACCTGTTCATGATGTATGCACTGTGTCGAACTATCCAAGGCATGAGTGGATGGTTCAGTGAAATGTCTCTGTTGTAGTTTTGTCTTGATCTGCGCCTTGAGTGTTCTGATTTGTGCAAACAGTGTTCTGTGCTCGCTCTACTCCTCCTTGTGATTGTGAACTGTATGCTCCTAAGTTCCTTGTGGTGATGTTGCCATTCTTGTTGGCCACTGCTGTTGCGAGCGCTGTCAGGAAGTCTTCCTGATCTGATTGTAGAACCGTGTGTGTGTGTTGTCCTTCCACATTCAATGAGGAAGTGCTGTAGCTGTGTGACTGCACAGTCTGACTGGATGTGAATTGCTGCGAGAACTGGATGCGCATTGCTATCATCAAGGCCTTTGATGTAGCCGAAGTCAAGCTGTATGATTGGAAGCTTGCTGTGTTGCTTTGCATGATTGTTCTGTCTGCCTCTTGCTTGCACGCATATTGGACACCAACTCCTGTAAGGGAGATGTGTCACGTTGTGCTCGGGTATCTTTGTGGTGTTGGTTGCTTGGGTGCTTGTACTGTTTTTGCCTTTGTACCTTGTTGTTGTTCGGACCTTGTGGTGTAAGCGTTGTGGTCGGTGCTATCATGCCAATCTGTCCTTGTTCTGTGTTGTGTATCTGTAGCTTTGTTCCTTTTTGGCAATATTGTGATTTCTGCTTGTAGGAAGAACAGGCCATTTCTGTTCTCCAATGTGCTGTTGAAGCCTTTGATGTGCTGTTCTTGGATTGTCATCCAGTGTAAGTTGGAAACCTTGTTCCACCAACCTTGTAACCGAAAGAATTGGCTGTTTAACCTCACAAACGTAAAAGGGTATGACAATCTGTTGTCCACTGTGGTTTGTCACACAAACCCATCTGTACCCGTGAAGCTTGATGCGCTGGTTGGTCACTGTTTGCAGTTGTGGCCCTGTGCCATGTGCTGGTTGATGTAGTGGAAATTGTGACGCAAACCATAGTGGGCATACATGTGTAGCCGCACCGCTGTCAATCATGAGACTGACCCATTTGTTGTTTTCTGGTGGTGTTGTGTTGTGCCAATCATGGCGATGGTTACTTCATGTACTCCTGAAATGGGTACTGCAGATGGATCTGCTACCTGTGGTGGTTGTGGTAGCGCCAGTTGGTGCATCTGTGACTGATCCTGATGATACCAATTGTTGTTGCAGTGTGCCTGGTTGTACCAGTCATCTGTCTGGTCATTGGTGTCGAAGGTTCCTGTGTCACAGTTGTAGATCGCCACTCTGCATTGTTTGGCCATGTGTCCTGGTTGTCCACATCTGTAGCAAACATTTGTTGCTTGTTTTCCTTTTGCTCCTTTTCCTCCTTGTTGGTTGTTGTAGTATCCTTTGCCTTTTCCTTTGTTGCTGTATCCTTTTCCTTTGCCATATTCATGTTGTCCTTTGAATGGATTTCCTTGTCCAACCGGTTGTTGATTGTATTTGCCTTCTCCTCCCTTGTAGTTGTTATAGCTGTAGTTGTTCCCGCAGTTGCCGTAGCCTTTGCCTTTGTTGTACTTCCCTTTGCCATTGTGCTTGCCCTTCTTTCCTTTTCCTTTGTTGTACCATGTTGCTCCTATGTCCATCGGTGCCGGTCCTTGATTGTTGCTGCCTGATCTGATTGCTTGTAGCCTGGTGAATGATGCTGTTGCTCTGTAGTACTCGATCACCATTGATCTTGTTGTGATGTTTCCTGCTTGAAGTTGTAGATGTTGCTGTAGTGGTCCTTTTGTCTCGTTGAGCAGTATTGCAATCTTGACTGCGTCTGGTAGTAGTGTGTTGCGGAGGAGGTTCGGCTCGAGAAGGAGTCACAGAGCAAGGGCCGCCGGGGTAGAGCCCGCAGTGGACGCGGTGGACACTCTGGCAGCAGGAAGAGACCTGAGTCCCCTCTTCAACGAGAGGACCAAGAACAAGCCCGGTCACGACCAAGTCGAAGGAGCCGCCGTGGCCCTCCTTGCCGGAGATCGCCGAAATCTACGGCTATTATTGTATCGGGAAGTCAGGGCCTTGTGCCACCCACAGCGCAATTGTGCAAAGCCAAGGCCAGGCCTGTACCTGGAGAGTTGAAACTCCCATGTTGTGAAGCTCTCTTCGAACTTCTGTTCATCAAGTTGTGGTTTGAGTAACCTTGTTAGGTACCCAATGCTTCGTGTGCCAAGTAGTACGGAGGACCTTGCATGTGTCAGCCGCCATGTTTCAAATCCGTTGTCTTCCGTGTTTTGCCTGCAGATTGTAGATGATGGTCCATCGCATGTGCTCACCAAGAGGTAGCGTAGATTGTTGCTCAGTTGTACCCATTGCTCTTCTACTGCTTCTGAAGGTGCTGCGTTCTCAAGTTGGCCGTTTGTAACTTGTCCTGTTGATTGGTCTGACTGTTTCAGCAGTCTGTTGTATGCTGGGTCTTGTAATCCCAAGTATGCTTCATCTCTTCCATTCTTCGAAGGTGTTGTATTCTCCTGTGAACCGTGGTGGTGATATCTTGTATCTGTGAGCTGCTGTTGTTCCTGTTGCTGTTGTTGTTGTTGTGCAATGTTGCTCACTACTGTGTACCTAAACCTGTGGGTGTGTGATAGAGCTCACCCTGGGTTGTGGTCGTGGATCGTGTACCAGGGACCACTGCTCCGCTACCATGATGACCTAAATGTGTCAAACCTGTGATGCGACAGCACGGCGCTTGTTGTACTCAGCGGGCTGTAGGCTCTATCTTGTAGATAGGCTCAAGGCCTTGATGCGCAAAGGCCAAGGTCATGCACAAGGATGGATGTGCATTAACACGGGGTGCCATATGTATGTGTACATATATACATACATATGTACTGAAAGCAAAGATATCAGCATCTGCCATCTGACAGAGTCTGCATCCATCTCAGATTGGGACAACGCTGGTTTTGTTCAGAAAGTCTGGGGTTCACGATTCAAGAATCTGACAAGCAGATTTGTGTGAATCTTGAGAAATCAGGGTTGTCCCAATACTCCAGGTGTTCAACACAGAACTCTGCAATCAAGTATGCGCCCCAAGTTCCCGCAACTTCTGGGTTCAAAGTGAGAGGAAAGCTTTCTGTAGAAGATTTCAAACTCAAGTCTTCAATCCAGTGGTAAAATACTTTCGAAGTTTTAAGAACAGCTCGGGGTTGGCCAGGATGGATTATGTTCAGAAAAGTTGTTGTCTGCGCAATTTTCCATTTTGAATTCCCAAGCCGGTGGTAAAGCACCTTCAAGTGCTCGAAGAACTTGAATGTTTGTTTGGGTTTGGCCAGGGTTGCCGATTCTCAGGAAAGTTGTTTGTGTAATTTTCAATATTGAATCGTCCATCCAGTGGTGAATTACTTTCAAGCGCTTTTCGTGAGTGGTTTGCTTCATGTAAGCTATGAAGGTAGGGGTATTGCATATATGTTTGTAGGTGTTCCATATGTTCTATATATATATGCATTCACACAAGTTTTCATTAACAGTTGTTCACACACCGTCCCCTGAACTACCTGTCCACCTCTGCTCATCTACTACCTCCGCGTTGTGAGATAGAACACGCTGTGATTTCCTGTCTGACAATAAGGGTGACTCCGCGGTCCTTTTTCATCTCAAGATCTAGGTGGATGGTGGTTGGTTTGGTTCAGGTCCTTGGTCTTCTTTCTCCGGCTCATTGCAGCTCTTCGCCTGTGCTCTATCTCTCGATGGGCTTGGCTTCCTTCTTGGCGGGTGTGGTCTGTACTCTTTTCGTGCTGCGGCATTACCTTTTGCAAGAGATTCTCTTGCTGGGACTTTTGAATCCCCTGCGCCGTGCCTACTGCTTCTGGTCTGCCCGTTTCCCCCCAGCCGTCGCTCCGCCTGCGTCGGTACGTGCATGAGTGAGGGGTCTGCTGCTCTCATCATTGATCAGGCTGTTGAGCAATTGGCCTCTCAAACCTATCTTCTGTTCCCGTCTTCTGTTGTTGGTCCTGAACGATCCTACTGCCCCTCTTTCTGACTTCTTCCCAGGTTGCTTTGCTTTGTGCAAGCGCCTCACCGCTGGTGGCTTGTCTTCCGAGTGCTGTGCTCTCTGGGCCCAAGCCGTGCTCAGGGGGCGGACCGTCTGTCCGCCTGCCAGCCTGGGACTGGGACTTCGGCCCTGTCCTCCGCTGCTGTGCCTCTAAGCCCACGAGGGTCCATTCCTTCAAGGACCTCACCCACTCGGTTGGGAAGCCCATCGAGGCTTGCGTCTGACTTCCTCTCCCCGCTCCTCACCGATGGAATTGAACCAGGTTGTGTCAGTCAAGGAGACCTGCGTTTGGACAGAGGCTTTTGCCACCCCGGTTTTGAAAAGGCCTGCTTGGCCGTCTGTGGATTTTCAGCGGTGGAAACAGAAGAGGATGGTCAGGAGGTTGTTTTGGATGCGGAAGTTCCTACCCTTCTCATGGATTTTGGCTCTCAGGTTTGTCAGCTCTCCTCAACCGAAAAAGGGGATGGATCCTATGCCGTTCCGGTCGGATCTCCCAGATGCGTATTTTTGCATCCCGGAGTTGATTCGCCTTGCTCAAGCTTGGGTGTCCGCCAAAACTGTTCGCCCCAATTTCTCGTCGAAAGTCAAAGCCTCTCCTGCGAAGCCCATGCGACCACGGCAGCGCTGGCAGAGCAACTGGCCTCTTCGGCCTTGACCACGGCGGCCTGCGAGCAAAGCGCTATGGACAACAAGAAGTAAGACCTTGCTTACGTTCTCACTGTGTTGGAGGAGCCGCCTCGTCAGGTTTTTGCGCCAAAGCCGCCTGCAGACCTGGCGACCACCGCCCTCAGTTTTGTGAAGGAGGTGGCTTTCATCAACGCCAAGCGCCTGGAAGCTGGTGGCCTGAGGCCCCGCAAGGAGGTGGATCCGGCCCTTCCAGAAGTCCCGCCAAAGCGAGGGCCGCGTCCCGAAGAAGCCCAAGAGGCAGGCGGAGGACCAAAAGTGATCTGGCCCTTTCGTCCTCCTCAAGAAAGGCGTGCTGAGGCTGTCTCTTTCCCGTTGTGGTGCCGGCAGTTTGTCAAGCTTGTCCTGCAGAGCCGCACCCCTTTTGCGTCTTTTCTCAAGTCTACTCTGCGCCTGACCCGGGTCGAGCGCCGCTCCCGGGCAGAGTTCTCGGAGGAGGCGTCGGGCTTTGACTGGTCGGCTCCTACATGTCGTTGTCGTTGCTCTGAATTTCCTCTGCAAATTGCAAACCTTGCTCGGTTGCTCCCCTCAGGAGGCTTCCCAATGACGCACAGTCGGCTGCTTTGGCCAACCTTGAAAAGCTCATTAGAGCGTTTGGCTCCACTCGCCTTGTTGTTCTCAGCGAGGGTGGTCGCCTGGGTGAGTTGTCCGACTTCCTGTGCCTTCGTTTGGCTGGAGCAGTTGTGCCTGTCGATAACTCTGTGAAAGAAGAGCTCACGCCCTGTCGTGTGTGCTGATTTCCTCCGCCTTGCTGGAAAGGCCCAATGAGAAAAAGTTGACTTTCTTGACGACGAGCTCTACATGGCCGTTGTGGAACCAAATGCGATAGTGCATGATGTTCAGCCCCCGTCTGCGGTCCTTCCTCGTTGGGACCGTGAGTCACCTGCAGAGATCGCCAAGCTTGCTCGTGTTTGGATGTCAATGGTCTTCTCCATATCTGTACTGACCTACCTGTCTCTGCTGGTAGCGTGCTCAGCCGCGCAGATTGGAGATGGGAGAGAATCGTGGGCTTGGCTTAGCCCGCGACTGACAGGAAGGATTTTTTACCATCAGTTTGCCGTGACTCGCATCGTTCTAAGATTACTTCCACCCTTTCGCGCTTGTGTGGGTCTGGGGCAGACTCAAAGCGTCAAGGGAAGAATTGCGAAGAACCTTCAGACAATCTTGCTCGACCTTGGCCTGCCCCTGCGCGAAGGATTTGTGTGTTTCAACTCTATTTTCCAAGGTGATCGCCTTCGGGTTGAGCTTGCCACCCAGGCCCATGAGCAGCTTCTTTTTCGGCATGGCTTGCTGAGTCCCAGTTGCAGGCCCTTGGAGGTTGTGCGTTCGAGGGCGAGGACTTTGCTGAGGCCCTGTCATTGATGACTACTTTTGCGTTTCGAAGCAGCTTCGCAGCCCCTTTGCAGCCTCCATCCAGCACCCCCAAGTGCTTGGCCGCTCTTGATAGGGCAAAGCAGGTTTACCTCGACACCGGGCTTCTGGGCTCTGACGAGAAGGACATCCGCGGGCTTGGTACCGCGAAACTTGCTAAGGCTGAGGTTTGCGCCGACCTTGACGCCGGGATCGCCAAAAGACAAGAGGCTTGCCCTTGCGTGGATCTCCCTGGCTGGCCTTAGCCATACTACAGACTGCTTGCATCTCTGTCTCCTTGGTGGGTGGACTTCTGCTCTGCTGTATCGGCGTTTTGTGCTTGAGGACTCTTTCTTGCTTGTCGATGCTGTTTCTGTTAACCCTTCCGAGCCAAAGCTTGTCCGGCTTTCTCGTGGGCTTGCTCAGGAACTTGTGCTCCTTGCCGTGCTTTCCCCCTCATAGCTTTTGAGCTCACTGCCACTTTTGGTGAAAGGCTTTTCGCAACTGATGTCTCTGCCCCCTGCCCACCCTCCGTTCAGACTGGCGTTCTGCCGATAGGAAAGGCGGATATTCCAGGCTCTTGTCCCGTGAAGAGGCTCTACTCTCTTGGTGTGCCTCGCTGCAAGAAGACCCTCTTGCCTCCGCCCACTACCGGTTGGCCCTGAAAGGCCCATCGCTTTCACTTCGTTGAAGTGTGCTGTGGCTCAGGCCTTCTACCTCGTGCCATTGCAGAGCTTGGTTTGGTTGTCGGGCCGGTGTGACCTCAAGTCTCTGCGTGTGCTTGAGTTATCCGGCTTTGAGGTCCTACTCGCTTACTCGTGGTTTTGACCCCCGTGAGCCTCGTACTTTGAATGAGACTGTACTTGCTCTGAGCTCTTTGCGCGACATGGAGGGTGTTACTGAGAGCTTCACTGCCCCTTGCTCGTTTGGCAGCCCTTACCAGAAGGGCTCAGGTTCCTTGACGCGCGAGTGGGTTTGTCTGTCATTTGTCGCCCTTGCACTCGTGATCATCAGCGCATCAGAAACCAAGGTCAGCATATAAAGTATTCTGCTGTTTACACGGATGGCCTTGCCAGAGCCATCGCGGATCGCTTTGATTGCGCCATCTGTTCTTGCGTGGCCCGAAAGGAGGACCATGCCTTCTTTTGCCGTTGCGGCCTTGAGTGGCAACTTGTCAATGGTCACTACTGCCTGTTGGAAGTGGCCACTGTCCATATAAACATTTTTGAGGCTGATCGGCTGGTGAAGCACCTTGCGCTTTCAGGACGTCCCCAACGCTCTGTTTGTCTTGTGGACTCCAATGTTGCGCTAAACGCTTTGGCGGAGGGGCGCTCCCCTTCTTGTGGGCTTACACCTATCGTTCGGAAGGTGACGTTCTCATCCTTGGCCTCCGGAATTTGCCTTACGGCTCAACCCTGCCAAGTGTCCCATGCGTGACACTGCTTCCCCTGCCTCGGTGCCTATATCATCTTGGATTTGGAAGCAGTCGCAGTATCTCTACCAGCTTATGAGGCTACCTCGTCTCAAGCGGTGGTCCTCTCTGTGCTCAGGCTTCGCTGTGGTTACGTCCCTAGCCTTTGTCCCTTTCGCTTTTCAAGTGAAAGCTGTGGTATTGGCCTGGATTTTGAGCCTTCTTGTTCCTTTCATGTCTGGTTTGGGCACCTTTGCTTGGTCGGTGGTCGGTGGCTGCCCGTTGTGTTCTGTGTTGGCTCTTGCCATGGTGCCTTGCAACCGCGTGATGCTGGTGACCTACGAAGACAAGCAGCTAGGGGCTCTTTTGAGCTGTCTTTGGGCGTGCCGTCAAAGCCCCTACCCAACGAAACAGGGACAGGCTCGTGGCGAACTTCCTGGACTGGGGCTCGGACAGGGGCTTGCTTATTCGAGCTGAGTGGGAGAAGAGTGACATGAACATTGATTGATCTGGTGAATGCAGAATTGCAACTTTCTGGCAGGCTCTTCGCCTCTGGCCGGCCGTGCTCACGCTTTGCAGAAATAATAAATGCAGTTGCCAGTAAAAGGCCCAGGCTTCGCAGACAACTGCAGGCTGCCTGGGATGTTGCTTTGCATGGTTACGTGAAGAGCCCTCTGTTCACCACATAGCTGTGCCATGGCAAGTCCTCATGGCTTGCGTCAGTCTGTTTTGCTTGGGGTTGGCCAAAGGTTGCAGGCGTCTTGGCTCTTGCCTGGGGAGGCTTGCTCCGCATTGGGGAAGTGTTTCAGGCAACTCGGGGACACTTGGTTTTGCCGCAGGATGTAGCTAGGCATCAGGTTGCCCGCGTTGATCAGCCAGACCTTGTGCGTGTGCTGATACTTGCTTTTGGTGGTCTTCAAAAGCATTGTTACTTATGGCACGCTTCCCCCCAGACGATGAGGAAAAAGCGGTCTTAAAGGCCTTGACGATCAATTTGAAGGAATTAGACCTGGGGTCATTACGTGCTGGAGGCGCCACGTGGCTTTTGCAGACTTCAGAAGATTCCGAATTGGTGCGTCGCAGAGAACATTGGCTGGTTCCTTGAACCATTGGAGTTTTGGGTCACATGCAGCTGGAAGATTGGCAGAATCACTGCCATTGTGGCACTTGCGTGCCTCAGTGCGGCACAGCCAGTGTCAGCACTACCGGCTCATGCCACCCTGCAGGTGCAGAAAAGGGGGAGCGCTTGAACCCTTAAAATAAGACTTCAAATACAATTGATTTAGCCAGAATCCCCGTTTTCGAGGTAGTTTTAGAGTTTGATCCTCTCTTCCTTTAAATTTCCATTTTGGAACATCGCCTAGCAAGTTTAATTTTGGACTTTTCTTTGCCACAAAAGGGCCAGAATGTAAACAACAAAAATCGTATTTCGAATCTCCTAGCAGGCGTCCCTTAAATGTTTTGCCACATTAAATATGAATTATGTTTGAGATTGAGTTTCTATTTAATTGATAGAATCCAAAGCTAAGTTAATATTAGATTACATTTGGCAGTTAATTTATATTTCGGAATACACCTCTTTTTAATTTCTTTTGCTGAAGATTAGCTGGAGCTTACCCAAAGTTATTCCTATGTAATTCCTAGTTGGAAAGGATTTGTTTATTTGAGTTATATTTGAACAAAAACCGCTTTGTGGAAAACTATATCCTGACTCAATTCCGTTCAAAATTCCAATTCCAGCTGAAGTAAAATCCTTTGTGAAAAGGGTATCATATCGGGATATGCACGGGCCTTCAAATTTCAGATTCTAGATGTATCATCCCCAAAAGGCACTAAAACCAGGGTCCATGCAAGGGGCGTGCATATATATATATATATATGTATATTTATATATATGCCGATATATGTATATTTATATATATGCCGCGAAAGGTTTGGCGAGGCAACGAGAACTCTGATGATCCATCGCCGACATGCTTTCCATGAGCGTGTCAGGAAAACACAACAACGGATTCGATCCTTGGCTCAGACAATAGCTTGACAGGTCATTTGCAAGTACATGGTGGACTTTCTTGGATTTGAGTCCACTTCTTCAGCCAAGATCCTGCGGGATGAATACTTTCAGCATCTTGGCCTTGTGGGCAGAACACGTTTCATCGCTGCCGCACTCATCGTGGACGTTTGTGGAATGGAATGGTCTGTTTGATGCGACAAGTCACGAGCTCGCTGCCCATCCATGAGGGCCTTTCCTGGGGGGTCCTTCATTTCGAGTTTGCGAGTTGTAATTAAGAAGAATACTTCTCCCAGATGTTTCATCAGGGATCATTGGAAGAACATTCTGCAACAAACTTGACATGCTGCGATCATTCATTGCCTGAGGCGCTATCACTCAACAATGAAGGGCCTTAATGTGGCAATGCAGGACGAGCTGTCCGTTTTGACATGGTGCGGCAGTCGAATCATTGGCAAGCCGGATAATATTGAGACGTTGCCAAAACGTGCTGTAATATAATACTAATCAATCTCGTTACTGACCCGCTCGCTGGTTTGATGAAGGAGGGCCGCCTACCCAAGCCTTTCTACCAGGAGCCATGCCGAGCTACAGCTGTCGTCTAGTTTCAAACTGTTGCTGAGATTGTAAGGAGCAACTCGGACAGTATTGGGCAGACCACTGTGACTTTGCAAGGCGCAGAGCAAACCTCATCTTGCCAACGAACATGCTAGACATGTCAAATGAAAAGAGAATGGATGGTGTGCACGACCTTGCCGTGTATGGGACAGATTTCTGCATGCAGATCCTCGACAAGTAGAGGTGATCCGAAGCTTATCCCAGGCCCTGAGGCATCAGATCTGACCATCTCACATTTGATCGGACAGGATGTTGGCCTCAAGATTGCAGTTTTCACCAACTCTCCGCGCCAGTGCGCTGTAAGAGACCGCCAACGGGCAAGCTGTTGAGCTGTTGGCAATTCGGTGCAATGTGCATTATGTTGCCTTCTTTTGCGTTCTTTGATGTTCTTTGATGTTCTTTGCTCTTTGGTATGTACATTCTCTATTTGCCCTATTTTAAAAAAATGCCTTGCGAGTTCGTTTGGAGGTATGCGCTTCGGTGCCTGGATGCCTTGGGCCTAAGGGCCTTCGTGCCGGACGAGATGGTCTTCGCTGTAGAGGTGAGTAGCCGAGTGCCGAGTGCCGAGAAGCGCCGAGAAGCGCTTGGACGCGGCTTGAGCTCAAGCCGCTTGAGGACGTACTTCCAGCGTGCAAGCCACAGCCAGAGGCAGCTCTGAGCAAATTGACTTGAGACATCGTGTATGCAAAATATTCAGATTGAAAGGTTTGAGTCGTTTGAAGCATTTGCAAGGCCTTCAAGAAGGTCCTGGACGCCATCGGCGCCGCCCCGCAGCGCACGGTGATGTTTGAGGACTGCAGAGGGCGCCTGCTGAGTGGGATATGCAGAAGAGTTGGTAGCCACACACACACACGCTGCTTGATGAAGGCCAATTGGCCTTATGTTGCACTAGGTTGAGGTTGCTCATGCAGAAGGCAGCTTCATACATGCAGCAACACCAGAAAGATCTGATGATATGCAAAGGCGTTTGCAAAGGAAGCCACCGCATTGGATTCCAGATCAGACCCTTGCAAACAACCTATATTACAATATCAGATCAAAAGCAGGGGACAACTTGCGCTGAAGGAGCTGATCTGTTGAGTTGCCGAAAGGCAAGCGGCAGTCAGATCAGCCGATGGGAGGAACAAACGCACTGAATCGAGTCAATTTCTCTTCAGTTGCAGGAGAAGGCTTCTCTGATTGTAACACGCGCAGCCGGCATCGGGCAAATTGTCTCCACCTGAAGCATCTGGGTCCCCTTCTGTTCTGATACAAGGAGCTTAGATGGCCCGTGTCAGCGATTCGCCAGACATTGCGGATCAAGTCCGCCTAAAGCGGGTGAGGGCGAAGTGCTGAGGACTCCATGAAGAATATCCGCGCCTGCAAGGCTTCCGGACAAGCTTGCCAAAACAGGAGAAACAAAAGCAATCCATGAGTTGCTTCGGTGGCTTGTGAAGGCACTGGGTATGCACACGGTGCTCGTCCACGAGGCCTCCATTCATCAAAGTGGTGTTATTCGTTGCTGTGTAGGCAAGAATGTTCCCCCGCTAGGCCAATGGAATTTCCAGTGGAGGCCTGACAAGCTTTTCCCGCTACTCATTTGCAGGACATTGCAGGACTGGTGTCGAGTTTTGCAGACGTGTCCGTGTCGCAAAACATAAGCCTGTCGGCCTATCTGAAACGTGCCTGAACATGCATTGATCGGCTTGGTTGAGCAGGTGAAGCTGCTTTGCTTCATGACCTTCCGCAGCTGGATGACCCGTCCGTGGATGTGGCGATCAAGGCTCTTGTGGCTTGTGGTTTTGAGAGCCACTGAGAGTTGTTGCCAAGTGCTATACAATGCGTCCTAGTCTCAAGGATATGTCAGAAGTGCCGACGGCCCTGCCCAATTTATGGCAGAAGCGCTTTGAGGCAGGATCGATATTACGCAAACATCATTTGTGGCATTGGTGGATGAGCAACCCTTCAACTATGAGGATAGTAGACTCAGTGCAAGCTTTAGTTTTTTGCCCTTGCCTTTTGACATACTAGTTGGACTTGGACAATGTTGTCAAGTTGTTTCTTGCCAGGCAGAAGTGAGGGGCGCGGGCATCCAATAAAGTGAGCAGACGCACGAGCCCTTTGCACAAAAAGGTGAAAGGCAGCTGCAATTGGAGCCTGTCAGGCTTGTGTGATCTATGGATACCTTTAACCTCGACAAATGTGCTAAGTGGAGGGAAGCAAGCCGGACCTGGTGCACCCTAGAGGGGCATCAAGGTGGGATGATTAAAGGACCGATTCAGTGTCATGCTCACCACACCCAACAATGACGCCCGAAAAAGAATAGAAAGGAATAGCATGTGTCCGTCGCTCGGGGCAAAGCAGCTGACAACGGCTAGCCTTCAGTGAATTCTTGTCATTTCGCCAATCCTAAGCCATAAATCGTACCGGTCCTGTTGCAACATTGTTTGGCAATGCCATTGAGCAACATGAACACACCTGGCAATACGTTTTGTCACACAGATCCTTGCGGAGAGGCTCACAAAGTATCTTCTTTTCGTTGCGCAGCAATCCCACAATGTGAACAACTTGCCAGATTTAGCATTTGTCATGACTAGGTACATGGCGCCGGAAATTATCCGTGGAGAGGGCTACTCAGGTGGGGTGGGCTTTGATAGGTACTGTTTGAGTGGGACAACTGCAGACGATGCCTATTCGCAGCTACGCTGCGAGTGATCTGAAAGTGTGCAGGCTTTGCAGCCGATGTTTGGGCGCTTGGCGTTGCAAGATGCTCAGCGTGAAGATTGAGCCTTCCAGCTCAAATTCATCAAATTCCACAGGTGCTTTTTGCCCTTCTTTTGGGCACGCTCCCATTTGCAGCGAAGACCGAGCCGGGCGCCAATGCTCATGCCATGCCCTTGCAACTTTACCTTGGAACGGGTTTGGAGACCGTTCCACAAGTAACCAACTTAGTGATGGGGCCATGGGCAGAAGCCTAGTGCGGAATCATGTTTGAGTCAGCCGGCTTTGGCTTCAAGGATGCAGCTCTATGCCAGAATCCGGCGGGGGACCTTCTCGTTCCCTGAGTGCGTAGGCCTATCACTCAGCTGTTGGCTTTCGAAGGCAAGCATTCCCAATTTGCTTGGCTGAGGGGAGACCCAGAAGAGGCTCATCAAGGGTGTTATGAGGAAGGATGCCTGCGACAGGCAGTCGAACTTCACTAAATTTCGTGTGGCTTTTTCGGCACCCTGCGGACCCGGCTCTAAAGACAGCATGATTGCTCAAATATGGTCTTGGCAGGCCATCCGCCGCCGCACTGCTGCAACATGCATGGGTGGCGGGCAGGGACTTCATAGAGAATGTCGACCCCGCAAGCCAGAGACTCTGAGACTTGCGTGTTGAGTGGTATTTCTGAAACTGGAGTTCTGACCCTGCGCTGCATTTGCGGAGAAATAGCATCAAGCTTGGGATACCGTGTGTCAACATCTCGGATGGCATAGTTAGAATCATTGCACCGTTGCACCCATCTGTTTTCCTTTTTGGCTCGCGATTGTTCCGGAGCGCGTGCAAGCCATGTCGAGCACCGGTGTGGTGTTTTGCGGACTCGCGATGCAGGCGGGCGCATCGCTGACCTTCCTCATTACGTTGACCTGCCTTCAGTGGCTGGACCAAAACGGCTGGCCAACTGGTCTTCTCAACATCGGTGCCTTCACGTTGCTCTCCCTCCTGCTGATGACGGAGCTCTGCACAGATAGGGGGGCCAGAGCTCTTCCGACCTCCTCCCGCGATCGCGCCGTGGTGTTCGTGCAGGGCTTTTGCAGCGTTTTCGGCTATGGAGGGGCCGTCTTGGGATCAAGGAGTGGGTGTGGGACTGACGTCATGGCCATCAGCAGCATCAACGTGGTCACCTCTGCAGCACTGGGTGCCATCCTATTCGGCAACGCCTTTGGCTTGAGGATGTGGACCGCCCTGGTGTCGACGATGGCGCGCGCGGTGCTAATTACGCAGCCCCAGTTCATTTTTGGAGGGGAGGAGCCGCCGTGGCTGGGCTACTTCTTCGCCTTGAGCTGCGGACTGGGCCTGTTGGGCTCCATCCTTGCAAGTCGGCTCAGCGGACCCGAGGTGTCCCTGGTTTGGTCCAATTTGTCAGTTGCATCGCAGCGCGGCTGCTTCAGCTTGTTTCTGGCGCTGTGGAAGCATGACCTTGACAAAGCGGACAAGCTTTATGAGACGCCTTTTATTGCCTTGGCTGCAGGTTCTGACCTTGTGCTGCATTGTGGTCACAAAGGGCTTGTCCGCAGGCACGCGCCTGGTACCTCCCGGGCTCAGTGCCATTTTCGTCACCAGCTGCGACATCGTTCTGGGATACCTCCTCCAGGTCGTGGTCTTCGGCAGGGTGATGGATGGGCTGAGAATAGTGCGCGCGACTCTCATGATGTTTGCTGTGCTGGCAGGCTTGGGCTCAAACAAGGCCGGCATTGCCAACGCCGAGAACGCAGAGATCCAGAGTCAAGATATGGTTGAGGTGAATGAACCTGTGAGTGACCCTTTCGCAAAACTGTTGGATGGGCCGCTGCCCCAGACGACTGGGGGAAGACATGAGGATGTGTGAGTTGATCCTCAGCATGCGATGGGCTCGCACCGGGGAGTCAGTCTTTACAAGGAGATATTGCAAGGTATCATTTGCCCCGCGAATTGTCCCCCCGAAATGGGGGGGGGCGTCCGCTGCGCCATAGGCGTATCCCATATTTACTCGATTTACTGCTGGGTTGCAAAGACAACCTGGCCACAGCCAGCGGACAATACATCATGTTTTTTTGCGATGTTATTTACTTTTTGAGCGTACCCCTTTTTGACGTTCCCTTCAAAAGGGAAAGCAAATACGGCCGCCCGCAAATGGGTGGCATCACCCGATTGCGATAAATGCAGAGCTCCTTTGCAATCCACTTTGCTGATGCGAAAAGGAAAGACCAATAGACATCAGACAACAATTAAGGCATTTACATCACAGACAAAATAAACATTTGTATCTCCAGAAATCTCCAGGAGAAGACAAGTAACGCGGAAATAAATATTTAACGGGAATTGGTATGAAGACAAATTCATGAAATGAAAAACATATCAACCACATATAGTCTAGTAAAGAGGTAGTGGAGAGGGTAGACACATTTGATATGATTGACATGTTGTGTCTATCCAGTTGTTGGCTTTATTACTAACATTTTATCTTCATATTTGTATCTTGTGAATGGTCTTTGTGCTGATCATTGTATCTCTTAACATAATGCATCGCCAATCTCTTGAATGGTGAGTGACATGAAAAGAGCGAATGGACCTTCTCTTCGTGTTCCCTTTCTCCCTTCTCCCTTTCCTACATTTCGAGAGTTTAATGTTGGAGGCGGGGCAAGGTACAGAGAGATGAGAGCTATGAATGGACGGACACGATTGCAGAGAAGCGGGAAGCCTCGCGCGGACTTCCCGTGGCTTTCACGTTTCATCGTCCCTTGTCATTTCCCTTCTCTTGTAACTTTAGGACGTGTCCATTACAAAGTCCCAGAATGTATAGCTTGTATAGCTTGTGAAAGTTGGTGACCTTTGGGACGCAGCCGGTATAAATCCTTTAAAGCTATGAACTAGTTGGTTTTCGTGTTTTTTCTTCCATACACTTCGCTACCAAGCGATGAATCCTTTGGGGTTACTAATATGGGGGCAATTTCAGTGTGGGATGGTGGGTGAGAGAGTCTGTTTTTTTTGTTCATACGAGCGATTTGTCCTCTCCTGCCTATCACTTAGTCTTCATTTTAGTAGGTGTTGGCGACGCAAACAAACCAAAAAGGCAAGAAGACTAGCCCAGTGCTTCCAGTTGCCTCCACGTGCGGAAACAGCTTGGTTACCTGCCATATTGGTACCTGACGGCTGGTTCCAGGCACCACAAAAGAAGGGCCCGAAACCGTGAAATTTGGGCCCGGAACCGTGAAATAGGGGCCCGGAACCTGTAAAACCGTTAGACAGGAATCTGTTTCCCAACGTTTTTGGAGCCAAGCCTGGACGGGGAGACAGCCACAGCAATAGTGCCTGAGCCATCCATCAGATTCCACGAGGGAGGATGTATTTTGCTGCCTGTATCTCGATGTATCTTTTAGTGAAGGTCAGGAGCTGCCTCGCTTGCGGAATTTTGCTGTCCCTCTCTGAAATGACATGGGGTGAGTCTGAAAGCTCTTCCAAGGTGCATCTACTTGTCAGATAAGCCCAAGGCCAGTCAAGATAGCGGACGCCTTAGGTTTGCGGCCCGCCGCCCATGAATCTAGAAAAGCTTGACAAAACTCTGCGTATGCTGTGCATGCTGCACGGATGCCAACATGAGTCATGCAGTTAACAAGCACAAGAAGCGCTCTTGGCGCCTTTGGGTTTCTGGAACTTGTCGACTTGCGTACATGCAGACTCAGGCCACCTCTGCGATCAAAACTTCAGGAAGGCAGGATGCTCGCTTCAGCATGCAGTAGGTTCGGGGAAAGTACATACGACTGGGCCAGCCATCTGAAGGCCACAGACAGCGCCAACGCATGCGGACAGCGCCTCAGAAATCTTGGAGGAGCTTCTCACTAACCTTCCACTCTAATGCAAATCCTTTTTCAGCAATTATCAAGCATCACATGAATCCCATGTACCTATAATTTAAGGGCTGCCGCCCATTGCCGCCGACCCCTCCACTGGGGGCCAGCCCAGGTTTTTTTGTCCTGGCAGCGGCTTTTGGCTGGTTCAGGCTTGCTTGCTTGCTTGCTTGCTTGCTTGCGTGCTTGTTTGTACGGCTTGCTGGCGCCGGCAGCAGAAAGGAAGAAAAAAGGCCGGACGGGCGGGCCGTGACAGAGCTTCAGGCCGCACTCGTTTGCCCACAGCGAGCACCAACCAAAGGAGTGCGCCGGCAGCAGATAGGAAGAAAACAGGCCGAACGGGCTGGCCGTGACAGAGCTTCAGCGCTGAAAGCTGTGCCCAGCAGGTAGTTGAGCACTCTCGGCCTCCTCAGCTCAGGGGCAGTTGGTGTAGCGGCATCACACCCGCTCAGCATGCGAGACGGGCTGGATTCAATCCCCGGCCTGTCCATGCCCATGTGCGCCTGCGTTTGTCACAGTTTGCCTATCCCTGGTCTTTCTCCCTTTGGGTTTGCTGTGCGTCTTGCCAAGGGCGGCTGCTCCGGTGCCGAACCGAACGTCACTTTTGAATCCTATATAGAAAGTAGAAAGCTATCGGTCCCGCGCTCGCTTCGCCGCAGCGAGCACGAACCAAAGGAGTGCGCCGGCAGCCTGCTCCGCCGCGGCCGGGTGCCTAACGTCGCGTTTGAGTCCAATATGCAGTAAGGCTATCGGTCCAGAGGGAGCGGCCAGCCACAAAAGCTTCGCTTCCCGCGCTTTTCCAGGCCGCACTCGTTTGTCCACAGCGAGCACCAACCAAAGGAGTGCGCCGGCAGCAGAAAGGAAAAGGAAAGAAAAGAAGCGAAGAAGAACAAGAAAAAAGGGAAAGAAAGAAGGCTGGTAAGGTACAGGGCTGAACGGGCGAGGGCGAAAGGGAAGGGAGAAGGCTGCCACAGTCACGCTCCAACGCTAAACGAACACTCCCCCAGCGCCTTCCCCTTGCAGGCAGGGGGGTCGGCGGATATGTTGATAATATTTTTGGAGTTCCAAAGCCGGCGATGGCCAAAATCATGCGGCGGCTTTGTTCTTTCAATCCCTACTGCATACCAAGGGCCATTTCGAGCTGGTACGAAAGGTGGGGATAGCTCGAGGCGGGTCTTAGGGAATCGTGAAAGCCAGGCGCAAGTGTTGGCATGACCCAAATTATGCAGTATATGTATCACGAAGCTGTGGGCATGTGTGGCATTGAGAGCTCTCCACACACGTCAAAATGGCAATCAGAGTGCTCGAGTACGGCGGAGGCACAACTGCTTTTGGTGGCAGTTGAGCGATGGCACACCAATGCTCGGCGAATGTTTGATGGAGTGCTGAGCTGCAGCAAATGGCACGCAGAACAAGTATACATCTTGCTGCAGCTCATGCCAACACCTGATTGGCTTAAATCTGGCCATGGCTAGTCCTTGCGTCTTGAATTTCAGGTGTGAGGAATAATGTCGTTTCCCCACCAAGGGCCCTAAATCGCCCCAATCACCGATGGACCACGCACAATTCACTCGTTGACCTCAGCCTGAATTCAGCACGGATCAGTGCTGCGACAGCATGGACATGTAAGTCGATTGGGCATTGCAGTCTGCTGATCAAATGCTTGCCTTCTAGATCTTCTAGCGATACGCAAGCACCTTACATGGTACAGTGAGAAGACGTGCAGCTGCATAAACTGTGCGAAGAGGCCGGACATGGGCCGCTATAGGTCTCTGACCATCCTCGGACCCACTGATTTGTGCCCACATTCCATGGTTGGGACTTTGCAGGTTGGCTTGGGCTGCGCTCCGAATGCCCTTGCAAGATATTTAAACAAAGAAACGCTACAAAGCGTTTGCTCAGGACATTCAATTAAGTGGCACATCAAAGTAGGAAGCATGGCCGAATCCTTCCCAGGCATACTTGGCCCAAGACAGCCTTTTCCATTGTCACCGGGAGTTGTTGAATGTTCTTCCAATCGGGTGTTGGCCAGGACTTACCGAGCCAAATGATTGCCACTTCAATGATGTGTTGCGCACTGAATCAGCCAACAAAAGTAATTGAAAGGCATCGTGAACATATTGCTTGACCGCTAAGTCAATGGGCTGGTGTGCATCCTGGCATAATTAGTTGGGCAGCCTCCGGTTGGCTTTGCCGCATTCCGTGTCTGGTTTCGTGTGTCGCGCTCCTCAATCGGGGAGGCACAATTGGAACTTCGACACTCCTTGTCTGGATACTGGAGTGGCCATGGGAGTACTGAGTGCATGGAGGACATGAAGTTCCAGAATCTCAATGCCTGGTGAAAGCTTGCTTCAACGCTGATGCTTTGAGGCAACAAGGTGCGAGCTGCAGAACTGTCCTTCCCTAGAAGGAAATGCAATTCATTGTTACTCAGACTCCTAATTGATGAACCTTCTAAAACCTGCCCCAGGATTGGGAAGGTTTGGAAAGCCATGTGGCGTTAATCTTGTGAATGAGTTTTGGGGGTGTTGAAATCTAGATGAGTGTATGCCAAGTGAACCCCGCGAAGCCCTGAAAGATGTTTCTCCTTGGGACTCTGCAAAGGAAGCGTCTTCAATGCAGGTTAGTTTTGGTTAGTCAAGTGGAAGCCTTCAAGAACTCTCAACGCTTGCCTGCTCTGACAGCTCAGACCTGCACGAGTGCCGAAAGGGCAACAGAAGGGCAGCTGGCAGTCGTCGACTGACTGCATCCTGGTCTTCATGCTGAGCGACCAAGCTGCGTGTCCCAGCCGAGTGCTGTTGCCCATTTTGAGCATCAATTTTGGGAGTCGGAAGCATAGTGCAGCCTGTGCTAGCGCCCGAGATTCAGGCTCCCCGAGTTTGGCATGTACGTGCTCTGAGACTCTGTGCGTTTTTGTGCTTCGCCGTTCTCACTTGCCCATGGCAGTCAGGACATGGCGGCCCTGGCGGCAGGCCAGGCCGGGCTGGGCCAGCCGCAGGCGCCTTGCCAGATTGCACAGTCGGTTGTACCTCCTGCACGAGTACCTGCACACACCTGGAAAGCATCTCCAAGCATTCGACTTCTGAAGCAAATGTGTGAAGGCCAGCCCAGCTGACATGATGGTGGCAGAGCTGAAAGGTGTTTCAGACATCATGGCCAGGCAGCGATTTGTGTGTTCAGCGCCGAGTTCTTTGAGTGTTGGGTTCAGGATGCAGCTCAGCTGCTACAGCAAGTGCATAGCAAATGTCAAGGACTGAGGGATGCATGCCAATGTTTGCCAACCTAAGTCGTACAATACAAGAGTTGTTTGGCCATTTCACCAGGTTGGTAGCAGCAAAACGTGCCATCCGCCAAAAACAGGCAAGCGCCCACAGCCCTCACTCATGATTCAAAGCTTGCAGTAAACCATGTCAATGGGCATCTTCACGATGTCTTGTTTTGAGCTTGCATGGGCAGAAAAAGGCTGTGCTTCTGGCTTACTCAGCATTGGTTCAATTTGTTTTTCCAGCCACATCGGCAGCCTCTGGTTCCAGTGATGCCATGAGTATCAAAACCCTGACATGACTGACTTGTCAGTGATTGTCCATGAGACTTGGGCGAGGCACGCTGTCGTAGATTCATAGATTGATCTGTGTCAGGAGGAGAAGCTCAGCGTTGGCGAAATGAGCTGTGTCGACAGGCTTGCCTTGCCTAAGTGTCAAGAGACTAGCTTGGAAGGATGCATCAGTTGCCTGTGCAAAGTCATGTTACCCTTGCTCAGCATGCTTGCGAAGACATGACTTTCCCTGCAAACCGAAAGGTCTGGATTTATAGCCACATGGCAATCGAACACGCAAGATGGTTCAGCTTGTTCATGTTTTTGCCGTCAAGGTGTGTGAATAAGTTCATGGACGTCCATCAGAAGGCTCAAATTCTCGAAAGCTGACAAGCGCTGGCACTGCGCTTTCTGAGGTGGGTGTGGAGCTTCAAAACTCAATGGCACGGGCCCTGCACAAGGGCACCTTGCAAGTATGAAGCATCAGCGACAAAGTCAATAGCAACAACTATTTGTCACTAACATGGTCTGAAACCCACTCTAAACCGCCATAGTCTGAGCGGAACCAATAATTTTAGGTTTCTTTGTTTAGTTTGAACATTCCCCATTTTGCGTTGAATAATTCGTTGCTTATTGATTGAAAGTATTATGTTGGTAATCCACCTTGATCGATACCTGACATGATATATGTATTGATATATGAGAATATGCAGTAGTAAAATTATGCCATTGTAAGAAGACAATGATGCACTACGCAAGTCAAGCCAACGACAGATGTGTGTCTTCTTGAGGGACCATTCACAACTGTTTTCCTCTTGGAACTCTCTTGCGCGGCAACAGCAAACACGCTTGTGCGCCAACAGAAAACACTTTGTGATTCCACATTGGCTGCGATGATGCGCCAACAAGGAACACTTTTCTGTGCCGGCGTGGACACGCTTATGCGCCAGCAAGGAACACTCCTGTGCGCCGACAGTGAACAAACATACCTGTGCGCCGAGAACGGACACCTTTGTGCGCCGACAGTGGACACGCTTATGTTACGCACCAATAGTGAACACTCTTGTGCGCCGACAGTGAACACGCTTGCGCACCAACAGGGAACACTTGCGTGCGCCGACGCTGGATACGATGATGCGCCAACAAGGAACACTTGTGTGCGACAGTGAGCACACTTGTGCGCCAACAAGGAACACTCTTGCGCGCCGACGGTGGGCACGCTTGTGCGCCAACAATGAAAACTTTCATGCGCCGACAGTGAACACGCGTATGCACCAACAAGGAGAACGCTAGTGCGCCGACAGTGAACACAGTTGTGCGCCAACAACGGGCACTTTTTTTGCGCCCACGGTGAACACGCTTATGTGCCAACGAGGAACACTCTTGCGCGCCGTGCATGCTTGTGCGCCAATAAGGAACACCTGTGTACGCCGACGGTCAACAAACTTTTGCGCCAACAAGGAACACTCGTTCGCGCCGACGACGGGCACGCTTATGCGCCAACAATGAACACTTTTTTGCGCCCACGGTGAGAACGTTTATGCACCAACGGGGAACGCTTGCACGCCAACAGGGAACACTTGTGTGTTCCGAACACTTGTGTGTTCCGACACAGGATACGATGCCGCGCCAACAAGGCACACTCTTGTGCGCCGACAGTGAAGACACTTGTGCGCCGACAACGAACACTTTTGTGCACCGACAGTAGACACGCTTATTTCATGCGCCTTTCTCTTGTGAACCTCTCTTGCGCATATCTGTGCGCAACTTGGCTGTGTGCTTCGCGTGACACTTTGTCGCCAGAAGCGGCTTGCGAGCTAGAGATGCTGAAGTGTGATTCGCTTTCTGTGCGTTCATTGCAAAGTTGCGGCTTTACAGCTGGAAGTGCGAGAGTGCACTTTCCGAACGGCACTTGCGCTCTTCAAAGTTGTGATTTTGCAAGCTGGAGCTGCGAGAGCGCGCTTCGCGCGCCACCTTTGCACGTAGACATCAGCAATTTTGCAGCCGGAGCTGCAGGAATGAGTTTCCGGCTGGAGCTGCGGGAGCAAAAATGTTGCACTTAAAAGGTGCGATTGTGCAGCCTGAGCCGCGGCCACGGACCGCAGGGAACCCGAGATCGTGCGCGCTTGTCAGCCGCAGGCGTGCCAACCGCAAGACAACTCCGAGAGGCTATTTCGCAAGCGCTGAAAACAAAACTTGAACGGCGCAGCGAGTGCCTCGACACAGCGCAAGCTCATGCGAGCCCGCGCGAGCCCAGTCGCGCCTTCCCCCTGCCGTGGAAAAACGCGATGTCATGCGCAAGAATCGCACGGAGCCACGCGAGAGTGCAATTTTGCACTCCGCCCCGCTTCCGTCCACCGGCGCCACCTCTCCACGCACCGCCCCGAGCCGAAAAGCCTCGCTCCCCACTTCCCCGCAGAAACTTCGGCAAAACAATAAGACGCTAAAAGAAACGATCCCGAAGCAGAACCTAAACCCACCCCAAACCAAAACTTGAGCCCGCCCTAAACCAGTTTGAAGTACTTGATCGTTTGACCCTGCGTCAGGATGGTGCTATCGCGGGCCCAAGCACACGTGCCAATGCATTCCTGAACCACGGACACCAGCCCGCCTCACTGTGCATGTTGCATTGGCTGAACGTGTCACTGCGGCGGGGGGTTTGAGGAAAGGGCAAGCGGCTGAGGCCGGGTGTCACATTCAGGACCCAGGCAGGTGCTTGAACTTCAACTTGGTAGCGGAGCTTAAGGTTCCTTCCAGGGCCAAAAGCTGAGGTATCTGCACTTGCGTTCGACGGACGCTCTGTTTCCTTTGCAAGCTGTTTGCGCATAAGTTCTGGACGCTGCTTTTGTTTCTTTCTGGGCATGTTGGCGGCTGTGCTCATCATGGAGCTTCTTGCGGACTCTTCTGCGTTCGCCCCGGAAGAAACTGATGCGAGCGCAGCTCGCCGGACACTGGCAGTGGATTTTACACCTGCCCACGCGCAGAAGACGCAAGCAACTGCAGGAGGAGCGTGGGTGACGATTTGAAGTTGCGCGGAGAGGAAGCAGTGAAGATGTTGGAGAAGAACTTTGATTCTTTGAAGCTGAAAAGTTCGTATACTTGGAGCTACAGCATACCACTCATGAAGATGGAGAGTTACTGTGGATCAAGGTCACTACATACGGGAACTTCGCCCCATTCCCAAAGATGCATTGAAACTGAATCTGGCTCATTATGCTTCCTTCCACATGTCTCTTTTCGGTGGACTGGCGTGGACTGTTCAGACGAGGCCTGACAAAGCAATTTTTGCGGGGGCATTGCAGCGGCGTCTCGGCAATTCAGATGTTCTGAATTTGGGTCGGGTTTTGAAATACGAAAGAAGAAGCCGATCAAGATGAAATTTGCCAAAGTGCGAATGGACAAGGGTGCGCCCCAAATGGGCACTAACGCAGCTCAAGTATGCAGGAGCACCTTTGTTTTTGAACGTTGCGTTAACACTTGCAGAGGTTTTGACTGGAACAATGTGCCTTCACTATTGGCTTCACGCTTGGGGAAGGGGAGACTTGCCGGTTGACCTTGACAATGTGGTTGATGCGAAACTCGTCGTTGATGGTTGGCACGAGAGTGGTCGCTGATGGTTTGACCCTGCAGCACTTCCTCAAGTTAGTGGCAGTCTGGGCCCATGACCGCAGAATACACTTGTGGCCCACGCATGTGTCTGGGGCCCGGACTCTGGGCGGACGATCTCAGCAGAGCCCACCTGAATCGCTTCGCAGAGCGGCAAGGGGTCAATAGACCAGGCGGCTTTGCAAGAGATCCAGCCTGGCACCTGGACAATTCAACGTGAGTTTCAAGCCCGATGGCGGACAACCTGAGTTTGAAGGTACTTGATCGTTCGACCTTGCGTCAGGATGATACATGGTGCTATCGCCGTTTGGCCCAAGCACCTGTGTCAATGCATTTGTTTCAGGCAAAAGCCCGGACACCAGTCCGCCTTAGTTTCACATCGCTGCGCATGCTGCAATGGCTGAACGTGTCACTGCGTCGAAAGCCTTGAGAAAAGGGCGAGCGGTTGAGGCTGGGTACGACTGTCAGGATCCGGGCAGACGCTTGAACTTGAACTAACAAATACTGGAAAAGAAGCACAATTTGTTTTGTGTCCTTAGGAGTGGCGTGGATGGAGCCATTTGTATGTGTACCCTTGTATTCGTTTGTGACGAGTTGGTTTTCGACTAAGGCTCAGCAACCTCCGGCTGCAGAGTGAGCCGAACTGATCCGCTTGCTAAAGAGCTCTGGCACGCTGTTGCGACCGAAGGGCATAGGCTGTCTCAAGTCGAACTAGAGGGCACAGGTTTGGATTATTGTTGGCCTCATTGAGCAAGCTGACAGTCACCTCTGGCTGGCTCGAGTGCACGCCCTTCCATCATAGTGTAAGCTTTGCCCCATAACCATCTCAGACCGGGCGGAAGGCTTGGCCTTGATCCCCTTCACTTTCGATCCGGTCAATAAACGGCTTGTGTACCAACAAAAGTGCTGCTAACTGTTTGTTTGGTTTGCTTTGTGTTTGCATCATCATCAACAAGGTTCATGATGTTAGCGATATTCGTTGTGTGTGTGTCCGATGCTGCATGAGCGCACCATAGCGAAGGTTGATTCAATTTTGTTTCAAGTGAATGTTTTCTTCGCACTTGGGTCTTTTACATGTCCAGATGAGGCGCGGGTGATTTCATCAATTTCTGGCGAAGGTGTAGATTTGCCACTTGCAACATTCCTGGGCCGCGTGTTCTTGTATTTTGTGGCCGGTGGCTCAAGTCTACATGAGACCCGAGGGTCATCTTGCTTAAGCACTAGTGCTGCATGTTCAACGAGGTTGTCATGTGTGTCTATGCAGCAAATCCGCATTTTTAGCTGCAGAACCCCGTACCTACGTGTTCTCAACACCCGACGCCCTGTTACAGGCGCCGTCGCCATGTGTTTGGCCTTCGTCAACATAGCAAATGGGAGGTGGTCATCACTTGAAAGGGCTTAGTTGAAGCCTATGCAATCCTTAGTGACTTGCGATACTGACGATGTGATCTGTCAGATTGCGGACATTCGACTTTGACCGGACTCACCAACACAACACGTCTTGCACTATCGACAGCGAAAGTGTTTGAAGATGAGTTTGCCTTGCACAGGATGATGCTATGTTCCTGCCGCCATGTCTATTGAAGCTTTCCTTGAAAGACGTCGTGTAATGCCGTTGAGCAGTTGCTCTTGTCCGATTCGTTTGTAATCCCAGGTTCTGGCCTCCGCAAATCTCGACCAGGTAAAAATTTGCAACTAAAGCAATCGGGTGCTCTGTCATAACATGAGAGCTTCTCTGAGAGCGTTCTACACACAGCAAGAGAGGAAAGGCGCATCGAACCCAGAGAACGCTGCGGTTGTCACGATGGCAATGTTTCACCCAGTCGTCTCGGACTCGAAGAATCGAAGAATCAAGGAGAGAGAAAACACCTTTGCGTCAGTGTGACACTCCTTCCCATTGCAGCATTGCGTTCATCTTAGGGGAACGGTACAGGCAGTTCCGTTGGGATTTCAGGTATTCCCCCTCGATTTCTCACATTGACATGCTTTATTTGTGTCCAGAACCACTATCGGTTTTGCGGCTCAAAGTCTCAAAGTGCTGGCAACTGAGATTGTTTGTTGTTTTGGCATGCAACGTATCCAGATTTCATGATACTGAGAAGGTTCAAGTCACGGCACATAGCACCATACCACCAGGCGGGCGACACGCTACTTACTTGTTACGGCAGATGCATCCCACCCGCCAAGAACGCTGACTCGAGACTCCGCGACTGAGCTGCCATGCGGTTAGCTGGTGAGGGCCCAGAGCTATGGTGCGCGGCTTATGTGCATGGAAATTCATCCAGTGTTTTGAGTGTTTTGCTGCAGTTACCAGCTGAAACCTGAGGTCAGGGCAGCGCCTGATCATGATTTCGCGCGCAGATGAGCACCGCCCGCTTGCTCGGTTTGGTGCTACCGTGGCAATTGCTGAGAATGGAACAGCGGCGGGGCGCCTAGAGTCTTAGAGCTACACACTTCGACCTGAGACTCGGTGTTGCGGAGGTGCTCGTTATAGGTGGCATCGAAGGGCATATCATTGGAGGCCTGGAGCGGCAAGCTTGCAGAAGTCTCACTTGGCATGAGCAACTTATTTTGGCTTCGAGCTGCAGCAAATTGGGAAATTGGGAGGTGTGTGCCTGAACGAGATTTGGCGATTCGATGTCGACTTGGCTTGCTGGGAGAAGCTGCCTACGCCTTCCTGGAGTCCGCGCCGTGGCGCTGTTCCCGTTGTGATTGAAGGCGAGATGCAATGCACAATGCACGTGTTGCATATTGCATCTTGTTGCATCTTGTTGCAGACTGTTCAGATTGCAAATTGTAAGTGAACTTGCACTTGAGTCATTGAGTGCGCTTGCTCGGCTTTCTGTTTGCAGGCCAGCTTCTCCTGGTAGGTGGCACTGGCCTAGATGCCCGACCCCTTCGAGAAGTTTGGGCAGCTGAGTGCGACAGGCATAATGTGAGTGTGTGTGTGTGTGTGTGTCTGTGAAGAGCCCGTGTTCGAAGGAATTCTGAATTGATGTCTTGCGGGGGGAATGTTGCTTGTTGCTGGCGTTCTGTTAAAGTGGACAGACTACACAGTATACTCCAACGAATGAAGCTGGCTGCATTTCGCTTTGAGCTGCCTCGAGATGGCGTCCTACGACCTGGAAATCTATCACAGCGAATGCACCCTGGGCAGATGCGTCGCATGCTTTGTGGGTGGCTTGGCTGCACAGAGTCCAATGCCAGGCATCAGACACGGGGTCAATTTGTGGGAGCTTGTCTTTAGAGTTGAAAGAATGCTGACAATGCTCCACGGTGTAGGTGCCCAGATTCGATGGATCTGAATTTGGAGGCCAGTGCCTGATGAGGATGTTGCTGACGTGTCCCATGTTTTCCCCATGAGCACCCCTGGCTGGTGTGTGGTTCCAAACATGAATTCGACCATCCTCAAGCGCAGTGTCAGGCCTACTTTTGATCGACAGCTTGGGGGCACTATGGTGCAGCAGAGACAAGGGCAAAACGTGGACAATACTACTGGACCAGTTGCCTTTCGGCCGCGGAGCCGAACAGGCGCCACACTTCACGAGAAGCCGCGAAGCTGACTTTGTTGGCAGGTTGCCGCCATGAGATATTGCTGCAACTTCCTGGTGGTGGTTACCATGTCAACCAAAGTCTGGATATCAAAGGCCGGGATCGCCGCATGAGAAGCTCCTCATTTCGTGCAGCCAGGACGCAGCTGAATGGATCTCTGCTGATGGGGGTCGAGATCCTCATGGACTCGTGCTCGGAGACGCAGGTGCCCTTGAAGGTCCACCAGGCCGAAAAATGAGGCTTCTCACTGCTTTCAGAAATGCTTTCAGAAATGTCAAGATGCTTTCAGATGCTTTCAGAAGATTTTAAAAAATGCTTTAAGATGCTTTCAGAGATGCTTTAAGATGCTTGAGGCTTTCGGGTTGGTCCCATGTGCTTCCCCAGGCCTACGCTGCCAAGTGACAGATGTCGTTAGCTCCGACTCCAGCCATATGCTTGTGGTGGCGCGACATCGGGACACCTGCCAGCTAACGCTGTGGCAGCTGTCTATCACCCGCCAGGACGCGCTGGAGTTTCTTTGCATGCAGTGTTCTCGTGTTTCACATGGACGCTCAGATCGTCAGATAGCATGCAGGATCGGGATCGGGATCGGGATCGGCATGCTTTCTGGCGCTGCCTTGTACCACGAATCCAAATTTATCCAGGCCCGACTTCGAGCTTGAGCTCAGCTTAGTCCCAGGGCTCAGGTAGCCTCGGATCGGATCCATATCCTCCATCCTCCCTTTTGCAACTTTTGCAACTTTTGCCTTTATCCTTTGCATCCTTTTGCTTTAGCATCTTTTAGCCAAGCCTTTGAGCTTGTCTTTGAGGGCCCCCTGCAGGTTTTTCCTCGGTAAATCAGCTTGTTGCTGCTGCACGAGCAGAACTGGAGACACCTAACGGGCGTGAGATGCGCGCTGTGTGTCTTGGAAGCCTTGGCAAATCTTCGGTTTGCCTTGAGATTTCCAACTCAGTTTCAATCATTCCATGGCAGAAGCATCGCGCGAAGGTTCGTGGAGTTCAATCCCATCAACGAGTTCACTATCTGGCGCGCCAGTCCAGCTGCAGTGGATCAACACCGCGCCATGCTGGATCGCCTGGGAGCATCCCAAAGCAAAGTGGACCACTGCACTTGGCAGTGATTTAGTTGAATTCAGCGCCTTCAGTCCTTCAGTGCCATGAGTGTATGAGGGAATGCAGTCAGAGCAAAGCAGTGCAAGTCAGTGCAGGGAAGCAAAATATACATGCATATGACGGAGACTGCATTCAATTCGATGCCAAGGCTGCATATTATGGGTGCCTTGCTGCCGCAGATGGGAGCCGATTGGGTGCCTCGTGGACCGACCAAGCCGCCTCCCACTAAGATGGTGTGGCAGGATGACATTTGGACATACTGGCATTGAGCGTGCGTCTAATTAGAAGAGACATATGGTCGTGGCAGTATGGCTGCCTTTGTTTGGCTAATACTTGCAATTGCACGTTTCGCTTTCACTCTTGCAAACATTTGAAGCCGACGGTTGCGTCACAGAGCTTTTTGTGCTCGTGACTTCCAGGAACCTGCCTGCTTTCGATTCCCAAGCTTCCGTATTTCCTTATTCGGAGGCGCACACGGCTCTGTGCGCGGAAAACGCATCTCCCTGCCATGAGAGTCAATTGTGCCATCGCATTGCAATCATAGATATGCAGCCGACGAATGTGACTCCATGAATGCGCAACCTTTGCTCTCAAACATTCAATATCAAAGGCCTTTGTAGGCTGGGACCACCAATGGCCTCAGTGACAAGGCGCGTCGTTGGGTCTCTGGCCGAGGTTCTCCCTCAGACAATTGGAGGCGTCGAGCATCGCTTTTGGAGGAACAGGGCAACATTTTGGGAAGTGCTGCACACGAGTGCCAAGCATGGCGATGTGCGTCGGGTTCAAGCTTGGCTGACCAGGGCGGCTGAGGCAAATTTTCGAATAGGAACCAAGGCAAGCTCCTTGCAAATCACTGCGCTTGCAAGAGTTGCAGATGTCAAGGAGGCAGAGAAGGTGTTGCTTGACCTGATGCGGTCTCGGATGCACCCCGATACAGGGGCCTTCAACATGGTCTTGTCAGCATGCGCGAGAGCGGAGAATCTTGATTCGGCCTTGAAGTGGTTTCGACGAATGACACAGGCAAATCTGGCTGCAGATGCCGTCACTCACAACACTGTGATAGCCACGTGCACACGAGTTGGTAACTTGCCGCTTGCAGAAGAGTGGGCGAACAACATGGTGGATCAATCGATTGCGCTGAATGCGGTGTGTTGCGGCTCCATAGTTCTTGGCTACGCAAGGCAGGGGGATGGATATGGAGCACAGAAATGGCTGCGCCGCATGCTGGAATGGGGTCTGCGGCCTGGATCGCGGGCCTTCAATGCAGTGGTCTCCGTCTCAGAGCCTGCGGTTGCTGAGGCCTTTCTTTGGAAAGCCCTTGAGGCGGGTGCACAGCCCAGCGAAGCTGCGCTACAGAGGACACTCAAGGCCTTCGTTGAGGTTCAAGATTGGGAGGCCTGCGAGCGATTCAAAGGCCTTCTGCGACACCTCGGGCATTGGCCCAGCGCTTGGGCCGTTGCCCTGCTTTCCAAGCCCCATGCAGCAGCTGGGGATTTCACAACTGTGGAAGAGCTGATGGCAGAACTCCGCACTCAGATTCCCTCTCAAGCTGCTGACAAGTTGGACGATCGCGTGGGAAGTGAGGATGCCTTGGATCTCGATGTTGATTGCTTGAAGGCTTTGCTGGCTGCATACGCACGCGCAGCCCAACCCTTCGCAGATCAGCGCGTCGAGGTGTGTGTTGAACGCCTTTTGTCACGTGGCGTGCGGGACGCAGCTACCTTGGGCGATGCACGGCGCGCACTTGGCAAAGAGAAGTATGATTGCCTGGCACACACCTTCGGCTTGACAGTGAGGCCTGACATAAGTAGGAAGCGCCATTCACGGAGCCGAATCGTCGGGACTTGGGGAGAGATTTCTCCGTGCTGATCTACTTCATCGGCATTGTGGGCAAGCAAAGTGTGTGCCACCAGATGCTATTTATGAAATTTATGCCTTTGTGCCGTTTGTGCAATCTACACCGGGCTGAGGTATATGAGTCTTGTATGAGGTATGGTTTGTTTCACGCGTGGATTGCATTGAAGCTCCGTGGTCTCCCAACCTGGAAGGCCGAAGGGCCGCACCCAGGGACCCAGGCAACGGGAACGCCTGCGAACAGAGCCAAGGAAGCCGACACTCGTCCGGACCCGTTGCCCTACTGCCAAGCACCGCCAAGCGTTCAATGTCTGCGGCTTGACATCTACCCATCCACGCGCACAAGCGCCGCATGGCCATCTCGCCCACTGTGACTTTGCCTGAAAGATGCGGAGCATCAGAATGTCGCTTGCAATAATAACTCCGCGTTGCAGCAGAAACCAAAAAGTATGATACATGTCACACTCCTTGTAGCTTCCGTGAGGATCCTCAAAGAAAGGAATTTGGTAGGAGTATCAGGACATATAGGCCTGAAACTCCCCAAAAGAGGTGTCATCCGATTCCATGTCGAAAAAGTAGCTGTACATTGTGTCCTGGCGCGGCATCAGAAGAAGCTGATGCAACCACTGCATTTGCAGGAGTGCATTGTTGCCGGGGCAAATTGTTAATACGGTCTTTCCACTTCCATCTGCGGTTGCAAACAGTGCAATGCAAAAGACCCTCTTCTGGAGAGCCTGGGATTTTCCCAAACTTCTCATTCCATACAAGTTGATGTCGATGCTAATTGTATTTGCGCTCAAGGTTGGCTCGAGCTTCTGCAATCTGATTAGGGTTACCACGATGCCCTTCTTGCGCAAGCAGTTGATCATCGGAGAGGTGCGCAAAAGCGCATACGGTCTTTGTAATCTTGAGTCTCAAATGTTTAGCGTTGCTGGTGTACTTGCCACAACGCTGACACCAATAACCGCCTTGGGGCCGCACTGCCACAAGGTGTCCGTTGACTATTGCATTGGTTGGAGCCAATTCGGGAGGTTCGTGAGGATCAGGGTCAGCCGTTGGGCGCTGTGGTTCATCAACTCCATACCAAGTGCGAATTCGGCATTGCCAAATATCAATAAACATTTGGTGTAAAGCAGCAATAGCATCCAAAGAGAGGGGTGAGGTCTTGACAATAATCCCCGAATACTGGGTGCACATAGGTAAACTATTAGGCGCATCAGGGCAAAGCTGCAAAAAGGTCTGGCGCAGATGCGAATATTTCGGACATGTCCAATGCAAAACCGTGGCTGTCCCATGGCCGCACTCACAAGGCACATCTTGTGCACGTGCTTTCTGCTTATGCTGTGTGATCCTGTCTTCTGTGAGTAAACCACCAGCAAGGGCACGTCGCAGTATTGCAAGCTGCGCAGGTATGTCAGTTACCTCTATCTGTTGCGCGCGTTGTTGCAAAATTTCAAGATAAGAAAGTGTTGGGTGACGATCTGCATTTTCCACACCGGCATAATGCGTTGCTCGTAGCAGGTGCTGTCTCCAAGCTTCACGCATGTCGTGTTGCCATTGTTCCTTGTCGTTCACGTTGCCTTGGAGCAAACGAGTTGCTTCTGCCAAGGGTCCGTTAAGGATTGAATTACTCTAGCTGGAGCATCTTGAGCTGGTGGAGCGGGTATCTGTGCAACATGCTGCAGACGTTGCAACATGTTGCAACTGTGCGTTGGTGGCATACCTACAAAGTACCCGAAGTGTGTAGTACTCGTGCGCAAAGAAAGGGTCACACTGAACTGGAAGAAGCAAAGCAAGTGTAACATGTGGTGACATACTGTAAAACTCGGTGGCCCAAGCTGCTTGCATAACTTTGGTTCGCAATTTGGAGAGTGTAGCAGGGCAAACCACTTGAATACTGAGGCCATACAAAAACTGCATTTGAGTACTCATGATGGCATGAGCACGCTCCCGCCATGGCACAGGCAATTTCGCAATTTTGCGTAGAGTCGCGGTCCAGGTGCATGCCCGCGCAGTCTCAATGTCGGTAGGAGTGGTAAGCTTGTGCCTGGTAGTGAATGCGCCACCAACAATACGAAAGCTCTCTCGGTGTGTGCTGAGGTTATCAAGTTGATTTTGCACGCAAGTGTCACCAAAAGTGAAAGATTTGTTGGTATTAAGTTGGGCGCCGCTGAGACGCGCGTACGTGCAGACTTCTGCATGAAATTCCTGAATGCCTCGCACAAGGGGGCCCGGCGCGTCGCAAGCTGTAGTAGATGAAATGTCATCACAGTAACTGGCGCCTGGTGCCGCATGGGGCTTAGCCGCAGTAGTTTCTAACATAGTGGTGATCAAACTATTTAATAAAAGCATTGAGAGTGGACAGCCTTGTAGAATTCTATTGAAATTGCGCCACCAGTTGCCGTGGTGTCCTTGCTTGCGAAAACAGCGTCGAATATCTTCATAAAAAGTGTGCATGGGGGTCAAGAGCAAGTCACTAGCACCTCTGAGTTTCATGACATGAATCGCCAAGGGAACGCTGATCATATCGAAGGCCTTCATAAAGTCGTAGCTGACACCACCAGTGTGGCATGCGCCTTCATGCATTGCGGGGTCTAAAACGAGAGCGGACTGCCCGTGAGGATCCTCAAATCCTGCTTGCTTGATGTTGAAGTGGGGTGGTGTCACCTTCACAGGCACAGGCAGTAAGCGCGGTGTGTGGCAAGTGAAGCAGGTTTGCTCTTCTTTTGTTTCCGGCGTCAAATACACTGGGCCCGGCCCGCAGCCCTGAAGAGTTGTGGCTCAAAGAAGCATGTGCAATGGACCAAGATGTACAAGCGGAAGGTTCTTCAATTTCTCAGCAAGTGCCTTCCTTGGACATGCACACTTCATGCTGGCAAAGCCAACAGCTCATGTTCAGGTACATCCGCGGTCTGAATTCAGATCAAGTCTCTTCAAGTAGCTTGGGTGCACATGTGTTCAGGTTAGCACTAAACATGTTTAGTTGCAATAAAGCAGGCCTGCGTAAGCTGAACATGCAGGCGTGTAAGCGCGCACGCACAAGCGCGTTGCGAGTTTCCTTGCGTAAGCTGTGCGTAAACCAAATGTACCGAAAAGCTACACCTTATTCAGGCGGAGCGTGCTCGAAACCCGTATCACAGTCCCGGCATGGCCTGGCCATGCGGGATGGCTTTCGCAGGAACTCCGCGCAAGCTCTGCGGAAGCCGCGGGAAAGCTTCGGCTTCCAAGCGTGATCCTGGGACTCTGCGAAGTACTTTGCGTACGTTTGTACTGCTTGAGCCACAAATCCCGTATTGAATCGCACTTCGAGCACTTCCTTCAAGCGCTTCGAGCGCTGTGGTATGCAAAAATCTAAGCACGGCTCTCGAAAGCATCGCGCAGGCTCTGCCATGAAACGCGCGTAAGTCGCGCGAAAGCGCTCGCTAAGCAACTTGTCATTGAGGGATCTATCAATCTACTTATGGCTATGCATGGCTCAGGCAGCTGCCCAATTTTCAAGAGTTCAATCAGAGCTGATGCCCGAGGACTCTTTGCCGGTGAAGTTGAGCTGAGAGATGCCGAGCTGGAAGTTGAACCTTTGAATAGCTTGCTGGCCGGCATCCTGCCGTATACTGTGCAGGCAGCTTGCCACTAAGCCCCCATTCACGGCAAATGAGCATAGCTTTGCTTTGCATTAGCTTTGCATTGATAGACCTGCGAAGGTGCTGGCAGTATCATGCGACAAGCTGCTCGTGCAAGTGCCTTGGAGTGGGCTTCGCACAAGGCCAGTACATATCCGTGTGGGTCACATGCGCGCGCAGGCGGGGGCGTTTTCTCGCGGACGGTTTGACTGTTAAGCTGTTGAGCTTTTTGACCTGAAGAAAACGTGCGTCAACCTTGATTGAGATACTTGCGAGGTACGCATCCACAGTCCCTCAGACGTCAGCTGGGCCGAAGCTGTGGCTGAGGCCACATTTGTGGCTGCTCACAAAAAGCCTGCTTCCAAGGAGCTCCAGACTCGCTGAAGTTCTATGAATTTCAGCTTCCTGCTTGCAGTTTTTGTGGTTCTCGCCTGGTCACTCTCAGGAGCAACAGAGCTACAGACTTTCTGAGACTGGGCAAGATGATTCTGTCAGGCATTGCTTGAGTGCGTTTGCAACACCATTGCAGAGCATGATTGAGGGGTGCAGCTTGAGCGGTTTCTTTGAGAGCAAAACGTTCTTCTTGCCAATGCGGAGGAATGTGGAGGAGACTACAGGGTATGTGCAAGTAAGTTGTATATGTCTATGATTGTCACTGTTTATTTGCAGATGTGGTTCGGCTGATTTGGTTCTTTCAAGGCAACTGCCCCCGCCGTCGAAGCCAAGCTGCAAGTGACACGCCTCTCTGAAGCCTGCCCCGCTTCGCTTCTTCTCTGCCATGGCCCTAGAGCAGCACAGAGGACTTGGAGGAAGCTGAGCTCTGGCAAGCTGACGAAGTGGAGCTGTGGACGAACGACCCCCAAGACCTGTGCGCCTTTGAGACGTAGCCGCAAATCGGAGCGCTCGGAAGGTCTGTGGCATCTCGGAGACGGCGCTTTGTGAAGGGCTTCGTCTCCCCGGCCGCTTTGGCAGTGGCCCGTGGCAGCCCGCAGCCCGCAGCCCGCAGCCCGATGGCCCGGCCTTGGAAAAGTGCCTTCGAAACGCCGTGGAACGGGCGACCCGACGCCGGATGTCGCGAGTCGCGAGGCTGGCGGAGGCCGGAGGCGGCCGGGCACCCGCGACTCCGAGAGGTGAAGCTCATGGCGAAAGCTGCGAGTTGCACTTTTGGACTTCGCCTGAAATGAGGGACACGCCGAGAACCCAATTGTTTCAGAGGCAATGCGGACTAGAGGAAGGTGTATTTTCAATTTGCCCCACCGGCAAGGGAACCAGCCTACAAACAGTGTAGACTGAGCTTGATCGACCGCGGTGCTGGTGTATTTGTGTAGAGCGCTAAGCTGGTCTTCAGCCTTGCACTAAGTTACACCCCGTGGACAAAACGGCTGGGGCGGCTGGCAGCAGCGCAGGTCAGGTGCCCTCACTCGCTTGGTTCTGCCCGCTGGATCTCTTGGCAGGCAGTGAGGGAATGACTCCAACAACAATCAACTCAAAAAGGTGTTTCCCCTCAAAGGCATCTCCAGGTCGATTCTCAAAATATTTTCCTGAGAACAATCATTTGGATGAGTTGGATGGTGTTTTGTGTAAAGAGCTTTCCCTTGCACCTAAGGATGTGAAGGTTGCCGTTTTGGACGGCCTGCACATCTCAGTTGCCTCCATCCACCTACTCTGCACTCAAGAGACATCATCTTTGTCTCTTGGCCGCCAGCCGCTGCCTTGTGCACTTGGATGTGGGATGCGTTGAGTAGATGTGCAGGTTCGCGTTCGAGTTTGAGCTGGCTGGGGTATCCCTCGAGCCGGTGCCTTGCATCGAGGACTGGGCGGTCTATTGAGTGCTTATGCTTGGGATGGTCATCAATATTCTAATGTTCCTGTACAATGCCACCTAAATCAAGACACGACATGCTGAATCCCTCCCAGGAGAGTTCTCGGAAGTCCAAGTTTCGGCTTCGAGGGTGCAGCTGGTCAACTTTGAAGCGCCGCATATCTTTGCAGCAATTGCGATTGGCAGCAGCCCGATTGACCAGCAGAAATCAACCTCCAGCTCTTCTATGTCTCAGCGACTGCAGTTTTCTGACTTCAGCAAGTTTGTTTTCTTTGTGTTGGCCAGGCCAAGCCATGTCAGTTTTGGTGCATCAAGAGGCCTGGGATCCTACAGCATCAGCTACAGCGCGCCCATGCACGATTTGCTTCAACGAAGAACCAAAGCAGACGCAGTAGCAGTACAAAGAACAAAGCGCAAGGAAAGAAGAGCAGCTCAAACTCCTGTCAGTTAGTTTGACTTTGGTCTGGGGCCACACGTGAGCAAACACGCGCCTAAGGCATGAGATTGCCTAAAGCAAGGGCCTTGAGGTGGATGCGTGGATGCCCCTGCTGTTGACATGTATGGTGATAGTAAAGACTTGAGCAGTCGCTGGACCTCATTCGCTTGCGTTGGTCCGTTTGTGGTGCGCCTGCCGATGCTTTTTCTTGATCTGCTATGGTGTAGTAGTTGGACCACTATGTGCAGACGTTTGTAGGGAGCTCCCGTGTTTTCTTCATGTTGTGAAAGTCAGATATGATGCTTCCCAGATACTTGACCACATCTCTAATATGCATTTGAACTGCATTGCAAGACAGCAGGTCTTGAGCTTCAAGCAGTGACAAAACGTGCGCTTACACGAGCTATGGAGAGCTGTTGTTGCGTAAGCATGAATCGACCTCACGTGTAAGGCAAGTACTCTCGTGGGCTGTGCCAGGATGCGAGTGAACAGCACTGCCAGTAAAAGCATGCCTTCCGCTAAGTGGGTAAAGTCCATGCAAGTGGTAGCGAACGTTCAAGTGCGCGTCCTTGTTCACCACGAGACGCATCTCCCCATGTTTGTTACTTGACGCGGAGCTGTTTTACTTCACATTGTGTGAATCCGCAGGGGGCGGTGCTTGTTGTGTTTTCCGTGCTTGTTTCTGTGCAGTATGAGCCCTATGGAAGGTGACAACAGCGGTGCATTTGACGCATTGCCACCGTTGCATTGTGTTTTATGAACACGTCGCCCAGCAGCTTGAAATGTTGTTTCCAATTCGAGGCAGATTGATTTTGCCAGTTCCTTTGCCCTAGGTTTGGAATTATTGGAGGGCAGGGACGTTGGCCGGAGGAAGGATCGCCGCAATGGATCTGCACGTGTGGCTTTGATTCCTCGCGAGATTCGTGGAAGCCTCACCTTGCCAAGAATAGAGGTACATTTTGGGCATCCCGAGATCATGGGCCTTTTAGGGCTGGCCAAGGAAGCTCTGCAGCCTGTTTGTCCGCCAGAGGAGTTGTTGCCAGCAGCTGCTCGGGAGCGACTGCAAGCGATCCGAAGGCCTCGCGACGGCACGGCGGCGCGCACGAGGCGCACGAGGCGCACGGCCCATGCCGCCGCTGCCGCCGCCGCCGCTGCCGTGCGCGCGGCCGGAGCTGCCGGGACGGCGATGGGCACCGCGGTGGCAGCGGTGGCGGCGCGGGACGCCCGGCGCAGTGGCCAAGCCGCCGAGAGGGCCCTCAGCTTCTTCCGGAAAAAGGCAGTTGGAAGCACTGCAACATCGCAGTTGGAAGCACTGCAACTTCGGGAGGAGCAGGAATTGCGGGAGGCACTGGCTCTTTCCATGCAGGAGTTTGAACACTCCCAAGTCGACCAAGATGTCGAGTGTTTGCCAGAAGAGCATGACCTGGACATTCCAGAGGGAAGCGTTTCCGCTGAGGATCATGACCAAGACGGGAGTTTGCTTGGCACATCCTCCGAGGACGATGCTTTGGAGGAGTTTCAAGAAGGGGACTCTATGGTCAACAAATCCTCATTGAGCTCGCCTCCGATGGGACTGCGATTTCTGTGCATGAATGTATCTATCGGCAAGCTGAACTTGAATCTCTCCATCAAAGACAGGGCAGATGGCTTTTGTCTTGAAGCAAGCGGCCTCAGCATGTCAAGCGAAACATTTGTCCACTTATTGACGGCAGAGGTACCATGCCTGCAACGCCTCGGAATCCTGCCAGATGGGCATCAGGCGAGCGCAGTCAGTCACAGCACCAGTTGCTGCGTTACGATTTGCTCCGCCGAACTGCACTTGCTTGGAAGGGATGGAAAGGATGGAAAGGATGGAAAGGAGAGGCCACAGCTTTTGCTTGGAAAGCGCACCCTCAAGGCTCCCTGGATGCTGACAGCACGCCTGGCTGCCGAATCGCAAACGCTTGGCGTTGGCTCGGACACCAGACTCGAGGCCGACGCATTGCATGAACTCACTTTGGAGGGCTGCCTCCATGGTGTGAAAGTTTGCCCTGAGCTCTGCCTGGATGTACTTCAGCCGACCTTGGAGATGTTACGGGAGCTGCTCGCCACTGCGCGTGAGGTGCAGCCAGCCAGCCACAATGGCGCACAGCACCATTTTCACCCAGTGATCTCGTTGAGTTTTCGTGACACTGTAATTGACCTGTCGTCAGTCTCTCCGCATCCTTTGAAGCCGTTGCGAGTGATCATTCCGAGCCTGAATATCAACGTGGCAGAGATGGGCTCATTCAAACCTCCACCGGTGCCACAGTGGCATTCTTCACCCACTGACATAGACAGTGCTTCCGATGCGCACCACTACACGTGCCTTTGCTCAACAGAGGATCTGAAGCGAAGCCACACTTGGGAAGTGCTGGTGACTGAACGGCAGTGGCAAACGACATGCAGCAGAGGTGACAGAGAATATGAGATCAAGGCGCATGGGGAGCATCCGGACCATTCGGAGCATGTGCTTGTGCCTTCGGAGCATTTGGGAGAGCATCTGCTGGTGCCTGCTTTGGAGATTCTGATGCTGTCTTCTTCGAAGCTCAAGGCTTTGGAGCAACTGCAGGCGTGGGAGGATATGGCGGAAAGGCAGCACGCTGCCAGCAGCATAAATGTGCAGAAGGACCTGGCCCGGCGTATCCCGGTGGTGCTCGAGATGATGATGGCAAAAGGAGAGGAGAGCATAGAGAGAGAGAAACGAAGCCAAGAGAGTAAAGAGAGTGAGGGCGGGCAGGGCGGGCAGAACGGGCTGCGTGCACAATTGGAGGCGCTGCGGGGTGAGCTAAGAAGTTTGGATGCGGAGCGGCGCGAGAGCGAGTTGCAGCTCAAGGATGCTGAGCGCGAGGCGGCCTTGGCCTTGGCTTTGCTGCGGGCAGAGAAGCTGCAGAAAGAGCAGCGGCTGCAGCAGCAGCTGCAGGAAGAACAGGAAATCACCCAAGCACTTGCTAGGCTGGTGGAACAGCAACACGCAGCTATTTCAGCTATTTCAGCTATATCTGTTGCCTCAACTTGAGTGGTTGCTCTTAGTGGACCCTTGGATGTATGCTTCAACGCACTGAAGAGCACGAAGAAGCTCGGTATTTGGCCTCGTGATGTTGAGCGGGATGCCGTGCCTGATCGCAACAAGTGCTGGGTCGTACATTTTTCAGCTGACTTTGCTGCCACGTGGATGCATAACTTAGGATTGCGTTCCAAACGTTTTTTGTTGTTGTTGTTTTGTTTCTTTGTTTCTTGTTTTTTCTTTGTTCGATCAGTCACCTGAGACTCACGTGAGTGTTGATCAAAGTCATGTTCTGATCAGGGGCAAAGTGGGCAACATGAAGGACAAGATCCGACAACGGAGTGCCAGCAGCATGTCATAGCATTACTGCACATGGACAAGTCTCACACTATTGACAATCCAGCGATCAAAAAAGGCGCAGACTGCGGCAGAGTTGCATTACCTTGCAACAGTGTGTCCGATCACAAGCAAATCAGCATTGCAGCTAGCATAGGGCACAAGCACATTTCAAAAGCAGAACTCATGCCATGGCAAGCCATGGGTTGCACTTTTCACGGGCCCTATCCATGCAATGTACATGACCTCATTCATGGAATCGGAGACTTCAGAAACTATACTGCAAAAGCAATGAAATTAGCAATACTTGAGAAGCATTGTTCCAGACATCCGTCGATGTCCTACTATGGCTGACGCCTCGGAATGCGTTCAGTGCACAGCTTGAGCTTTAGCTTTCAGAGCCAGATCAAGTCGCAACAAGTTGTGTGTGAAGAATTGCATATGAATTGCATTGCTCTCCGGGTCCTCCCCCTTGAAAGAAGCAGGAAGTAGTGGCCAGCACTCAGGAGCCAACAAGCATGCTTGGCTCTCAGACAACAGGGCGTGCCTGGTAAGTGGTGCATGGATTGTCAAGACTCACCATTTTGCGCATGTACATTGCGTCCAAGGCAAACTGGGAATCCTGGCGTTCTTTTGCCATGATCTTGGAAGCTGTGTATGGTGTTCAGATATGAGAGGCTGAGGTGGCCGTGCACGAGTTTATGTTCCAATCTTGCTGTTTGTGAAATGGCAAGCCATGTTGTGGACCGACGGACCGAGTATTCTGAGCGTGAGGCAAGTAGGTACCAAGTTGCCGCAAGCTGTTAATCAAACTTACGTCACAGCAATGAAGCAAACTTGTTCTCGGCTGTGGGGGACCTGGGCTGATCTCACCCAGTTTCTTGCCACCCCACCAAGCCACAATCAACTCCTGGGCACTCCAGGTGCAGGCTACGTGACAATCCCAACCATGCCTAGCAGCGACTTCTCTCTTGGTTCTTGACTGTGGTCAAAAGCTTACGATCACTTTAACAAGGTTGGCAGCGAAATGCAAAGCGGCGAGGCCACCACCAAACCCTAAGACTTGTGCGAGGCTAGACTCTCCGCCCTGAAACATTTGCGCGGTGAGATCGCCATCGGCAAACCGAAAAAGAGCTATGCTTTTGCGCTGCCAAGTTGCGACTTTGGAGCCGGAGTTGCAAAAGTGCACCGCGTGTGCCGCTTTGAGTGACAAGTAGGGACTTTCGAGCCAGTTAAAAAAGTGCACTTCCTGACTGCTTTTGAATACTGCAAGACTGCAAGTAGCGAGTTCTCCAGCACTGCGAAAAAGCGGGCTTCGACGGCATCGAGCAACTATTGAGCTGGTGGACATCACAGCCGCCTTTTGACTGAACGCTTGCAGCCAGATGCAGCGAGGACGTGCTGGCGCAGCATCTTTCACCGGCAAGCTTGCATGGCGACCGGGAACCCCATTCTTCAACCCTTGGAACGGATGACCGAACCATCGTTTTGCACAAAAGGCAGTCCATGAACACACCAGGGTCTCTCAGAAATTACTTAACTAGCCAGCAGAAAGAGCGAGCAGAGGCCACTTTTTCACAGCAAGTGGAGGCTTTGCCCTTCAGTTCGCGGGTGCCCGAAGAGCTACCGTGGAAGGCCCTTCTTAGCCCCGAACAGACTCGTGGAGCGCTTCACGTACTACCGACACCAAAAGCTGTAAATGTCTAGCTGGAATTGCGGAGGCGCACTTTTTGCTCTATGTGCTGAAAAGCTGCAACCTTGCAGCTTGAGCAGCCTTTATATTGAGAAGCTGCGACTTTCGAGCCGGAATTGTACAAGCACGCGCTGCGGGTACTGCTTGCAAGCTAGCGTGTGGAAACACTCTAAACTCTAAACTGATAAGGGCCGCCCAGAGCTCATAGGGCTAACGAGTCTCCTAGGCAAGCTATGGGTCTTGACAATCTCTCATCCTTTGGCTGAAGTTAATTAATTCTAAGATGTGCGAGTGCCAAATTTGGTTGTAACGAGATGCGGTAAGCATGTGCTGGCATGCTTTCTTCCCTAGGGCGGCGCCACAGGATTTTGGCTGTATCTTGAGCAATCTTTACCAGCTGCACGAGAGGGAGTTTATGGCGCGAGAAGTCAAGTTCCTTCCAGCCCTTCAATAATTAAACTAACATACGATGGCCGTTTGAGCAACAAAAGCTGCCAATGTGGACTTGCCCAGGGCTCGTCAGTAGCAGTTGACGTCGCAAAGAGAAAGCCGGCCTTGTCCAGCGCAAGTGTAGAGTGAGAGACACTTTCTTTCGCCACATTGTCGCAAATGCCGCGCAGCTTGGCAAACCCAACCCTCTAACCCTAAGCAAGTGCGTTTGAGATTGCTGAATTATATGGCCAGTTGATGAATATGGAAACAAGCATCCTGAGTTATGCGAAGTTGACTTGAGTTCAGTGGTAAGGCGTGGAGCAACGGCTGGAATTCGCAGGCTGGAGTCTCGCATGTCCCCAATCCAATTCTAAAGAGCCCCAAGGGCCCCAATCAAGCCTTAACAAAGCCCATTCAGGACACATTCGAATGTCTTTTTGCTGAGTGTCAGATGTATGCGGGCCCGGAGATCGGGATGGAAGTGACCTCCAAGCAAGCCTGCAGGCTGGTCCAACGAGGCTCGAGAAGGAGTGGTGGAAGCGCCCTCAGCAATGGGCGATCGATCCACGTATCATGATTTCAGTATCTGAACCATTCTGCTTTCAACGAAATGGAAGAGACCGAAAGGGGCCACGGCCAACGGCCAACTCTCGTGGCCGACGCCGGAATTCGATGGCCAGGGCAGTTGATATAGGGCAGCTTTCTCAGCGAAACTTAGGTGGGACCAATCTGGCGGGAATGGCGGGAATGGTGCAAGTAACGGAGGCAGCGGCTTGCGACATGTTACGGCAAATGTGATTCTGCTGGGAGCAGTGACTTCATGCCAGAACAGTAGAAGCAAGTAAGCTTCCAGCTGTCATGTCGTGAGTCGCTGCGCTTAAATTTGATGGCCAGGCTGGCATGATGAGCAGCAGAGCTGGTGACCAGCGTCAGCAAAGTATTCCGAGTCTTAAAAGTTTTACACTGGTTGCTTTTGTATGCTGTTGTGACGATCCAGCTGTCCCACACGAGCGGTGTGAGCGCAAGCTGAGCAATCATGATTCAATCAGTTCTGCGGTCGTGTCTTTGGAGGGCTGCTTCTTAAGAAGGATAGGACTTTGCAACATTGCCATAGGTATGCCAAGAGAAGCACACCTAGAGAAGCAGCGCAGAAGGCTGGAAACGCATTGCTTGCTGAGCCAAAAACACCCACCAGCTTGTCTTGCAACTTGACTGGCTTGCCCTGTCCGAGATGTTGCAAGCGAGCGCACCATGGCGTCAAACTTTACAGCCTCCGGCTCAGTCCGCCGACCTTGTCCTCTCCCTTTTCTCCTTCTTCCTGTCTCCCTTGTCTCCCTTGTGTGTTCTGTCGTCCTCTCTCCCTCCCTCTGCTCCCCATCCTCCCCATCCCCCCAAGCCTCTCTCTCCCCAATCTCCCTCTCTCGTATGTATGTATGCATGTTTATATGTATGTATGTATGTATGTATGTATGTATGTATGTATGTATGTATGTATGTATGTAATGTATGTATGTATGTATGTATGTATGTATGTATGTATGTAATGTAATGTAATGTATGTAATGTAATGTAATGTAATGTAATGTAATGTATGTATGTATGTATGTATGTATGTATGTATGTATGTATGTATGTATGTATGTATGTATGTATGTATGTATGTATGTATGTATGTATGTATGTATGTATGTAATGTATGTATGTATGTATGTATGTATGTATGTATGTATGTATGTATGTATGTATGTATGTATGTATGTATGTATGTATGTATGTATGTATGTATGTATGTATGTATGTATGTATGTATGTATGTATGTATGTATGTATGTATGTATGTATGTATGTATGTATGTATGTATGTATGTATGTATGTATGTATGTATGTATGTATGTATGTATGTATGTATGTATGTATGTATATGTATGTATGTATGTATGTATGTATGTATGTATGTATGTATGTATGTATGTATGTATGTATGTATGTATGTATGTATGTATGTATGTATGTATGTATGTATGTATGTATGTATGTATGTATGTATGTATGTATGTATGTATGTATGTATGTATGTATGTATGTATGTATGTATGTATGTATGTATGTATGTATGTATGTATGTAATGTATGTATGTATGTATGTATGTATGTATGTATGTATGTATGTATGTATGTATGTATGTATGTATGTATGTATGTATGTATGTATGTATATGTGTATGTATGTATGTATGTATGTATGTATGTATGTATGTATGTATGTATGTATGTATGTATGTATGTAATGTATGTATGTATGTATGTATGTATGTATGTATGTATGTATGTATGTATGTATGTATGTATGTATGTATGTATGTATGTATGTAATGTATGTAATGTATGTATGTATGTATGTATGTATGTATGTATGTATGTATGTATGTATGTATGTATGTATGTATGTATGTATGTATGTATGTATGTATGTATGTATGTATGTATGTATGTATGTATGTATGTATGTATGTATGTATGTATGTATGTATGTATGTATGTATGTATGTATGTATGTATGTATGTATGTATGTATGTATGTATGTATGTATGTATGTATGTATGTATGTATGTATGTATGTATGTATGTATGTATGTATGTATGTATGTATGTATGTATGTATGTATGTATGTATGTATGTATGTATGTATGTATGTATGTATGTATGTATGTATGTATGTATGTATGTATGTATGTATGTATGTATGTATGTATGTATGTATGTATGTATGTATGTATGTATGTATGTATGTATGTATGTATGTATGTATGTATGTAATGTATGTATGTATGTATGTATGTATGTAATGTATGTATGTATGTATGTATGTATGTATGTATGTATGTATGTATGTATGTATGTATGTATGTATGTATGTATGTATGTATGTATGTATGTATGTATGTATGTATGTATGTATGTATGTATGTATGTAATGTAATGTATGTATGTATGTATGTATGTATGTATGTATGTATGTATGTATGTATGTATGTATGTATGTATGTATGTATGTATGTATGTGTATGTATGTATGTATGTATGTATGTATGTATGTATGTATGTATGTATGTATGTATGTATGTATGTATGTATGTATGTATGTATGTATGTATGTATGTATGTATGTATGTATGTATGTATGTATGTATGTATGTATGTATGTATGTATGTATGTATGTATGTATGTATGTATGTATGTATGTATGTATGTAATGTATGTATGTATGTATGTATGTATGTATGTATGTATGTATGTATGTATGTATGTATGTATGTATGTATGTATGTATGTATGTATGTATGTATGTATGTATGTATGTATGTATGTATGTATGTATGTATGTATGTATGTATGTATGTATGTATGTATGTATGTATGTATGTATGTATGTATGTATGTATGTATGTAATGTATGTAATGTATGTATGTATGTATGTATGTATGTATGTATGTATGTATGTATGTATGTATGTATGGGTTTTCGCAATGAGGACGTCCAAAAACACAGAGTTTTCCAGATTTTCGGCAACAGGAGGCAGGAAGCCCAAGCCAGCAAAAAAGCCGGCAGGGGGAATCGAGCCTGGGACCCCTGTTTTGCGACACAGGCTCCCCGAAGACTACTTTTAGTGGAACGTCATCAAATAGCCGCGCGGTCGGAGGGGGAGGGGGGGGGGGGTGAGACCCACTGCCCCACATACCCATCTCCCTGGAGGGAACTGGAACCCTGTGGTAGTTGAGGTCGTTGTTGGTCCCTGGATCTATTCCGGAGAGAATCCAACATGCCAGTGTGGATGATTGGAGGATGGATTGTCCCTGGTGGATTGTCTTGTGGATAATCCTGTAAGCGGCCTGCTGAGGCTCTTTTGTCACACGCTATCACGGATGATTGTGATCTACAAAAGGGGCCCTTGAGCCAAATGTTGCGGGAGATCAATGGTCTGAAAAACAGAACACAAAACAGACACAAATTTCTTTTGATCTCCAGCACAAAGTTATGAAATACTATTGGCTTCATGGCCTTCATCCTTTTCTGCTCGGATGAAATGTCTTGGCCTTCGAAATGGGAAACACTATGTACTGCTTCTTTTTGGATACCTAGATGTATCAAGGGGTGATGTACAACGCTATGTACACGCGGAACGATTGTGAAACTATTGATCCCTCACTCATGGTATAGTCTTGTAGACGACGAGGATCAATCATCTGAATTGTTCGTGGTGCTGAACGTATGAATATTCATGGTCAGTCGGCGGCTGCTGTCGGATTGACTGCCATAGTCCCCATAATCATTCCAGGTCGAGGTGCTATAGTCCTTCCACTGCTTCTGATGTCCCCACCTGCAGGGGTCCAGGATGATTGTTTCTTCTTGATATACTCCTGGTATCTCTCAGAGCTGCGTTTACTGGTTGCAGATTTGCTGCGGATGTAAACCATGAGAGGACTGTGGGAGTCGGAGTCCTGCGAGCCATTCATGAACATTTCATTGTTCACGTGCTTATAGCGCTCTGCGGATGAGACCTGGTAATCGAATATGGCCTTGGTTGGATGGTTCCGCATGAATTCCAGTTGTTCATCATCCACGCCGTTCATCTCGTCCTTCCGGAAATCCTGCTGGATGTTCGTTTTGCCCCATGCAAATACGATAGTCATCATCACATCTGGGAATGTTCGATCATATCCTGATCCACATTTCATGTACAGGTGATGACGGACAATGGATTTCAGGGTGCGCGAAGTCTCCATTGCATACGCCATTCTGTCCACGAGTGGAAAATTCTTCGTTTCATTCCACAGTCTCTGATATGCTCTCATGAGGATGTTCACGAGACCGTTGGCCGGATTGTAGACGTGCTGGATTTGTTGGCGTCTCCAGTGATCGCATCGCATCGGTACAAGGTCACGAGCGGCATGATTGCATTCTGAAGATCTTCCTTTGCTGCTCCATGGCTAATTTGAAGGATGGATGTGGAAGACTCCAATGGTTGCCCTCGTTATGTGGCGGCCGTCATACTCGTGGAGTGACTTGTTGGATGATTTCGGGATCATGCCACGAAACTCATCACTCTGCTCGATGTGGAGAACGACGATCTCCTTGTCTCGGCCATGTCCTTGGACAATGGTGCGTGTTGGCAATCTCGATCCAATGTACTTCTTGGATTCAGTAAACATGGATGGTCCTGTGGTTGCCAAGCAATCCGAGGTTGGAATTTCGTATTCGGGATCAGTGCAACTTCCTTCAGTTCCGAAGAAACATCTGAACATTCCGAATGTGGTTCCCCAATTCTGGCTCCTTGTGGAAATGTGTCTTGCCAGAAGTTCCACTTGTGCAGAATGGTCCACCACGGACAAAACATGCGATCGGTCTGGCTGACCATTGCTTGATTACGATGCCCTTGTAACCGTATCGGATGAACGTCTTGATGAGCTCCCTGGACTTCTCATCATTAGGACTGAAGAATGCGTCTGCTTCATTGAGGCATAAGATGTGTGCACTGTTCTGCATCATCATCTTTACGATCGGTCGATCCTTCATCGGCATGTTGTGCACCTCCCTGTTGTCCAGCTTTGGATTCCTTGTGAGGTTTCCATGGTTCAGGGTAAGCATGTTGATCGCTAGGGATGAGGTGAACTCATGCATATTGAGATAGTCCACAGGAGGACGGTCGGTCGGCTGCGTCAGCGATCCCAGGATATCGGCATAGGCTCGGATGATTTTCGGGTCATCATGTGACCTGAGCTTCTTCAATCCAAGCGGAAGCTTGATCGGATATCCGGATCCTGGTTGAGCTTGCTTGTACTTGTCAATGGTGGGACATTCTCTTCGATGAGGGAAGTAGAATTCTTCTTCACCGAGATTGACATCGGGATCGACATGTGCGAATGAGGCTCTGTCGCACTCTGTCAAGTTGGGATGAGCTCTTCTTGGATCTTTGTTGAACTGGTTCATGAAGCGGGTGAGGTTTTCCCTGGCCCCCGCGAGCTCTTCCTCTGCGCCCTTTTTGTTCAAATCTGTTTCGAGATAGATTTCCTTGAGTTCTTGGATGAACTCATCTAGGTTCTCTGAATTGTGATATTCCACGATGACCTTTGGCTTGACGGATCTTTCCCCGGAGGGTTCCATCATCTCTCCTTCAGTTTCGCCCTGATCGGTGGAATGTCGTCTCTTCTTGGTCTCAGAGGAAGTATCCTTTTCCTTGCTGTGCTTGGTGGAATTCACATAATTGAAGAAGGCATCAGCAAAATTCGCGGATCTTGGTGTCGTACATCTCGTAATCTTCATGATCGAGATGCTTCTTCATGATCCACTTGTTGCTCGCCATGAGGCTGCCATCAGGTTCAAATGCTGCAACAATGTGGTTTTGTCTGTCAACGCTGTTCGCTCTTCGGAGAGTCGGATGTCGACGATGACGTCATCGATGCATGCCATGTGGACGTGCAGTCTCCCCGAAGGGTTTGACTGGGATTTCCCAGATTTGAGCCCGTGCTCCATGATGCTGTAGAGCTGATTTCCATAGGTTGCATGGAGCATGAATGTGATGGGCTTCTTCGAGAACGGCTTGATTTCTCTCTCTTCTTCAAGGAACAAGTCCTGGCTTATTTCCAATGAAGTTCCTGGCATGTGTGACGCAGGTCAATGCGTCATAGAGCTCGACTGATCCATCAGGACCCATTTCCACTTGTCGTTTGCATTCCTTATGGATTCCATGCCTTGGATCATGTCGAAGACCTCCGGAAAACGATCTGCTCATTCTCTCAATTCGCCAGAGGATGAGATCTGTGATCTGTTTCGCCTTGGATGGATCCATGCGGAAGTATTTGCAAACCTGTTCGACATTCTGGACGGTCTTCTCGAGATCAATGTTGCCGTTGTGGCATACCATCGGGATGATGTCGGTTCCGTAAACTTCGGATTGAGCATTGGTGTAGCAGCAGATGCTGTAGACCTTCTTGATGAAGTCCATGTATTGCTTGGAGTGTTGGATGCCAGTAATCGTTGAATCTTGCCTTCAACCAGAATACCTTAACTCCATGTGGTCTCTCGTGCTCAGGAACGAAGTGGAAGTCCGGATTGACATCGAGGATGGTTGAGCATTCCTTGTAGTACTCGTACACAAAATTCAGGAATTTTGAGTTTCCGAAAGGTCCTGGGTGTACGGATTCCTTCTGGAGGCTGATGTTTGTATCCGATCCATATGTTACAAACCACCAATCATTGGATGTGAGGACATGCCGCATCACTGGTCGCCTTGGAAGTGCAGGTCGATCACCGGGATGATTGTCGGATTCCGTCTCTTCATCCAGGATGTTCTTTGGTGCTGGCTTGACCTTGGAGACAAGCCTCAATGCTGGTGGCGGTGACTTTGGAGCAAGTTTCGGATGTGGCATCGCCTTTGACAAAGGCCTTCCTGCGAGAGGATGCCCTTCTTCATCTGAATCATCGTCGTCGGAATCTGGATCATAATCAACCTGCTCCATGTTGACATTCTCGGGTTGTTGAGAGGCGGATGGATTCTCATCAGCGACTTGCTCCATGGGGCAATCGGATGTCTCATCTTCCTCATCACGAGCAGGGGAGTCCTTCAACGGTGATGCCCGTTTTTTGATCATCGGCTTTGGCACAGGTGCCGCGTTGCCGGATCGTCCAAACATCAAGTTGAGAATGGGCATGTCAGCGAGGTGATCGAGCACACAAGATTGCAAAGGTCGGATTGGTTGTAGACCGGCAGACGCATATTTCTTGAGATTCAAAATGGGTCAAGCGCAAACACGCGCATCACGGAATTGAGGAATTGAAAATATGCAAAACGGAAAAACTCTGCATCAGAATTCGTGGACATGCGGATCATGCCCAGGTTCCCCAATAAGCAAACACGGATTCTGCTATACCGACTCCTGCAAAGGCAATGATGTCGGGTCCGTGCTTCGTGTTGTGTGCTAGCCACTCAACCAAGAATGCCTTGTTCTGCAACATGGTACGGAAGGGTGGATGTGCATCTACATTCAAGAGATTGCCGGTGAGGACGGCCTTGATGAGCTCGTCTGCTTTAGCTGAATGCTTGGTCAGCGAATCTGCCAGACAATCTTCACTTCGTACATGTGCAAGGTCGTGCATCTGTCCGCTGTTGCTTTCCTTTCTCAACATCTGGATCAAATGCATTGTTTCTTTCTGTTCCGGTTGATGTGTTGTGGATGCTGTGGTGACAAGATTGTTCGCATCAGTGCGGATGTGTACATCTGCAATTTCGCCCGTTATGTCTGACCAGAGACCGCGAAGAAATAATGCTGAACCGTAACAACGCATTAGTCCGTGCAACTCTGCAACAGTAGTGGACATGGTTGTGGCGGTGATCTTGTGCGTCTCATAGTCGACCAGTGAGCCTCTCGAGTTCGATGAGCCCTGGCGAAGATCTCTTTGTTCTGCAAGAAAAATAACATGCGCACGTTGGGATGACTTATACTCGTTGTTGCGATAGGATGCATCTGGATAGCCAACTATGCGTGTCTTGCCACGAAGGGGCCAGAATCTCATGCTAAGCGGGATGCTTTTGATGGTTCTGACGGTGTTATTAATGGCGCGAACGTCCTCAATGGTTGGTGATGATGCCTTGGATGCACACCTTGAGAAATGATAACCAATGTGGAATTGCGTTCGCGACTGTAACCAGTTGATCTGACCGAGGACACTTCTGTATGCAGTATGCATTTGTGGAGTAAGAGGAGCGTCGTCCTTCAGGTGTTTGTCAAAAGTGATCTCCTGCAGTTCGTCGATGGCAACGTTCCGATGAACATTGATTTACCAACCGTGCTTGTCATCTTGCTTCCATTGGATGCGCTGTCCTACGAAGAGGCAATCATTTTTGTCCTCGGAACCAACCTGAAAATCTTTCCGAAGTCGTCCCATGATTTCCTTCTCGAACACGTCATCCCCCGTCATAAGAAGATCATCTACATGAAGAGACAGTGCTCCATGAACTTGTCGATTCTTGGCATTGTTACCAGAAACAGGATCCATTAGGTAATCGACTGCTCCTTCTAGATCGAAAGTTGTGGATGATTTCTTTTCACTCACCAATGCGGGCTTCGGAAGCTGCTTGCCGTAGTACACGTATGTACAACGGTCTGCCCGGGTTGGCACTAGTCCGTATGAACAAAGTGCCGAATCAAGGATGTTCCACCATCGACGTGGTGCGTCATTCAGCCCGTAGGCAGGCTTCTTCATGCGCGCTCCAATGTGTGGTGGATATCCCATTTCAGGAGGTATCTGACAAATGATGTCACGAGACTGATCGTATCGCCTTGGAGAAACGCTGTCTTCAAGTCCATGTGGAATATATTCCAGCCTTTATTTGAGGCTGCTTGGATTGCAAGGCGGAAACCACTCCTGGATGCTGCAGGACTGTCTGTCTGCTGATCATTCTTCTGCTTGTCTTGGAAGCCTCGGAGGACCCAGCGAGCCTTGGTCTTAGGAAGTTACCATCCTTGTCTCGCTTCAGGGTTAGGACCCAGCGACCGGTGACCCAGTTCCTGACCTGAATCTTGCGGGTGTCGACTAAGTCGAACACTTCATTGTCAAGCCATGATTTGCACTCAAGCTGCTTGGCTTCAAGGAATTGCTTCTGATAAGCTCTTATTTCCGTGGCTGTAGCTTCCTTCCGCTTCTTGCCAATGAGTGCGGCTGTGGATGAAGCCTTCAAGAATTCTTGCTTGGATGAATACAGAACAAAGAGTGCACGGTCATCGTCGGTCATGTTCTTGCATAGCTGGTCAACATGATTCTGATCTGTGTATTTCTGATGAGAGAATCCGCGTCGGGGCGATGGGATGAAGGTCCCTTTCACACGTCCAAGAAGGACAGGGTTGCCTTCGATGTCTCTCGGAACCGTAAAGGATCCGGTGTTCGCACAGATCTTCTGTTCGCCTGTCATGAGTGACCAATGCGCTTCATCTAGAACGAGATCAGCTTGGTGATCGTAGGATCTGGTCCTCTGAGAGTCTTCTGAATCTCCATCTTCCTGGTCAGTGTATCTCATGGTTCTTTCTGAACTTCCAGTGCCGGATGAGGTTGGAACATGAGGATTCAGCTCTTCCTCACTTTCATATTGGACCGGCAAATTCGCTGGATTGTTCGGATTATAATTGGATGAAGATGCAGGATCATGTCTGGGAGAATGCGCAGGCGACTCATCATTGTCATCTGGCTTCTTCTTCTTCCCAGTCTTCTGCTTCTTTGATGGACTGCCGGTTGTTTCTTCTTGCGCAAGTGTTGGCAGTTCAAGATCTTCATCTTCCGCTTCGGGATTTGTAAGATTCGCAGGCGGTGAAGGTACCACGACAGTCGGAAGAATTGGCTGAGATGATTGCGACTGTGACGGCAAAGAGACATCACCCCCCAGTCGATTGAGTCCACTTGAGGATGAAATGGACTGTTTTTGCCGTTTAAGCGCTGCATCTCCTCCGCCAGGCTTGTCGTGTGGCGGTAGTGGAGGATCCACCGGACTGTCTGGTGACACACTGCGTGGTGCTGGCGGCATGGGATGATCAGGCTGATGTGGAGGATGCGGAGGAGGATCTGACATGTTCTCGTCCGGAGGTGTTGGAGGTCTTGGATCAGGCATGGGATGGTCCGGTTGATCAGGTGGCTGCTGCGTGTCAGGCTGTTGAGGTGCATCCGTTGGATCCAACGGATCCGTCTCGATGGGCATCGGCTTGATGGCCGGCGCATCGGTGAACGAGTGGTGAACGGAAGAAAACATCACAGCATGCCAAGTCTTCGGATCATACTGCTCCCAATTGCATTTTGATGCAGGCAAGACCCAAATTCTATTCAGCTGATCAGGCTGCCAGAAGGATATGATTGCATCGTCCGGAGGTGACGTAATAGGCATATTGATGCCAATGGTGTGGACGTATGCGGTGCATGCGTCATACTGAGTGGATGAGATGCACAGTTGTCTCAACTTCTTACAGCCGTTCCACATGTTCTGACATCGCCAGTCATTAGGATCTTGCTTGAAGATATCGATTTCAGTCCCAGGTGGGTACTGCTTCATCGTCTTCTGGAATTTCTGAACCAGCGGATCCTGGGTGACTAATGGTTGAACGTCCTTGTGGAACGGCAGGTCTTGGATTCTGACTGCAAGACTGCTGCTGGTCATGTTGAACTCCTTGTCAATGGCTTCCATCTCCTTTCTCAGGATATCAACCTGCTTGATGGTGAATGGTTCAAAAAGGTCCTCCAAGAGGCACACCTCATTGTCAAGCGGTTTCACCTGCAAGTGTCGTAAGAGGATGTGCGCAAGATCCTGACAGAACTGGTAAGGATACACCTGTGCCAGTTTGGTTCTGCTTCCGAAGGTACCAGCGTTTCCCTCTAGGGGTTGGTGTTCATGCTTGACTGAGCTGGAAAAATTTTACACCTTCTGAAGATCGGTCTCATAACCTCGGAAGGTAAACAGTGCATCAAGCTTGTGGGCTTGAGACTTCGGATTCAGGATCTTTTAGTCCGTATGCGCAGAAACCCAGGTCACGGATGGGTCTGAAAACAATTGCTGCATGCATTTCAGATACCATATCCTGGATGTCTGAGGATTTTCGATAATGAAGTATCTTCTGTGCTTCAACTGATAACGCGCAATGGATGCCACAAATTCAATCATGGGAAGGTAGCGTCTCCGCTTTCCCCAACCTTTTTCATGGTTGAATTTGTGGCATCCATTGCGCGTTCTCAGTTGAAGCACAGAAGAATCTTGGATTTGTCTTCCTGCCAGTAGAATACCTTGTCCTTCACCTGAAGAGGCTTTGAACTCATTCGGAGATTTTGAGCAAGGTCTCGTCGGATGTCCTAACTGAGTTGGTGTTGCGACATCGAGTTGGATGAGATCTGCTGGTCGTCTTCCGAATGCGAGCTCCAATGGTGTTACTCCCCCGTAGGTGACGGTCTGATTCCTGACAGTTGCAGCGGCCTTGCTGCCTGTATGTCACTTTCTTCAGTGTTGCAGGTGCAGTACCTGCTTTGATGGAACTTAGCATGATCTTGAGTTGTGCCTTCAGGAGTCGAACTGCTGCTTCAGCTTGATTTGGCCATGGTGTATTTGGTCCCAAGGATATCGGTGTGATGTCAAGGGACTGATAGAAATTTTCCCATGTATCCGTCATGAAGGCTTGATCTGCGACAACTGATTTGGGCTGCAAGTGGTACTGGTCAAAATAGTTCCTGAGGACAGTGATGTTCTCGACTTCTTGCGTAGTTGTCACTGCCTCTGCAGTGAGCAATGTTGTTGCTCCATCCAGGATGACAAAAACAATGATGTGTTCTCCTGTTCCAAGAGGAACTTGACAGTGATCAATGAATGTCATGTCACCAAAGGTGTCCGCTCGAAGTCCGCTTGTCTTGCTTCGTGATGGTGCATGTTTTGCCACTTGGCAAACTTCACACTCACTTCGGATCTTGTCAAATAAATCGAATATTAATTTCAACAAATAAAATGCTCAGATTCTGAATCGAAATTGATCTGTTGTCATGTGATGATGCTGCAGGTGGAGTTTCTTCAACTCTTCGCGATTTGACAATCGCTTGTGGATTCTGCCTAGGGCAAGCGGAAGCGATGTCGGTTCTTCTGAGGATGGTGCGAAAGGATCTGGCTCAATAGTCGACCGGCCCCTCTTGTCGATGATCCTGTCTGCTGCCGATCCTGAACCTGCTTCTTCGTCCTTAAGAGTTGTCCGAAAAGGTGAAAATGGTCTTACCCCACAGGTTAATCATTGGTTTATTTGCCTGGGATGTAAGTCTCCAATTGTCTTCCAAAATGTCTGGATCTCCACCTGCAGATGCATCAATGATTTCCGTGGTACGTTCTCGGCTAATGTGATCAGGATTGATTGGACATTCCTTGGCCCCATTTGGTGCGAACAGCGCCTTTCAGGGCGTGATGTGCACGGATGAGCTGCTTGTTCTTCTTGTCAAGGATCCAATGGTCCTGCTTTTGAGACCCAATGATCTTAGGAGTTGCTAGGTCCTCCTTTGTCTCGGATGATTTTGCTGCACAAACAGTTTCGCTCTTGGTGAGATCCCCGGAGGGAAACTTGATGCTGTTTTCATCGTCATAGACATAGTCGATGAGGCCCTTGTGAGCAATTTCTCCATGCTCCTTGACTCTTGCAACTCCAGCGAGATCGACGAGTGCATGTCCTGTACCGGATACTGGAACTGCTTGACGGTTCATGCCAAAGGCCTCTTGTAACATTAAGGTGTGTGCTCGATGGTCATGTAGAGGTTCCGCATCTGGCTGATGCTGAGAAGGATCGGTACAGTTCCTTGTTCAAGGACGTCGATGTTGGTACTGCACGGAGGAGTTGTGTGATATCGAAGATGCAGGGTCCAATTTACCCTGGCGGTCTCTCCGATTGCAAAAGTGAACTTGGTCTCGGCCGGGATGTACTCATAGGAGATGATGTCCTTCATTGCTTCGGTTGCCTGGGTAAAACGCTGGATTGCATGCCAGCTGCCCATAGATCTGGTACATCCATTGTCCAGAATCGCATAGGTCGGGATGTGCTGAGGGTTGATGACAGGCGCCATCAGCTTTGTTGCCAGAAGGCTGTGATTTGTTGTTACGGACAGATTGTGTTCTGAAACTGTATCTGATTGGATCAGCTTCTCGTGGATGGCCTTTTTCCCAGGATGCTCTTATGCATCATGGAATGCCATTGACGCTTGTCCTGTGCTGGATGTCTCATGGGATGAGTACCAGCCTTGTTCATTCCATGTCCATGATTGATCCCGGTAGGCTCTATGGACGGCGCAGTCTGCTGGATGGCGGGCTTCTGCGGTGGCTGCGAACGGCATAGGTAGGCTCTATGGATGGTGCAGTCTGCTGGATGGCGGGCTTCTGCGGTGGCTGCGAACGTCTTGGCTTTTTTTTTTTCTCCTGCCCGCTCTTTCCTTTACCACTCTCATAGGATGGATAACCTTTGTTTCCATCATCGGGACATTGGAGTTTTGATTTTCCATTCTTTCCCTTCTTTCCCTTGCCTTTTCCCCAATATGCCTGGTCGTAGGGATCATAGTTTTCGTTGGCCATATTGGCCTTTCCGCCAGAACCGCTTTTTCTGAAGGGTTTAAAGCCACCTCGCGGGTGACTGCCCTTTTTGTTTCCTGATTTTCCTTTTCCTTTTCTCTTCTTGAACTTGAAGTTCCGCCCCGACACTTTTCTTGCTATGAACGCATCGTTCTCCTCGAGGACCCAGAACGTCTCTTCATCGTTGTTTGACATGAATCCTTCAAGTCCTTCTTCATCCTCAACCCAGAAGCCTTCTTCTCCTTCGTATTCACCTTGTTCGATGATGAAGAAAGTGTTGCTTCGGCTGCCTCCTTGAGGTCGGATGGATGGATCTTGGATCGATGTCCTCGTCGTGATGAAGAGTTCATGGTAATGCGTCTTCAGCATCTCATAGGAATAATTGTCAAGTGAGATGTTTCTTAATGACATTGCACTTGTCAGTCTTTCTCGTTGCTGATCTGACAACTCACTTTGAATAATGAAAAACTGTGCAATGAGATTATCTCCGAAGGGAAATGCGTCTCGCTGTCTGTCCTGCATTCCTTGGATATACTGTCTGAGGACTGTCGGATCGTCCTCATTGAGCAGGGCTGGAGGCGGTGCTCGAACACCGGCTGCTTGCTGATGTCGAGCAATTGTTCTTGCATTTGCGTCCTGTACGGACTGTCGAAATGATGGAGACTGTGCCGTAAAGATTGGCATCAAGTCCATCCATGCTGCCTTCAGTCTCATAAGTAGGATTTCGAATTTTGAGGTAAAAATGAGGAACTCTTGGTTCTGCCTCCGATGATTGAAGAAACTGAGGAGCTTCTTCAGCGTGTTCTTGACATAGTTGACTCCTTCATCAGGATCTTGCAAAAGATCATTCTGGAGGACGGCCTTGTACATGTAAGCATCTCCAGTGAGTCTGCTCTTAAGCAATGGACCTCGCTTGGATGCTTCTACTGTGGTGATGGTCACCCAGTCGTCCACGAGTTCCTCGCACCTGAACCAGCTGACTTTTCCGTCGTACGATGGCGGCTGCTTGGCGGTCATCAATAAATTTAGTGTTTCCTCCGTATAGCTCGGCTTGGCCATACTTGTATAGGCTTCCATGAAGCCTTCTCCATCGGATGACATCTTCCCTTGGATCTCTGCGGAAAACCCGCTCCGCTACCACAAATTGAGGCCCACTGCCCCAAGTGCCTATCCTTGGAGGGAACTGGAACCCTGTGGTAGTTGAGGTCCTTGTTGGTCCCTGGATCTATTCCGGAGAGAATCCAATATGCCAGTGTGGATGATTGGAGGATGGATTGTCCCTGGTGGATTGTCTTGTGGATAATCCTGTAAGCGGCCTGCTGAGGCTTGTTGTCACACGCTATCACGGATGATTGTGATCTACAAAAGGGGCCCTTGAGCCAAATGTTGCGGGAGATCAATGGTCTGAAAAACAGAACACAGCGGGGGGAGGGGGCGCCTTAGACGCTCGCGAATAAGGTGGTCCAAGGTCATTTGGGCATAAAGCCGTCAAAACCCCCTATGACCGTGTCCGTCCCAAATGACCGTGAAAATCCCACCCTCTTGTTTGCCGCAGATATTTGCTGTGCCTCTGTCGGTCGCTTGGAGTCAGAGAAAAAGCTAGAGCGTGCTTGTGTGCGTGAGCGTGTTATGTTATGTGTATGTACGGGCGCGCGTGTTTGTGTCTGTGTGTTTTGTGTTGGCACGTCTACACCAACGCATACTCATAAAACGAGAACCCTGATATTCAAAGGGCCTTAAGAAGCAAGGCCTTCATAGAAAGGGCCTTTGTGTATATGGCTGTTGGAATGGGGGTTTGGTGGCGGTTCACGAGGTTTCAACATAGCATTGGTGTTGGTGTTTGTCATGGGGGCTTTGTATCTTGAAGTTTGTCGCCGTCCAAAAAGCTTTCTAGCGAGAGAGAGAGAGAGAGCGAGATAGGCATCACTTTTAACTTAATTTCATATTGAAGGCTTGGCTAGCTCTGAGCGTGTTTAAATAACTTACTCTTCTTGACTGCGAGCAACGAAACTAGCTTGCCATTCCATTTACAAGGAATTGCAGCCTTTTCAGCAGTAAGAACGTTAAGGCAACGCAATTGGATATATGTATGATGCGGGGTTTGCTTGAATTCGCTTCCATCCGTGCTGCGAGCGCCAGGCAAAGGCTAGTGGTTAGGGTATCGTAGGCGTAGTTCCACGAAGGCAGTGCCTGAAGAGGAGGCGCTGCTTATGTTTAACATGAGCTGCGCATTGGTGCTATATCGGGCTGTGAAACCTGCCAGCCTACCCCCACAGTGCAGTTTTTTGATTAATTGTACAAAGCCCGTCGACGCGATGCGAGCGACTGCAACAACCAAACCCACCCGCACAGGGGCCTGCCTGCCTCCTGTGGTCAGTTGCGCTGGTGCTTGCAACTTTCACTGCTTTGGGAAGGGTCAATGGTTCCTCCACTGCTTGCCTTTTGGGCGTTGCTTGTGCGCAATGCGTTTGATTTTTTCTGCGTTTGCAATTGCATCGCCGCTTTGTGTACAGGCAGTGACCGCAAGTTGAAGGGTCACTAGCTGACACACTGACTGCGTGGGCCTTAACATGAGCCACATTCAGGTGTTCTCCTGGCCAGAGTCATTTGGGTTGCGAGTCTGCCAGTTTGCTGATTTCAGGTCGTCTTGGGAAGTCAAATGCTGCAAGCAAGGAACCTCACACTTCAAGCCACGGACTAAGCTACTACAGTTGTCACAACACGTGCATTGCTTTGTGTGAAGTGGCGGGCAAGTACGTTTGACTCACGTCACTGGCATTACCAACAAAGTACTATAGTACTAGACTGGTTTTAACTGAATTTGAACACGAGGTTTGCCATGACCGGCCTTTCTAGACGCAAAGGGCTGGAATATGTAGTTGTTTAACGTTTGCTTTCTAGGTTGTTTGCTGGGCCGCTCCTATATGTATGTATTTGCCCAACGTGCTGGCCTGAATATTCTGCCTGTTTATGCTAACCTTCTTTCACATAGTTGATGCTGTTCCGGAAATTCCGACATCGTGCTAATTGTGACTGTCACCCTGGTCTAAGTACAGAAGTTAACATGTGAAGCTTCGCAAATCTTGCAATGGCAAGAAAACAACGTTTATGCGTCAAACAAGGCTCACTCAAACATCAAGAGGGCGAGGGACAGAATGATGGGAAAAAGTGTTTCTCAAGAGCGGATGCTAGAAGTTCCATGCCCATATTATACTTACAAAAGTGAAAGTTTGCAAACAAAGGCTTTCACAGGCCTAGAGAGGCCGAGCCGGAAAGGCCTTTGTCCGACCCCCAGGGAAAAGCGTTTTTGAAGTGTTTCTCACGGTTTTTCACGGATTTTCACGAAAATCCGTGACTAGGCTGTGAAAATCCGTGAAATTCCGTGAAACAAACTTTCAAAAATCGGCTATTGTTTTTATAAATATGCGCTAGTGTAGACTGGGGGTGTGTTACGCCTGTAGGGGTTTGTGAAATTCACGGTCTTTCCAGCAACTTTTCAGGCCTTGAGCGTTTTTTGAGCTTTTTACCTCAACCCTGGGGGTCGGAGGCCATTAAAACAAAGCCCTTTCCGGCTCGGCCCCTTTAGGCCTGTAAAGGCCTTTGTTTGCAAATTGTCAATCTTGTAAGTACTATTTTGGCATGGAACTTCTAGCAGCTGCTCTTTAGAAACACTTTTTCCTGGCTTCTGAAATTAGATCAGGGTGACAGTCGCAATTAAAGGCTTGGCACGATGTCGGAATTTCTGGAACAGCATCAACTATGTGAACTATGTGAAAGAAGGTTAGCAACAAATACATATATATATATATAGGAACGGCCTAGCAAACAACCTAGAAAGCAAACGTTAAACAACTACATATTCCAGCCCTTTGTGTCGACAAAGGTCGGTCATGGCAAACCTCGTGTTCAAATTCAATTACAACCAGCCTGGTACTATAGTACTTTGTTGGTAATGCCAGTGACGTGAGTCAAACGTACTTGCCCGCCACTTCACACAAAGCAATGCACTCGCCGTGACAACTGTAGTAGCTTAGTCCGTGGCTTGAACTGTGAGGTTCCTTGCAGCGTTTGGCTTCCCAAGACTAACTGAAATCAGCAAACAGGCAGACTCGCAACCCAAACGACTGTGGCCAGGAGAACAGCTGAATGTGGCATGTATTCATCATGTATCATGTTAAGGCCCGCGCAGTCAGTGTGTCAGTTGGTGACCCTTCAACTTGCGGTCACTGCCTGTGCGCAAAGCGGCACACTTATCAAGCCCGATTCTTGTTGCGAATTGCTTACGTCACATATTTTGTGGGCTCACGCATTTTAATGCACATGCTTCTTGTGAGTTGAAGCACGCCAGCAGGGCAAGTCTAGACAACCACTCATGTGACACAGCGCCCTGGACGCAGCGGCATCTTCAGTCCACAACCTTCAGGACTAGGAAGCGTGAAACACCGCGAAACAAGCGTGAAACTACCGTGAAAGGCATGTTTAGGGCGTAAACGGCCATTTTTAGGCGTGAACTCGTAGCTTGGCTCCCTGCTCGTTAAGTTCTGGCCTTGCGTTGTTTGCCAAACATGGCTCACGTACGTGCATTCACGTCTGTTCACTGCAAGGTATACGCGTATCAAAAGTATTAGTTGTCCATTTTGATCCCCCAGGCTGGCACACAGCTGAAAGACGGACACCCTTGCAAATGGCGATGCAATTGCAAACGCGGAAAAAACAAACGCATTGCGTGCAAGCAACGCCCAACCGGCAAGCAGTGGAGGAACCGTTGGCCCTTCCCAAAGCAGTGAAAGTTGCAAGCACCAATTACGCTGCGCGGGTGGGTTTGTAGTCGTTCGAACACCGTCGAAGGGCGTTGTGTAAATTAATATAAAAAAGCGCACTGCGGCGCAGAATAACAAATCACGAGCGCAGTAAGGGTAGGCTGGCAGGTTTCACAGCCCGATATAGCACCAACGTGCAGCTCATGTAAACATAAGCAGCGCTTCCTCTTCAGGCACTGCCTTCGCCTACTATATCCTAATCACTCGCCTTTGCCTGGCGCTCGCAGCACGGATGGAAGCGAATTCAATCAAACCCCGCATCATACATAGATCCAAGTTGCCTTGCCTTAACGTTCTTAACTGCTGAAGATGGCAAGCTAGTTTCTTTGCTCGCAGTCAAGAAGAATATGTTATTTAAACGACATATCATTATAGAGAAGGATATTGGCCCGTAGTACAACGCGCTCAGAGCTAGCCAAGCCTTCAATATGAAACTAAGTTAGATTGATGCCTATCTCACTCTCTCTCTCTCTCTCTTTCTCTCTCTCTCTCTCTCTCGCTAGAAAGCCCTTTGGACGGCGACAAACTTCAAGATACAAGGCCCCCATGACAAACACCAACACCAATGCTATGTTTGAACTCTTGAACCCATTCCAACAGCCATATAAACAAAGGCCCTTTCTATAGAGGCCTTTCTTTTTAAGGCCTTTTGAATTCCAGGGTCAAGTGGCACTCCAAGTATAAACACGTTGCAAGGTCTTTAGGCTTGCTTCACACGTCTGAAACAGAAATGGGAGGGGGGGGGCCGGGGCAGCTATACCGAGCAAAACAGCTTCTCGGGAGGGCTCCGCAAAATTGATCTTCGAAGGGTTCTTCGAAGCTTTCGCGCAAACTCAACAAGTGTCAAAACGGTTCCGCAGAACCGTTAGTCGAAGATCCGAGGCAAGTTTTGAAATCACAATCTGGTTTCGCCTAGCTTGCAAAAAAACTTTGTCGAAGTTATGCGGTGGTGGAAATCCAGACCCGCGCCGCTTCCAGAAATCACAAACATGTGGTTTTCCCAACGGTCTTCAAAACTTGTGATTTGCCCAACGGTCTTCAAAACGCGGGTCCTGTAAGTCTAAGTGTAAGGCGCCCATGTTTTGAAAGGCCCGCAAGTTTGGGCTGGCAAAACACATGTGGCTTCTCCATAGTGCGAAGTTTCCTAACAACAAAGGCCCCTTCGACATAACGGGCGCTGAAAAGGCACATCCTGGGCTCCACACGCAAGATTAAGGGTCTCTACTGAACAACTCATATTCGGCTGAAGGAATTTCTCTGATGCGTGAAGAGAACACCCCTTGTTGAGTCAAAGAAGGACTGAAGAAGAAACCAAACGAGCTTCCTACTGTAGAAAAAGAGGTTGTGGGGCTAGTCTCCCCTTATTGAAAGCAATGTGTGATGATCGTGTTGCGACTTGCGTTTCGCACTACATGTGAGCGCACAAACTCATATTTGTGCGCCCCGCATGGTCTATCGCCAGACACGCTTGCCCGCCGGAATGGAAGCAGCGCAGCCTCCGCAAATCATATCCGGCCATACATTGGGGGGGATCCTAATAGACCCATTTGCGCTACGCGGAGGGTGCTACTATGGTTTCTCTCCACCCACTATAGCGTGTTTTGCAGCACTGCAGAGCAACTTAAGTGGTGCGTCGCTCGGCCCGCAGCGGTTATATGTAGGCATTGGGGTGTGCGTTTTCAAGGCGCTCAGCGGGTAAACGGTGGACGTGCTGAACCGCGACCCCGCCCCCTCCCCCCCACGAACCACACCTTCGAGATAAAGAAAGATTTTCACACGCTTTTGCACGCAGCGTCATTTGCGTGATGCTGTGCGATGCTGAGCATGGCCGGCTCATGCTCCCGGATGCGATTGTTGTCACAGCCTAGGAAGGAAACGTGACGTCAAGGTCGCGCCGTGTGTGCTTCTTCGGCGCTGCAAAGTTGTGACTTTCGCGCCGGTGTTGCGGTCGTGCTTTTGGTGCGCTTCTTTGGCGCCTAAAAGAACTAGTTCCGACTTTCGAGCCGGGCTGCGGCCGTGAATCGAGTGCGCTTGGTTGATGACGAAAAGATGCAACTTTCGAGCCAGGGTTTTGGAAGTGTATCTTTGGCGCTGGGCAGTGCGATTTTCGGGCCAAGCCCGCTTTCGAAGGGGCGGCGCGCAGAAATTTTGCGCAGCTCAAGCCGGTCACTTCGACCCCTCCTATGCTTCAAGGCGCGGAGCCCAAGCGGGGGTATATTTCTATAACTTGTCCGGGCGCTTATTGCCGCAGCCTTTGTATGACAACGCGTCGGATCCGGCTTACTGCTGCTCGTGCAACGTTTACCTTGAGATTTCGCAACGCGCAATGACGCAGGGCCCCTTGCAGGCCCTATTGATATTTTACGACGCTGCCAGAATCTTAACAAATTTGCAGGCCGTGAGAGTCGTGAAAATGCAATGACCTCGAAAATCCCGTATGACCTCGACCGGGGGCAATGAGTCCTGCGAGCCATTCATGAACATGTCATTGTTCACGTGCTTAAAGCGCTCTGCGGATGAGACCTGGTAATCGAATATGCCCTTGGTTGGATCGTTCATCATCCATGCCGTTCATCTCGTCCTTCCGGAAAGCCTGCTGAATGTTCGTTTTGCCCCATGCAAATACGAAAGTCATCCTCACATCTGGGAATGTTCGATCATATCCTGATCCACACTTCATGTACAGGTGATGACGGACAATGGATTTCAGGGTGCACGAAGTCTCCATTGCATACTCCATTCTGTCCACGAGTGGCAAATCTTTCGTTTCATTCCACAGTCTCTGATATGCTCTCATGAGGATGTTCACGAGACCGTTCGCCGGATTGAAGACGTGCTGGAGTTTGCGGTAGGTGTTCGCTGATTTGTTGGCGTCTCCGGTGATCGCGTCGCATCGGTACAAAGTCACGAGCGGCATGATTTCATTCTGAAGATCTTCCCGTGCTGCTCCATGGCTGATTGAAGGATGAATGTGGAAAACTCCAATGGTAGCGAATGGGAGATCTGCCCTCGTTATGTGGCGGTCGTCATACTCGTGGAGTGACTTGTTGGATGATTTCGGGATCATGCCACGAAACTCATCACTCTGTCTGCTCGATATGGAGAACCACGATCTGATTGTCTCGGCCATGTTCTTGGACAATGGTGCGTGCTGGCAATCTCGGTCCAATGTACTTCTTGGATTCAGTAAACATGGATGGTCCTGTAGTTGCCAAGCAATCCGAGGTCGGAGTTTCGTATTCGGGATCAGTGCACCTTCCTTCGGTTCCGAAGAAACATCTGAACATTCCGAATGTGGTTCCCCAATTCTGGCTCTTGGTGGAAATGTGTCTTGCCAGAAGTTCCACTCTTGCAGAAGGTCCGCCACGGACAAAGCATGCGATCGGTCTGGATGACCATTGCTTGATCACGATGCCCTTGTACCCGAATCGGATGAACGTCTTGATGAGCTCCCTGGATTTCTCATCATTAGGACTGAAGAATGCGTCTGCTTCATTCAGGCATAAGATGTGTGCACTGTTCTGCATCATCATCTTCACGATCGGTCGATCCTTCATCGGCATGTTGTACACCTCCTGTTGTCCAGCTTTGGATTCCTCGTGAGGTTTCCATGGTTCAGGGTAAGCATGTTGATCGCTATGGATGAGGTGAACTCATGCATCTTGAGATAGTCCACAGGAGGACGGTCGGTCGGTTGCATCAGCGATCCCAGGATATCGGCATAGGCTCGGATGATTTCCGGGTCATCATGTGACCTAAGCTTCTTCAATCCAAGTGGAAGCTTAATCGGATATCCGGATCCTGGTTGAGCTTGCTTGTGCTCGTCCATGGTGTGACATTCTCTTCAATGAGGGAAGTAGACTTCTTCTTCTCCGAGATTGACATCGGGATCGACATGTGCCAATGAGGCTCTCTCGCACTCTGTCAAGTTGGGATGAGCTCTTCTTGGATCTTTGTTGTACTTGTTCATGAAGCGGAGGAGGTTTGCCTTGGTCTCCGCGAGCTCTTCCTCTGCGTCCTTTTTGTTCAAATCTGTTTCGAGATCGATTCCCTTGAGTTCTTGGATTATGATATTCCACGGTGACCTTTGGCTTGACGGATCTTTCCCCGGAGGGTTCCATGGTCTCTTCTTCAGCTTCGTCCTGATCGGTGGAATGCCGTCTCTTCTTGGTCTCTGAGGAAGTATCTTTTCCTTGCTGTGCTTTGTGGAATTCACATAATTGAAGAAGGCATCGGCAAATTCGCGGATCTTGGTGTCGTACATCTCGTAATCTTCATAACTGAGATGCTTCTTCATGATCCACTTGTTGCTCGCCATGAGGCTGCCATCAGGTTCAATTGCTGCAACAATGTTTCTTGCCTCGATGGTTTTGTCTGTCAACGCTGTTCGCTCTTCGGAGAGTCGGATGCCATAGTCTTGGTCCTTGAGGAATGCAAGGATCAACAGTGCATCTCTTCCTGCTGGCACATGGGTCAATGCGGCTTCTGACTCATCGTCGTCAAGGATGACGTCATCGATGCATGCCACGTGGACGTGCATTCTCCTCGAAGGGTTTGACTGGGATTTCCCAGATTTGAGCCCGTGCTCCATGATGCTGAAGAGCTGATTTCCATAGGTTGCATGGAACATGAATGTGATGGGCTTCTTCGCGAACGGCTTGATTTTTCTCTCTTCTTCAATGGATGGTGGTGCCGGCCTTCGCATTCTATGCTTGGGCTGAGCTGTGCTTTCATCTTCATGAGGCGCCTCGGATCTTGACGGATGCGGACTTGGTGGAATGGATTCCGTTGGGAGATCATAGTCCAGTTCGTCGTGTTGAGGCTCTTTCTGCTGCTCAGAGTACAGGGGTCGTCCAAAGGATTGGATCTCGACTTGTTGTGTGTGTCCGCTATTGCATCTCACATAGAACTCCATCTCTGGATCGACATAGAATTCCTTGCCATCGGGCCTGAGTGCATTTTGTGCGGATCTTGTGGCGAGCTTGTCGATCCATCGATTCCTTGGAACAATTTCTCCCCGTGCCTTGCGCTCATTATATGACCTGTCCACGGATGGAAATACGAATGCAATTTCGAAACGTGATTTTCCATAGCTCGGGAACATAGCCATCAAGAGAAGTCCTGGCTTATTTCCAATGAAGTTCCTGGCATGTGTGATGCAGGTCAATGCGTCATAGAGCTCGACGGATCCATCAGGACCCATGTCCACTTGTCGTCTGCATTCCTTGTGGATTCCATGCCTTGGATCATGTCGAAGACATCCGGAAAATGATCTGCTCATTCTCTCAATTCGCCAGAGGATGAGATCTGTGATCTGTTTCGCCTTGGATGCGGAAGTATTTGCAAACCTGTTCGACTCTTCGACATTCTGGACGGTCTTCTCGAGATCAATGTTGCCGTTGTGGCATACCATCGGGATGATGTCGGTTCCGTAAACTTCGGATTGAGCATTGGTGTAGCAGCAGATGCTGTAGACCTTCTTGATGAAGTCCATGTATTGCTTCTCCGTATGAGGTCCTTCACCTTGGAGTGTTGGCTGCCAGTAATCGTTGAATCTGGCCTTCAACCAGAATACCTTGACTCCATGTGGTCTCTCATGCTCAGGAACGAAATGGAAGTCCGGATTGACATTGAGGATGGTTGAGCATTCCTTGTAGTACTCGTACACAAACTTTTGGAATTTTGAGTTTCCGAAAGGTCCTGGGTGTACGGATTCCTTCTGGAGGCTGATGTTTGTATCCGATCCATATGTTACAAACCACCGATCATTGGATGTGAGAACAGGCCGCATCGCTGGTCGCCTTGGAAGTGCAGGTCGGTCGCCAGGATGATTGTCGGATTCCGTCTTTTCATCCAAGATGTTCTTTGGTGCTGGCTTGACCTTGGAGACAAGCCTCAATGCTGGTGGCGGTGACTTTGGAACAAGTTTCGGATGCGGCATCGCCTTTGACGTAGGCCTTCCTGCGGGAGGATGCCCTTCTTCATCTGAATCATGGTCGTCGGAATCTGGATCATAATCAACCTGCTCCATGTTGACATTCTCGGGTTGTTGAGAGGCGGATGGATTCTCATCGGCGACTTGCTCCATGGGGCAGTCTGATGTCTCATCTTCCTCATCACGAGCAGGGGATTCCTTCAACGGTGATGCCCGTCTCTTGATCATCGGCTTTGGCACAGGTGCCGCGGCGCTGGATCGTCCGAAGATCATATTGAGAATGGGCATGTCTTCGAAGTGATCGAGCATACAAGATTGCAAAGGTCGGATTGGTTGTAAACCGAAAGTGGCTGCGGATGCAGACACATTTTTTTTGAGATTCACAATGGGTCAAGTGCAAACACCCGCATCACGGATTTGAGGAATTGAAAATGTGCAAAACGGAAAAACTCATCCCCAATAAGCAAACATTCATTCTGCTATTCCGACTCCTGCAAAGGCAATGATGTCGGGTCCGTGCTTCGTGTTGTGTGCTAGCCACTCAACCAAAAATGCCTTGTTCTGCAACATGGTACGGAAAGGTGGATGTGCATCTACATTCAAGAGATTGCCGGTGAGGACGGCCTTGATGAGCTCGTCTGCTTTAGCTGAATGCTTGATCAGCGAATCTGCCAGACAATCCTCACTCCGTACATGTGCAAGGTCGTGCATCTGTCCACTGTTGCTTTCCTTTCTCAACATCTGGATCAAATGCACTGTTTCTTTCTGTTCCGGTTGATGTGTTGTGGATGCTGTGGTGACAAGATTGTTCGCATCAGTCCGGATGTGTACATCTGCGATTTCGCCCGTTATGTCTGACCAGACAACAGTAGTGGACATGGTTGCGGCGGTGATAAGAAAGATAACATGCGCACGTTGGGATGACTAATCCTCGTTGTTGCGATAGGATGCATCTGGATAGCCAACTATGCGTGTCTTGCCACGAAGGGGCCAGAATCTCATACTAAGCGGGATGCTTTTGATGGTTCTGACTGTCTTGTTAATGGCGCGAACGTCCTCAATGGTCGGTGATGATGCCTTGGATGCACACCTGGAGAATTGATAACCAATGTGGAACTGCGTTCGCGACTGTAACCAGTTGATCTGACCTAGGACACGTCATGCATTTGTGGAGTAAGAGGAGTGTCGTCCTTCAGGTGTTTGTATTGATGTACCAACCGTGCTTGTCATCTTGCTTCCATTGGATGCGCTGTCCTACCAAGAGGCAATCATTTTTGTCTTCGGAACCAACCAGAAAATCTTTTCGAAGTCGTCCCATGATTTCCTTCTCAAACACGTCATCCCCCGTCATAAGAAGATCATCTACATGAAGAGACTGTGCTCCATGAACTTGTCGATTCTTGGCATTGTTACCAGAAACAGGATCCATAAGGTAATCAACTGCTCCTTCGAGATCGAAAGTTGTGGATGACTTCTTTTCACTCGCCAATGTGGGTTTCGGAAGCTGCTTGCCGTAGTACACATATGTACAGCGGTCTGCCCGGGTTGGCGCCAGTCCGTATGAACGGAGTGCCGAATCAAGGATGTTCCACCATCCGCGGGGTGCGTCATTGAGCCCGTAGGCAGGCTTCTTCATGCGCGCTCCAATGTGTGGTGGATATCCCATTTCAGGAGGAATCTGACAAATGATGTCACGAGACTGATCGTATGCTTCGCCTTGGAGAAATGCCAGCCTTTATTTGAGGCTGCTTGGATTGCAAGGCGGAAACCACTCCTGCCTCGGAGGACCCAGCGAGCCTTGGCCTTCAGGAAGTTACCATCCTTGTCTCGCTTAAGAACCCAGCGACCGGTGACCCAGTTCCTGACCTGAATCTTGCGTGTGTCGACTAAGTCGAACACTTCATTGTCAAGCCATGATTTGCACTCAAGCTGCTTGGCTTCAAGGAATTGCTTCTGATAAGCTCGTATTTCCGTGGCTGTAGCTTCCCTCCGCTTCTTGCCAATGAGTGCGGATGTGGATGAAGCCTTCAAGGATTCTTGCTTGGATGAATACAGAACTAAGAGTGCACGGTCATCGTCGGTCATGTTCTTGCATAACTGGTCAACATGATTCTGATCTGTGTATTTCTGATGAGAGAATCCGCATCGGGGCGATGGGATGAAGGTCCCTTTCACACGTCCAAGAAAGACAGGGTTGCCTTCGATATCTCTCGGAACCGTAAAGGATCCGGTGTTCGCACAGATCTTCTGTTCGGCTGTCATGAGTGACCAATGCGCTTCATCAAGAACGAGATCAGCTTGGTGATCATCGTAGGATCTGGTCCTCTGAGAGTCTTCTGAATCTCCATCTTCCTGGTCAGTGTATCTCATGGTTCTTTCTGAACTTCCAGTGCCGGATGAGGTTGGAACATGAGGAATCAGTTCTTCCTCACTTTCATATTGGACCGGCAAATTCGCTGGATTGTTCGGATTATAGTTGGATGAAGATGCAGGATCATGTCTGGTAGAATGCTCAGGTGACTCATCATTGTCATCTGGCTTCTTCTTCTTCCCAGTCTTCTTCTTCTGCTTCTTTGATGGACTGCCGGTTGTTTCTTCTTGCCGCAAGTGTTGGCAGTTCAAGATCTTCATCTTGGTCTTCTGCTTCGGGATTTGTAAGAGTCGCAGGTGGTGAAGGTACCACGACAGTCGTGTTGATTGCGACTGTGACGGCAAAGAGACATCACCCCCCAGTCGATTGAGTCCGCTTGAGGATGAAATGGACTGGTTTTGCCGTTTAAGCGCCGCATCTCCTCCGCCAGGCTTGTCGTGCGGCGGTAGTGGAGGATCCACTGGACTGTCTGGTGACACACTGCGTGGTGCTGGCGGCATGGGAGGATCAGGTTGATGTGGAGGACCCGGAGGAGGATCTGACATGTGCTCGTCCGGTGGCGTTGGAGGTCTTGGATCAGGCATGGGATGGTCCGGCGGATCAGGTGGCTGCTGTGTGTCAGGTTGTTGAGGTTCATCCGTTGGATCCAATGGATCCGTCTCGATGGGCGTCGGCTTGATAGCCGGCGCGTCGGTGAACGACTGATGAACGGATGAAAACATCACAGCATGCCAAGTCTTCGGATCATATTTCTCCCAATTGCATTTTGATGCAGGCAAGACCCAAATTCTATTCCCTTGTTTTTGTTGACACAGTTGCAGTTATCGTTGCTGTTGGCGCTGCCAGTGTTGTTGTCGTTGCCACTGCTGGCCAGCTGCTATCGGCGTTGTTGTTGCTGCTGCTTGTTTTTTGTTGCTAACGGCTTCGCAGGCAGCCGCGGCAGCTGCTGCTAGCCATGGGTTTCGCGGTTGCTGCGGTGGTAGCAGTTCGGGTTTGTCGCTGTTGGCGTTGTCGTTGTTGCTGCATGGCTGTTGGTTTTGCTGGCAGCGGCGCCGCTGGTGTTGTAGGCTTGGCCCTCGCCATTGTCGTTGCTGTTGCTGCGGTTGTTGCTTCTTGCTACTGTTACCTTTGCGGTTGGTGTAGCTCTTGCTTTTGTTGCTGCTGCTAATGATGCTTTGCTGTTGCTGCCGTTCTTGTCGTTGTTGCTGTTTCTATTGTCGTCTTCATTGTCACGACGGCTGCTGCTGCTGCTGTTGTTGCTACTGCTGTTGCTGCTGTTCCTGATGTTGTCGTCGATGACACTGATATTGGTATTGATGTTGGTGTTGGTGCCGTTGCCGCTGTTTCTGTTGCTTTTTCTGTTGCTGCTGCTGCTGCTGCTGCTGCTGCTGTTGCGACGCTTGTTGCTGATTTGGTTTGTGGTTCTGGCGCTTCCTCCGGTTGTCCTTGCTGCAACTTAGTAATTCTGCCTGTTGTTGCTGCTGCTACTCACAGGGGAACAGACTGCACCAGCCTGGCGTTGAAGACCATATACGCCTGTCAAACATCGTGCGCGCCTAGGCAAAAGAGGGGCCTTGCCCTGAATTTGTGCTACAGTTGACAGGCATCATAATTTCTTAAAGCACCGTGTTTACCGCAACGTGACCTTCGCAAATAATTGCTGGCTGGCTGGGGCCGTCAGCGCTGGAAACTATCGGCGAATCACGGTTGTGTGGGCCCTGAGCGCTGGTGGGCGAAATTGTCAATAAACCCCCCTGTGCCCAACATTGTTCATTTGATTGAACCTCAGATTTTTCAATCGGCTGTTTTCAGCCCAACCTCCTGCTCCGCGATTTGGGGAATTCCAGCAACCAGCCCACCCAAGCTCGCGGCACCGGCAGCACTTCCTAAGAGCTCGCTTAGCTCAGGGCCCCCTGCTACACAGAGCTCGCTTAGCTCAGCACCTGCCGATGGCCCCCAGAGGGGGACAGAGCGGCGAATTCGCCAAGCAAGCCTCCGCTTGAGGCTTCGCTTCACACAGGGCCAGGTGAGCCCTCGCATGCAAGCAGCGCTTCTGCTTCGCAAGGTCCAGCAGAGACCCTGTCATCCCCGCAGGGAGACGGTGCTCGCTCAGCACCAGCCCTCGCATGCAAGCAGCGCTTCTGCTTCGCAAGGTCCCGCAGAGACCCAGTCATCCCCGCTGGGAGACAGTGCGCGCTTCGCGCAGGAGCAGGCAGAACCGGAGCCAGCAGCAGGCAAGCGATGGTACTCCACAGGGCCCGCCGTTTGCTTAGAAGGCTTAGCACACATTACCTCCCAGCCCGAGCGGCAGTAGTGGAAGGCTGCCCTTGGCGGGTAGTGCGTACACTTCGCTTCGAATGCCGGGAGCAGTGCAGTGGGTGCCTTTACAGGGGCACTGTGGCCGGGCCGGAGAAGGCTCATTGAAGCCTCACCCCCACAGCTGCCGCAACTGCTACGCACTCCTTCGCCGACAGCGCATCGTGATGGAATGGCAGGAGTGGGATTGCCGGGCCGGGAATGACGACGCGACGCACACCGAGGAACCAACCCCGCCTGACGAAGGTGTGCCTCCACCTGAGGACAACACTTTTGCTTCGCCAGCGCCGGATTCCCAGCCACCGCCACCCCCAGTGGCCGCACCTTGGGACAGGCGCCCACACACGCCTGCTCCACATCAGCACCATGACGCTTCTCACAACACGCAGGAAGAGGAGAGCCAGGATTCCTGGCACGCCTCCTCATGGAACTGGAATGACACTCCTTTGCGCCTCAGGCAGCTGCGGCGTCGCATAGTTCTCAGAGGACAGGTTGCCTCCCGCTGCTGCGATTTCTTCCGGCGAAGCCATCACAAGGCGCCGCTATAGGTGGGGTAAAGAAGCAGAAGAAACCGCTGAGCGTGAGCTCAGCTGCCAACTCCAGACAGGCATCTCACAGCCCTGCGCTGGCAGCTGCCGCGGAATGGCAGCTGCCAGCTCCGGACTGTCTGGAGCTGGCAGTCTGGAGCTGGCAGTTCCGGTTCCAGACTGGCAGCTGCCAGCTGCCAGCTCCAGGTTCTGCAATTTGATGCGCAGTGCTATTTGCTGAAGGGTTTTCCGGGTTGCCAGTGCAGTTTTTACACATGTTTGCCCTATAACCCCTGGCCAACGGTGCTTGCGTGATTTGAAGGGCCTACTGCTCAACAATATAGATTGTCGAAAGTTTGGTTTTAACGTCGGTGCTTTGGCAGCTGACAGTCTGCAGCTGGCAGTCTGGCAGCTGGCAGTCTGCAGCTGGCAGTCTGCAGCTGGCAGTCTGCAGCTGGCAGTCTGCAGTTGGCAGTCTGCAGCCTGCAGTCTGCAGCTGGCAGTCTGCAGCTGGGCAAGTTTTGGTCACAAAACCCTTCAAAATCCCGACCCCCGTTTTGTGACCGTTCCGACCTGGGAACGGTCACAAGACCCCGCCGAAATTTTGTGACCATTCCGAGATCGGAACGGTCACAAAACGGGGGTCGGGATTTTGAGGGGTTTTGTGACCAAAACTTGCTGCCGGCTGCCAGCTGCAAGCTGCCAGCTTCAGGCTGCCAGCTGCAGACTGCCAGCTGCAGACTGCCAACTGCAGACTGCCGGTTGCAGACTGCCAGCTGCAGACTGCCAGCTGCAGACTGCCAGCTGCCAGCTGCCAACTCCAGACAGGCATCTCACAGCTCTGCACTGGCAGCTGCCGCGGAATGGCAGCTGCCAGCTCCGGACTGACAGTCTGGAGCTGGCAGTTGCGGTTCCAGACTGGCAGCTGGCAGCTGGTGACGTGCAATTTGAGCCCAGTGCTGTTTGTTGAAGGGTTTTCTGGGTAGCCGGCAGTGCAGTTTTTACACATGTTTGCCCTATGGCTCCTGGCCAACGGTGCTTGCGTGATTTGAAGGGCTCAACAATTTTTAGATTGTCGAAAGTTTGGTTTTCACGTCGGTGCTTGGAAAATCGGATATTGGTCCTATTGGTAGTCGATTGAAAAATCTGAGGTTCAATCAAATGAGCAATGTTGAGTGTTGCCAATTTCGCCCACCAGCGCTCAGGGCCTACACAACCGTGATTCGCCGATAGTTTCCAGCGCTGACAGCCCCAGCAAGCCAGGAGTTATTTGTCGAAGGTCACGTTTCGGTCAACCCGGTGCTTTAAGAAATTATGACGCCTGTCAACTGTAGCACAAATTGAGGGCAAGGCCCCTCTTTTGCCTAAGCGCGCACGATGTTTGACAGGCGTATATGGTCTTCAACGCCAGGCTGGTGCAGTCTGTTCCCCTGTGAGTAGCAGCAGCAACAACAGGCAGAATTACTAACTTAAGAACAGCTTGTTGTACCGCAGCCAGAACCACAACCCCAACCAAATCAGCAACAAGCGTCGCAGCAGCAGCAGCAGCACAAGCAGCGACGACAATGGCAACAGCAACAGCAACAGAAAAAAAACAACAACAACAGAAACAGCGGCAACGGCACCAACACCAACATCAATACCAATATCAGTGTCATCGACGACAACATCAGGAGCAGCAGCAACCGCAGTAGCAGCAACAGCAGCAGCAGCAGCAGCCGTCGTGACAATGAAGACGGCAATAGAAACAGCAACAACGACAAGAGCAGCAGCAACAGCAAAGCTAATCCTGTATCAGGTTGGAAGGCTTGGGTTTACAGGCTTCATTCTGCAAGGAGTGTATTGGATCATGCGGGGCCTTTTGGCTCAAGTATGATCCAAACTGGCTAATTTTTAACTTCTGGTTTTTGCATGTTCGGCAAGGGTTACTTGTCGAATGTTGGCAGTTCCAGGAGTTGACTTGGCCGTTCACACGGATCGTCCTATCTTGTCCACAGGCGCCTACCTCGACTTCAAGCGCCATGTGGGCAATTTGCTGCAGCAGGGGAATCACGGCCACCGCTCTGGCTTTCGGCTGTGGAAGTGTTGCATGCCCCCTTCGTGCAAACGCCCCTGCCCGTGGCTGATAGTGGGGAGATACCCCACTTACAATTTGCACCCTGCATTGATGCCCATTGTGCAAGATGTGACGGGTCTCTTGGCGGCTTCAAGTTCCCGTTCATTGGCACCTGGTGTCGGCGTGCAGTCTTGGTTCAAGGAGGCGCGTCTGCAGCGGAGGCCTGCCGCCTATCATGGGTGCTATGAGGAGGATTGCCTGTCAGAGGCCATGGAGGCAGTGGCCTCTGTGCAGGACATCATCCCGATCCGCCATCGCTGGCCATCGCTGGGGTGGAATCTGGCGACTTGGACAGCGGGGAGGCTTCTCCGTGGGTGGCTGGATGAGGGGAGGAGGAACCTCCCTCTAGGCGGTTTTTGCGCCTACTGCGGCAACAGGGCTCAATCTGTTTGCGCATCATGTGGCATCCACCAATGCAAAGCCTGCCCCATCCGTTGCTGCCAACTCTGGGGGCAAGCCGGGCGGCTCTGGGCTTCGCCTTTGAGGCCTTCGAGGATGCCGTCCACGTGGGTGGCCACTTCGTCGCCGCTGAATGGGCGCGGGTGCGGGCGGAGCAGCAAGCCCACCTTCTCCCGGCAGCGGCCGACCGCCTCGGCGTTGTCCGGGTTCTGCCTCAACCGCAGGCCCACTTTGCTTGTGGGGAGCCGCACTGCCGGCCGGCGGAGGGTCGATGGCCCCACCGGCCAGGGATCCACCTCCACCACTGCCAGTCCGGGCACAATGCTGCGCCATTCTTCAAATGCCCTGTGAGGAAGATCTCGCCCAGCCTGGATGGCATGGCCTTGACCGAAGGCGCCGGCCTCCCAGAAGGTTTGCCCGGGCTTGACCCCAAGAACCAAAGGCGGTGGACGTGGACAATGCGGCATGTTCCTGGATTCTGAAGCAGCTCCAGGCTATCGCGGACGATGGTGCCTTTTCCCCAATATGCCTGGTCGTAGGGAACATAGTTTTCTTTGGCCATATTTGCCTTTCCGCCAGAACCGCTTTTTCTGAAGGGTTTAAAGCCACCTCGTTGGTGACTGCCTTTTTTGTTTCCTGATTTTCCTTTTCCTTTTCTCTTCTTGAATTTGAAGTTGCGCCCGACACTTTCCTTGCTATGAACGCATCGTTCTCCTCGAGGACCCAGAATGTCTCTTACTCTTCATCGTTGTTTGACATGAATCCTTCAAGTCCTTCTTCATCCTCAACCCAGAAGCCTTCTTCTCCTTCATATTCACCTTGTTCGATGATGAAGAATGTGTTGCTTCGGTTGCCTCCTTGAGGTCGGATGGATGGATCTTGGATGGATGTCCTCGTCGTGATGAAGAGTTCATGGTAGTGCGTCTTCAGCATCTCATAGGAGTAGTTTTCTAGTGAGATGTTTCTCAGTGACATTGCACTTGTCTTCTCCATCGGATGACATCTTCCCTTGGATCGGAAAACCCGCTCCGCTGCCACAAATTGAGGCTCACTGCGACAGGAGAAGGGAACTGGTACCCTGTGGTAGTAGAGGTCGTTGATTTGGTCCCTGGATCTTTTCCGGAGAGACAATCCAATATGCCACTGTGGATGATTGGAGGATGGATTGTCCCTGGTGGATTGTCTTGTGGATAATCCTGTAAGCGGCCTGCTAAGGTTCTTTTGCTTCACGCGATCATGAATGATGCAATGTTACACAAAACAAAGGGGGCCTTGAGCCAAATGTTGCAGGAGATCAACTGTTCAGTAAACCAAACACAGGGGGGGGGGAGGGGGGGTGGCGACCGAAAAACCCCTGCGTAATTGACGTGTCCCAGGGGGGGACTAAGGGGGGGGTTATCCTCTATCCTCTCTTAGGTATCCGACACGCCGAACAATGTCGGCGGATATTGAGCACCGGTGTAGTTATTTACACAATGTTCAAAGCATGGTTTTTGCAGCCGCCGCTTCAAAGTCACACACCGCATGTTGCTGCATCAAGATCGCGCTCGTAGAAGGGCATGGCCATGATGGCCGAGGGTGTGTTGTTTGGAATCGTGCATGTGGCCCAGGACGGCCACGCGGCAACGCCTGCAGGCGATTTGCCTCATGCATGTTGCAGTACAGCCACGCAACGTTCTTGCACAAGGCAGCTAGAAGAGTTCATCCAGAGCCCAGCCATGGTGAGGCATTCCAGCTGAAGTCCGACCGGAGGGAGGCCTGGACAGCAGAGTGGCTTGGCTGGAGCGCGTTGAACACCTCGATTGAACCTGGCAGGCCGAACAAGGTGGAATGGCGAGGACTGGTGGCGGGCTGGGCGCGTGTGGTCTGCTGGAATCTTGCCTTTTGCGCGCACAAGTCCTGATCGGGACGCTGCGTGTCGAGCGTAGATCAGCACAAGCAGAGAGAATGCGCAAATCGGGAGATGCAAACGCATGAGCAAATTGCGGCCTACCATAAGGGGTTTAATGGTTCTACAGGCCACTGCCATGCGTGCTGGTAGCAATTCCTAGCCAGGCTTGATTCGAAGTTTAAAGGCAAGGCATTCTTGTCAGATTCGTCCCACAGATCTCATTGCGCAACCGTCAAAGCCTCCAAAGACCACTTCATCAAGCAGCGGACATGAAGGGCGCAGAAACGTGGAAAAACCGAAGAAAAAGAACGATGGGCCAAGTACACGTCCGCAGCTCCAGCAGTTTTGTGGCAAAAACGCAGTACGCGAGGTACGCTTCTGCAGCTCCTGCTCGAGAGTCGGCTTCTACTTGTATCGCTTTTGGAGGGGGTCCACAGTTCTGATTTTCGAGCTGGAGCTGCGGAATTGTGCTTCGCACATTTTCGAGCTGGAGCTGCGGAAGCGTACTTCGTTGCGCTACAAACTTGCGACTGTCGAGCTGGAGCGACTGCGTGCTACTCTCGTGCTACAAATTCGCGGTTTGCGCGCTGGAGCCACGGACTTGTAGACAGCCGCAGTTGCTTGAACTGAATCATGGAAGAGCGATGCGCATCTCCCAAAGTTGGCGGTTTCAACCGACACACAAGTGATATTCTGTGCTCAAGGCCCAAGAGTGCGTCTTGCAACTTGACTGGCTTGCCCTGTCCGAGATGTTGCAAGCGAGCGCACCATGGCGTCAAAATATTGAGCACCGAAGTAGTTATTTACACAATGTTCACAGCATGGTTTTTGCAGTCACCGCTTCAAAGTCACACACCGCATGTTGCTGCAATCAAGATCACGCTCGTAGAAGGGCATGGCCATGATGGCCGAGGGTCTGGGGCGCTGTGTTCTTTGGAATCGTGCATGTGGCCCAGGACGGCCACGCGGCAACGCCTGCAGGCGATTTGCCTCATGTATGTTGCAGTACAGCCACGCAACGTTCTTGCACAAGGCAGCTAGAAGAGTTCATCCAGAGCCCAGCCATGGTGAGGCATTCCAGCTGAAGTCCGACCGGAGGGAGGCCTGGACAGCAGAGTGGCTTGGCTGGAACGCGTTGAACACCTCGATTGAACCTGGCAGGCCGAACAAGGTGGAATGGCGAGGACTGGTGGCGGGCTGGGCGCGTGTGGTCTGCTGGAATCTTGCCTTTTGCGCGCACAAGTCCTGATCGGGACGCTGCGTGTCGAGCGTAGATCAGCACAAGCAGCCTACCATAAGGGGTTTAATGGTTCTACAGGCCACTGCCATGCGTGCTGGTAGCAATTCCTAGCCAGGCTTGATTCGAAGTTTAAAGGCAAGGCATTCTTGTCAGATTTGTCCCACAGATTTCATTGCGCAACCGTCAAAGCCTCCACCCTGGGGTTCGGGGGCCTTAAAAAGAAAGGCCTTTAGGAAGCGGCCGTGAAATGTGGGGAACGTCCTTTGTTTGCAACGCTTTTAATTGGGTTGACAGTTTTGTGTTGGCCGCATTAGTAGCCACATGGCTTTGCAGTGCTTGTGGCTGAAAAGTACGCTTTCCAAAGCTCGCGAACACCATGTAGACATGTTGAAGCTGGTCAATGCTCAAGGTCTTCAACTTTTGTGGGATTTCTAGAGACATTGATTATGGGCTTAGCAAAGGGAAATCGACAAGGGAAAAGCATGAAAATACAGTGAAATTGGCTTTTTTTGCAGTGAAAGACCGTGAAACGCCGTGATCCTGGCTGGCTTTGTTTTCAGCTGGGTTTGAAAAGGTCTTGCTGAATGGATGTTTCGGGAAGACCATGATTGTTCCATTGATGATGCAGAAATGTGCTGCTTTAACGTTGAGGCCTTCGCAAGTCTAGCTTGGTGTGGAAAAGGATTTGTACATTTGGACTTCCACCCAGGACCCCATCCCCCAGCTAGTCAAACAAATGATGTTCATGTAACGGCCTTTGTTTTAAAAGCCTTTTACCCCCCAGGGTCCAAAGACCACTTCATCAAGCAGCGGACATGAAGGGCGCAGAAACGTGGAAAATCCGAAGAAAAAGAACGATGGGCCAAGTACACGTCCGCGGCTCCAGCAGTTTTGTGGCAAAAGCGCAGTACGCGAGGTACGCTTCTGCAGCTCCTGCTCGAGAGTCGGCTTCTACGGGTATCGCTTTTGGAGGGGGTCCTACAAAGCTTCAATTTTCGAGCTGGAGCTGCAGATGTGCATTTCGCGCACTAGACTTGTGTTGCATGCTACCCGTACTACACAGTTCCGATTTTCGAGCTGGAGCTGCGGAATTGTGCTTCGCACATTTTCGAGCTGGAGCTGCGGAAGCGTACTTCGTTGCGCTACAAACTTGCGACTGTCGAGCTGGAGCGACTGCGTGCTACTCTCGTGCTACAAATTCGCGGTTTGCGCGCTGGAGCCACGGACTTGTAGACAGCCGCAGTTGCTTGAACTGAATCATGGAAGAGCGATGCGCATCTCCCAAAGTTGGCGGTTTCAACCGACACACAAGTGATATTCTGTGCTCAAGGCCCAAGAGTGCGTCTTGCAACTTGACTGGCTTGCCCTGTCCGAGATGTTGCAAGCGAGCGCACCATGGCGTCAAAATATTGAGCACCGGAGTAGTTATTTACACAATGTTCAAAGCATGGTTTTTGCAGTTACCGCTTCAAAGTCACACACCGCATGTTGCTGCAATCAAGATCGCGCTCGTAGAAGGGCATGGCCATGATGGCCGAGGGTGTGTTGTTTGGAATCGTGCATGTGGCCCAGGACGGCCACGCGGCAACGCCTGCAGGCGATTTGCCTCATGTATGTTGCAGTACAGCCACGCAACGTTCTTGCACAAGGCAGTTAGAAGAGTTCATCCAGAGCCCAGCCATGGTGAGGCATTCCAGCTGAAGTCCGACCGGAGGGAGGCCTGGACAGCAGAGTGGCTTGGCTGGAACGCGTTGAACACCTCGATTGAACCTGGCAGGCCGAACAAGGTGGAATGGCGAGGACTGGTGGCGGGCTGGGCGCGTGTGGTCTGCTGGAATCTTGCATTTTGCGCGCACAAGTCCTGATTGGGACGCTGCGTGTCGAGCGTAGTTGTAGTTGCCTGTTCTGCTAAACCACATTTCGATGCGGGCTCAACGTGCACTGTTTTCAACGCAAAGCAGCGGAGCTGGGAACAAGCTAAAGACTCAGCAGCTCCTCAAGCTCAAAAGCGTGCGTGAGCCCGAAGCTCAGCAACCGCATGGCAGGAGCTGCCGTTTGGCCTACTAGCCCTGCCAGCGGCAAAGGCCAGCAAAGCTTCGCAAGCTTTGCATGTAAAATGCAAGGTTTGCATTGAGCGCATGCGCGTGACCGTGACCGTGACGGTGCATCGACTTTTCGTTTTGGTGCAACTTGTCAGGTGCCTCTCCGTCGAGCGAACCCAACTACTCCGGCTGTTGAGCTGGTTGAGGAGGCTCGGGGCCTGGCTTTAGAGCCCGCGTTGGTCTCAAGCAAGTATCAGAAACTCATAGTATGCTTCGAAAACGATGTGGGTTGTGCTTGCTATTCCCAGTACAGGCTCGTGCACTCGCCTACCATTGTATCGCAGCAATTCCAGCCAGATAAGGATTGCAGGTAGTGCAGAGTGACATGATCTCGATTGGAAGCACATCACCAGGGAGCGCGCGCACGAAAATTCACATTCGGATTGCTAGAAACGCCATCATTGAAAGATTGCGACATTTAGCATGTACTTCAGCCTGCAGTCAGTACCCGCACGCATCTAGCATGCCAGCGGCGAGCATGCAACGTGGAGAGTGCAGAGCCGATGAAGTTCAACATTTTTCCAACAGCCTTGCTTGTCTATGCTGGGTGCTTGCGAGCTGCTGAAAGCGGGGGGTCGAAATACCGGTCTAGCCATCTAGACTTTCTAACCTAACCCACTTGACTACCTCGAGTGGTACCGAATACGAGCACTGTTTCGGAAGTTGTTTTGCTCTTTGAAAACAGGGACCATGACCTGGTTGACTTTGTTTGAAGGTATCTGCACATTCCAGTCATGTCCGCTATGCCTGGATGGGGCACGAGTGCCAACAGAGATGTCCTTTTCTTCCTCAGGGAAGACAAGCAGAGCTCCTTTGCGCATTGCGCGGTGCAGCGGATATTGGGACTCGCATGCAATGCTCAATCAAATTGTGGGTATTCTGGCAGAGGAGATACTGGGCATCAAAGTGGAGTATGTCTATTGCGAAGACGAGCTGCAGTGTTTGCTAGGTCTTTTACCTGATTGTCTTGGCTGGCAAGATTATCATTGCCTACAAGGCCAGCAAGTCTATTGATTGTTGAAGCATGTCAAGCTTGCGTCACATGGAGCCTATCCCTGAAGGTGACCCGACCCAAGCTGTCAAAGCTGGCCTGAAATTATTTGATGATTTGCTGCCTGACATCATGCTATCGATGGAGACTGTAGCTGAGCCCTTTGTCTCAGCTTCGGAGATCTATGGCCAGCGCATTCAGGAGACGGGAACTGTAGCAGACATGGGATCCGTGGGTGTGGCGGTTGCAGATGGCCTCTATGTCTTGTCAGACAGTGTGCATGCTGCATGGGATGACGCCGCTCGCGTCCTAAATAGCCACCGTGCGTTTCAGCAACCTTGGGCAACCAAGTACCTGTCCACACCACGCACGTATCTGAATGCTGGCATCCTAGCAGAAAGCGAGGGATGTCCCAGTCAGACTAACGAGACTGACGACCTCATTCAAATCGGATTTGCAGAAATGCTGAAATACAACTTTAGCTGTGTCGAATCGTGGTGGCTCAGCCCAGCCTGTGCAGCGTTGGGAGACAAATGGCGGGATGAGTGTGTAGCAGTGCTGGATGACGACTGGGGTTATCTCAAGCCTGCCATGTACCAAGCCCTGGCAGAGACCAACATGCGAGTCGCCAAACTTACCCTCGGCTACGACGCTTTCTATGAGGTCATACGCAGCAGGCAATTCAATGTGTCCTTCCTGTGGTGGAGCACTGATACACAATTCATCGATCTGGATCCTCGCCTGGTCCATCTTCCCGAGGAAATAGGGGCTGTTCCCGAAATTCCACTCAAGATTGCATGGAAATCAATTCTTGCTGGCAGGCAGCAGCTTGAGCTTTTGCTTCGCCAGATCCGGTTAAATATCCGAGAGCTGGACGGCATACTGAAGCTTGTCCGAGCGTCTCAAACTGAGGGCAATGGGCCCACAGAGACAGACCAGCCAGGCTTCTTTCAAAAGCTGGCATGTGACTGGCTCCAAGCCAATCCTTCGGTTTGGCAGAAATGGCTACCCAATGCTAACAGCTGCAACGACGGAGAAGTGTTCAACACCACTTCAAATGCATGCGACCTGTGCAAAGAGGGCTCCTATGTAAGTGGAGGCGTGTGCGCTCCCTGTGAAGCGGGCCGCTTTCAGGCATTGCCCCGGCAGCTTCTTTGCGAAGAATGCAAAGAAGGTACAGCGTCCTTGCAAGGAGCCCTTCAGTGCGACGCATGTCCACAAGGGAAGTTCTCGAACGGTACTGGCTCCAGCCAATGTGTGCGCTGCCCAGCGCGCATGACCACACGTACAGCTCTCGCTGCACATAAAGAACAGTGCGTGTGTGAAGATGGATCACACTTCAATGGAAGTGCATGTGCGCCATGCATGCTCGGCTTGCTTTGTCCGGGAGGATTTGCCCCACTGCGCTTGGACACGCCTGACAAAGATGGCACAGTCTCTGTTGGTGCTGGCTTCATGGCCACATACGAAGGACTCCAGAGCTTCAAGTGCTTGAAGGGAGCAGACGATCGATGCAAGGATGCCAGGCCAGTGTTTGTCAACAATTCCTTCAATGCTGCCGGAATGCAGCCAGGCAAGTAAGAAACAAGGCCTTTTGTGAGTCCAAAGAAGGGTCCTGTTTGTCCGTGCGGCGGGCAATGTTTGCAGTGTTGACAGACTTGCGGCTAGCATAGCTTGAAGAGCGTTCTGGCTCCGCCGACTTTCGGCATGTTCCCAAATTATTGTATGAGATTCCAGTCAAATTCTAGTCACTTGACATGTTGCCACATGTTGCCAAGATCTGAGGTGCTTGGCACAGTCTGAAGGGATCTCCTGTGGCAGATGCATAGAAGGGCACTTCAACTCGCTGGGGCACTGCAAGCCCTGCACAGAGGCGGTCTTTGGCAGCCCGGCTGCGTGGATAGCTCCGTGGCAAGAAAGAGAGAGGGCACGGGAGACGCAATGAGTTTTCAGGGATAATTTCAGAAAATAGATGCTTTGTGTATGTAGCATGTCCCGTACCGTCAGACTTTGAATGCTTGTAGACTGCTTCTGGCTCGATTGGATGCTGGCTCCTCCCTCTTGCCGCTTCGTGCCACCAGAGTCGCTTGCTCTTTCGGGGGCATTGGTGAAGACCCCGTGTCAAGCTGGGCAAGTGGCCCTCCCCGGTCCCCTTTCCGGAAGGTCGCTTCATCAGCTCCTTCGGGAGATGGAGCGATCACTCCAAGAGGCCTCGTAAAGAGAAGTTGGACCTTGGAGGCTCAAGAAGACATCCTTGAAGCAAGCTGCCAGAGCAGGACAGCGACCTCAAGCCCTTAAGCCTTCCACCTTCGCCCGTCCTTTGCCGCTCTTTCGCTTCCTTCCGGAATTCCCTTTGTTGGGATTCTGCAATTCAGCTAGGCCTCTGTACATGTGGGCCTATCAGTTGCTGCCCTTGCAAGGACTTCACATGAGTCTCCTGTGTGCATACCGCGGCCACCAATCATCTAGGGGCCCCTTGCGCCTAGCAATCGACCTGTGCAGCCATCACTACGCCGGTGGACAGACCACCTTCGCATCCCGTGCCAAAAGGACACGTCATTGTGCTGCGCTTTGATTTGAGAGTTACGCCATTGCATTGGTAGCGGAGCACGGCTACCCGATCCAGAAGCTCCTGAACCCTCTCAGATCCGCCTAAGGCCTGGTTCTGTACATCAGAGACCTTCTGCCCTTTTTCATTGGCCCGACCCTGTGCATCAAGGGTTACCACCTGCTTTTCTCTTTTTGTGTGTGCACTCAGCTCCCTGCTGTGATACACCACCCGTGCTTTGACCTCCCTCGCTCACGCGACGTTGAGGTTGGCATCCACATCATGAGCGACAAGGAGGGCAGCGCACCGTCCTGGGATGGCTCAGCGAAAACATGGCGCAAATACACGAGAGAGACTGCCTGGTGGGTACAATCAGTGCCACCACATAAGCGGCGGTATTGCGCCACCCGCTTGGTGAGTCGCTTGACAGGACCTGCAAGGCTGTTGGCCATGTCCTGGCCATTGGCAGCTTTCGACACACCAGATGGTACCCGTGACCTTCTTAGACGCCTGGCAGCATCACCACTGGTCAGACAAAGCCTCCCGAACACTGCGGCGATCTACGCTCAGTACTTTGCCTTCAAGCGCCTCCCTCAGGAGACCATGCAGGCCTTCTTGATCCGCGAGACCCTGGGATATGCAGAGTTCACGGAAGCCTTGGTTCGTCTCTACGAGGAGCAGAATGGCATCAAGCAGGAGGACAAGGACTTCGGCATCCCTCCGGCCTACCGCGAGGCGGCGATGAGGCCAACTACGATCCATGGGATGATTCCTTCTATGGTGCCGAGCCTGCTGATCCCTCTGCCCCTGAGCCATCACAAGAACAACCTGGCAGTACGTCAGGAGAGACGAGCTCCCGAGAGGCAGCTCCCGGTGCCTCGCCTACCCGCTCAGCCACTGGTCCTACGCCTCTGCTGCACCGGCTGTGGAGTCAACTATTCCACCCTTTGCGGCCCTCGATGGGAACCTCGTGAGTGAGCTGTCCATCACCGACTCCTTCATCATGTGTTCTCCGAGGTTGGCGGTTGCTTCAAGCTGCAAGCCTCTCCAATGAGGAGAAGCGGGACATTTTGTCCACAACGCGCAATCAAATGGACTAGGAGTGCATCAGCAGTGCTGTTCGTCTTCTCTGGGATGAACAACTCCTTGGTCCTCGTCATGCCCATTCTCCTGCTGCTCATCAAGGATACCTGCATTATCAAGAAGTTCCTGATGCTGATCATCATGGATCAGAGTGGCAGCAAGGCTACTCAGCTGAGCCCTGGTGGCCTGAAGAGGACTGGAATCAACAATGGCACGCTGGAGACGCCTCCGTCTGGGAAGACGACGCTACACCACCTGAGGAGCCAGATGTCCCTGACACCGGTGATGATGGCCATCTTCAAGAAGCACAGCAAGCTGAACGTGTCGCTGAACAACTTGCTCAAGAAGCTCAACGCACATGGGTGCAGGCCAAACAAGCCACTGCTGCTCTTCACCGTGATCGTGGTTTCGGGAAGGGCAAGTCGCCCATCAAATGCTTCAATTGCGGCGGCAATCACATGGCTCGTGACTGTCCCGACCGACGTCACCCTGCTCATCCCAAAGGAGCCGGCGGTAAGGGAAACTCCAGCTTCATGGCTGGAATGGACCCTTACTACGACATCTACTACTTCAAGGGCTCCAAGGGTAAGAAGGGCAAGAGCAAGGGCAAGTTCTCCAACTTCGGGGAGTACGACCACGATGCCATGTACTTCAAGGGCAAAGGCAAGAACTGGTCCTCTGGCAAGGGCACTTCTGCACCACCGCGCTCCTTTGTCAACTCCTACACCACGGAGTACTTTGGCCTGGACATGAGCACCAAAAGCTCAAAAGAGTGCCACTCCACCTCCTTGGCATCTACCCAGGCCGATTTTGAAGGTATGGTAGATTGCGGGGCCACCGCATCAGCCGGACCCGAGCTCGCAGTACAGGGCCTCATCAAGGCCGTCGTGGCAGCTGTGATCGAAGTGGACCGGGAAGTGGGGGCGTGCCTTGTACCAGGTCAACATCAGTAGTGCCGTTTCAGGTGAAACCCGCAACTTCAAGGTCTATGCCCTACCCAATCCACCAGAACTACATGCTCCTGGTTTCCAAAGATCTATGTTGGTCCCCATCCTCATTGGAATGGATCATTTGGGTCAACATGGGGCATCTATGATGATTGATTTTACTACCGGCCTGGCCTTGAATACCCTGGATCCCCGTCCATATCAGCTTCGACAGAACCACAAGGGACACTATGTTTTGGACATTAGGGAGTATCTCACCAAGGGTCAGCACAACCCACAAGGTCACGCCCACGTTCTCATCAAAGGGAGTTCCGGTGGCATGATGGGAGAGTCACATGTGCTTGAATTTCATCCCCTGCACTTCCAGCTTGACTCTGCCGAGCATGATGTTGCCACAGTTGACTGTGCGGTTGATCAACGGCGAATCCTCATGATGGATCGACTCCGTAGAGCATCTGCATTTAAATGCGCGTGGCATCCCAGCCACGGGAACCCAATTCGTATACCTCTCGCACCTCCCGGAACGGCCATGTCCCGACCACCGATGTCACACCTGGGCGCGGAGGGCGAGGAACTGATCTACGACCAGATCAAGAAGTCCACTCCCAAGAAGAAGCCACTACAGGACTTCGACCTGTCAAGGAGTGTGGGACCGGACACTCGAGATCCCCGGCACTCCCAGAGCCAATGGCCATGCTACGGACGCCATCAACCCAAGATGCAGAGCAATCCGCACGGCCAGTGGGCTCAATGCGAGGTCTGCAACTACCGCCTTCAGTACACCCCTCGGAAGGGCAGTCCGGGAAGTCACACTCAGAGCATGAACCCTGTTGTGGTGGGCCGGATGCTCTCCCAGCTGAAGGTGCTGCTCGAGGATGTGAAGCCCACGGCAACACTATGCCTCGCCATGATGGAGAAGCTGAACGCCGAGGAGAAGCTCCTTCTCAAGGTCGACGAGGTCAAGAAAGCCACCAAGTCAGCTCCTCCACCACAGCCAGCACCAGTAAAGACCCGCGCCGTGTCACCTTCGAGGACGTCGACATCGGCGGCATCCAACGGCAGTTGGGAAGCTGTGGGAACCTCTCCTACCAAGGATCCCAAGAATCTCGAAATCATGCACGAGATGGAGAAGCACCTCACCGACAAGGAGAAGCTCGAGCTCTTTCAGATGCTGAAGGAGCGCAAGGCCAAGTCCTTCGAGGACGGCATCATGACGCCCATCACGGAGAGTCAGTGAAGCGACTACCTCAGCATCTTGGCCTCAAGCTACTCCAGCTCATGACCCTCATGAACAACAACCTCACCTCAGCGTCAGCTGACATAGTACTTGATGGTCAGGACTTCATCTGGGAAGTCGCCTGTTCCAGCACCTCCTGGCTTACCTCCGAGGCACAGCAACATGGACTACAAGCACGCCGCATCAACTTCGAGTCTGGCTACGACATCTACAAACCAGACACTTGGGACAAGCTTCGTGCTCTACGGCGACGTCGCAAGCCACGCAAGATTTGGTTCTCACCACCGTGTACCAAGTGGTGTCAGTTTGCCAATCTGAACTACAGCACTCCTGAACGTCGCGAAGTCCTAGAAACTGCCCGGCGCCGTGAACGCCGCATGCTCAAGCAGGCCAAGAACTTCTTCCTAGAGATCCTGCGGGAGGACCCCAACGTTGACATCTACTGGGAATGGACACACCCCTGCTCTGGTTGGGTGCAACAGCCACTACTAGATCTTCGCACAAGAAATGGATGATCCGCACCACCGATGAGCGCTTCCATCACAACTTCCGAGCCAAGGTCTGCACCGCCAACCACGAGCACGCCCGCGTAGAGGGCAGTGAAACAGCCCGCAGTGCTTACTACCCGCTCAAGATGGTACAAGCCATTGTCAGACACTGGCTTCGTGAACTGGTACCTCTTCGCCATATCAAGTATCTCTCGGCCACCCAGAACATCGCCAACAACGAGTTTGACGATGAGGATGGCAACTGGACTCGTCGTGAGAGTCCGCTCCAAAACATCCATATGAACTACCACCACCTGGATGGAGATTCAGCCTTTACCACTGCTCCCTTGACGCCTGCGGCATCTCAACCTCAAGCTCTGTTGCAGTCTACGTCCTCAAGAGCGACTCAACAATCTCCTCCTCAAGTACTACCAGCGAATTCAACGGGCAACGTCTATGCCCAGCAAGTTGCACGGCCTGATGATCCACCAGCGCCCGATGGCGAACCACCTGACCTACTCGCCGATGTAGATCCTGATGAAGCCAAGGCATGGGAAGCAAAACTACATCGCTTCCATCGAGCCGCTGGACATCCGACCAACCGGAACCTGATCCACCTTTTCCGCGATGCACAACTACCACCTTGGAAGATCGAGATGGCCAAGCGCTTCAAGTGTGCATCTTGTGATGCTCTTCGACCTGGCGGAGCATCTTCTGGCCTGGTTCCACCTGCAGCTACACACCAGCTACACCGAGCCTGGCAAGCCGTTGGCATGGATGTCAGTGAATGGATCATCCCGAGCGCCAAGACCAAGGTCAAGTTCCTCCTCATGATGGACCTGGCCACACGCCTACGTGTCATTCACATCATCAAGTGCTACGACACACTGCAGATGCAGAGTGAGAGCACGGAGGACATCATTCGCGGCTTTGCTGAAAAATGGTTGGCCGACAAACCCAAGCCGGAGATCCTCATCCCGGACAATGCACTCACCATGGTCTCCAAGGACATGGGTAGCTTCCTGTCGGATGTGGGCATTCAGTTGGCACCACCTGCCGAGAAGGAGAGCTGGGCACATGGCCAAATTGAATCCGCCATGAAGGATGTCAAGATGACCGCCTCTGCCATCCAGCTTGGAGCACCTGCTCAAGATCCGATCATCACCTTGCACCTGGCGATAGCCGCTCTCAACTCCACCGAGTATGTGAAGGGCTACTCCTCCTTCCAGTGGTGCTATGGTAAGGACTATTCCATCAGCGATGAGGACATGAGGACTCTCTCGGTCCTGCCAGAATCTCCTGGTAGTGATTTTTCACGGCTAGTTCAACTACGCCAGTCAGCCGAGGACACGGCCCGACGAACCAGAGCTTCACGAATCATGTCCAAGCTAAACAACACCACGGTTCGTCAGCCACTTCGCACCTTCCATCCGATGCAGTTGGTCATGGTGTGGCGTAAGCAATGGCCAGCGTCTGTCCACTCGGGCAAGCGTGGCGGCCACAAGAAATCGGGCAAGCCTCACTGGGTAGGACCCGGCAGAGTTGTTTTCCACGAAGTGCTTCCACATCAACGAGGTGACGATGAGCGCCGACACATTGTTTGGGTCTTGCTGCAGAACCAACTTCTTCGCTGCAGTGTGCACTCGGTACGCCCTACCACGTCCTTGGAGCAGACCGAGTTTGAAATCAACAGAGACGAACCACTTCCTGGTGAACGTGAATTACCAGATCTGCCTGACTCCCCCAACAAGGAGACGGTCTACGTTCCTAAGCGTCGTGTACGACAGAAGTCTGCCCTGGCACCCGACAACAGACGTCTGGTCTCGGCACCTTCCGGTGATGACGCCTGGGAAAGGGACTCCGACCTCTACGCACCCACGTCACCAGATGCGGAACCTCCTGCACTACCATTTGATTTGGAAGATGATCTTCCGGTCAATGCCTACGAGCCTGACTCCAAGAAGGCCCGCACGGCAGAGGATGATCAGTTGCTCCACGAGCTCAAATCCTCGACCTCAAGCACTACCACCAAGGAGAACTTCAACAGCAAGAAGGCGACCTTCACCACCTCTTCATGCAGTGTGAGGATGTTATGCAGATCGAGCTCGATGTGGATCTGCCGTCACACCGCCAGCAGAAATCCTTCGAGTCCAACGCCTCTGCCTTCATGGTCAAAAAGATGCGGGACTCCGAGGTTGTGTTGGCCAAATTGTCCAACGAGCTCCGGGAACTCTTCAACCGTGCCAAGTCCAAGGAAGTCAGTAGCTTCATCAAGGCCGAGGCAGTTCGCAAGGCCTTGAACGACGAAGAGGTCCGCAAAGCTTTTGGATCTGGACGCATCATGCGAGCCAGATGGGTCCTCACATGGAAACTCACGCCTCCCGAGGACATCGAGGAGGCCAAGCGCGAAGCCGCCACCAACAAGAAGTCTCCATACACCAAGGATGGACTTCGCAAAGCCAAAGCACGCATAGTGCTGCTGGGCTATGAGCACCCTGATCTCCTTCGGCCTGAATTCAAGACCGCCAGCCCAGTTCAGTCGCATTGAACCTCCTCTACCTCATGGCTTGTGTTCACAATTGGCCATTGGAAGGTCTGGACCTTGCAACCGCCTTCCTGCAGACTCAGCCCACGGAGGCTGATCAAAACCTGTGGACACATGGTGTTGCTGAACTTCGAGACGCTCTTGGTTTGGGTCCCAACGATGTCATGAAGATCCTCAAGAACATCTACGGGAGCACCACCGCACCTCGAGGTCTGTGGCTAGACCTGCACAAGCGTCTTGCCTCCATAGGTGGTACGCCTCTTGTTGGAGAACGTTGCATCTGGATTTGGTTGTCCAAGATCTACTCGGACTCCTTCGGCGTCCCCAAGGTTCTTGGTCTTATGGGCGGTCATGTCGATGATTTTCACCGAATCGGCGACCCGCACTCTCAAGAGTGGGCTGAAATTGTTCAACGCATGGACAAGCTCTACGACTGGGGCATGCTCAAGCGCGGCACCTACCGCCATGCTGGTACCGATGTTCATGCCTTCAAGGGTAACAAGGGCCGCACTGAGATCACTCTCAGCCAGCAGTACTACATCGAGACTGTGCCGGACCTGGACATCCCTCCAGATCGCCTTCGGCAAGAAAACGCACTCATGACTGCTGATGAGATTGGTGCTTGCCGAGCAACCTGGGGCAACCTTCAGTGGCTGGCTTTGCAAACACAGCCACAACTCAGTGCCCGGTGCAATTTACTTGCTTCGGAGATCACCACCAAGAAGCACATGGCTGTTGCTCGTGAACTTCAACAGATGGTAGGTGAGATCCGCAAGGTATCACACCAGCTGCACTTTCGATGCCCCGATGAGGTGGAATCCTGGCGTGATGTGGTCTTCATCACCTTCTGCGATCAGGCGCACGCCAACCGAGCAAACCTGGACTCGACCGGCGGCCTGTTGTCTACTGCATCTGGACCTGCCGCCACCAAGGGCAAGGTCACCTATATGGCACCCTTAGCCTGGCGAAGCTGGAAACTTCGAAGGAAATCCATTTCTTCGAACGACGCTGAGGTCCAAGCCATTTTGGAGGGCGAAGACCAAAACTTCAGGATTCGTGGTCTCTGGAGTGAGATGAATGGCGCAGGCTCCGTTCTCACCAAGCAGGACGGCTATGTGACCTGGGGCGAAACCCTGGTCCAAAACGTCAAAGGGGTCTTGTGCACCGACTCCAAGGGCGGTTATGATGCTGTCGTCTACAACGAGAGCCCGATGCTTGGTCTGAGCAATGCGAGGGCTGCCCTGCAAGCCCTACAGTTGCGTGAGCACATGCAACGGACGGCCTCTGAGCTGCGTTGGTTGGCCAGCGACTATGACCTGGGTGACGCTCTCACCAAGAAGAAGCCTGAATGCAGAGTTGGTCTCAACAAGTATCTGCAGACTGGGCTTTGGAGCATCGCCTACGACAAGGACTTCACCAGTGCCCGCAAGAACCACTCCCTGGGCAAGTCCGCCGTGAAGGCCATTGACGATGCAAGGTCATCAACTGAGGAAGGGTTTTGTATCCATGCAATTCAGCTAGGCCTCTGTACATGTGGGCCTATCAGTTGCTGCCCTTGCAAGGACTTCACATGAGTCTCCTGTGTGCATACCGCGGCCACCAATCATCTAGGGGCCCCTTGCGCCTAGCAATCGACCTGTGCAGCCATCACTACGCCGGTGGACAGACCACCTTCGCATCCCGTGCCAAAAGGACACGTCATTGTGCTGCGCTTTGAGAGCTACGCCATTGCAGATTCCTCACCAGTCCCTTCCCAACTTGAACTCGCATTCTACCGAGGTCTAAAGGTCCGAACCAGGGCACCAGGCGAGAATCGCGATAGGTACTCGCACGGTCTGAGTCGCCTGCGGCAGTTGCCGGAACACATCCGCAACGCTTTGACTGCAGTACCGCTTTGAAGCGCATGTTGTGGAGTCATGGACGGAAGGCCACATCCAGGTTGCAGCGATCGACTGCAGCATTTCACGCTGCGCGGCTGAGTGTACCTTCAAGCAGTGCAAAGGAGCCTATGCCCATGAGATCCCCGTCTCTTTTACATTGCTGTTCAAACAGGGGCGCGATGCGATCAGGGAGGGTTTGTTTTGTAGGAGAATGTAGGAAAGCCCATAACGGTTTAACGGTTGCGTATGGTTACACCTCACCTGGTGTCTGTGTGACAGACAACTTTCTCGCTTGCGGTGAAAATGAAGGATTGTGCATCCATTTTCCGGATCAGTTATCCGCGTGTTCCTATGAAAATCCTGGTCCAGATGTTTTGCGTGGACCTGTTCGCGGCACACACAAGCTTTTTTCCGTCTCCGGCACTCGGCTCCAGCTCCTTCTCCGATCATCCTTCCCCGCGGCTCCGGCTCCGGCCCGGGACAGAAAAACCATTCCCCTCCCAGCATGGTTCCCCACAGACTGAGCCATCCAAGATACGACGTAGCAACTGACTTGCTTCCAGCTCTCGGTTGGAAACATGGCAAATGCCAACGTAAATCAATGGACAGTTTCTTTGACCAGTGTGACTAGTATGGCGTTCTTTGGCACACTTTTCATGCTGCTTCTTGGCGCCAAAGTGTGTAGCTGGATGTAGCTGGATTCTAGTTCTCTCTCCGGAGGTGGGAAACTTAAATATGTCAAGCTGCTACCTTTTGAACCTTTAGCTTCGAGGTGGATGTCAAAGGCATGCTCCAATTTTGATTTGAGGCTTATTATTGCGCTCTGTGTGTTTGAACATGCTGTCACGGATGCAAGCTGAGGCTGGTATGTACGTGGCAACCACACTTCTGGCAATGTACTTCTTTTTCAGCTCATTGAAGAAGCCCACCCCTTTAGGCATCGCGTTGGGCATCATGTTTGGTGTTCCACAAGTTCTGCTTGTCCTGACCGGGTCGAACCCGAACACGTCTTCCGAATTCTCTGACTTTTCAAATAGATTTGCATTCATACAGCTGGATTTCTCGGCAGTTGGCCTGCCGATTGAGTGCTTCACTCAAGACTTTACCTCCACTGTCATCATTCACGGTGCCTTGCCGGCAGGCTTGATGGTTGCCTTTGGGACCATTTTTGGGCTTAGCTGTCTGGTAACATTTTCCTCCCACAGAGCCGTGGGCCGTGTACAGAAATATTTACCCACGTCGATTCTCGACGTGATCAATGCCTATATTTTTACCCACAACGCGCTCTTCATCACAATCACTGCCGCACCACTCAAGATTTTCCGCGTTGGATCAAATCCATCTGGGCAGCTTACGGTATTGGCATTCCCAGCTGTCATCTTTGGATCAGAAGAATGGAGAGCTGCTCTCCCTGTGTCTTTGGTATGCTTGGGACTCTTTTCAGTTTTCTTCCTGGCAGTGTACGCGTACCTGGCTCTTCTTGCACCACGCTACTGCGGCTTGGACAGAGTCAGAGCGTTCAGAGCTGAAAAAGTTGAGTGTCTGTTGAGTGTCTGTTGTCGAACTCTTGAGTTGTTGAGTTGTTGAGTCCTTTGTCGAACTTTGAGTCCAGGCTCCTCGCCCTTCTTCCAGCGTGCCTTCCGCTGCCTTTGGGCGAACTTTGACCCCACGTGGGGGCCTAAGCTGAAGGCCTGTTTGTGGCTTCGGCGAAGCCGCAGCTCGCAGTGAAGCATGTTGAGTCTCCCTTCCGCCTTTCGGAGCAGTTTCACGCGCAACCGCATGCCGCGTGCCAGCCCTCAAGTCGCCAAACTAGGTTCCCAATAATAAAACGGTTTCCTGATTCCTCTACAGGCTTCTCAATTTGAGGTGCTGAATTCGTGCTGGTTCTATCGGCGATTTTCTGAGATCCCAAGGTGCTGGTGGTTCGGTTTGGTGCAGCTACTTTATGGCATTGCGCTGAACACCATGCCGGTCATCATGTACAGTGTGCGATATCAGACCATCCTCACCAGTGCCGTGTGCTGCTTTTATGCCTTGTTGGTATGCCAGGCTGCTTGGCTTCGACAGATGACCATGTTGTAGTTTGCACTATCCGCATGTGCCATTCTCGTGTCTCTACGAAAGGTACGACCTTGGAAGTTTGGCCTCGATCACTTTGTTGACCTGAGTGCCAAGTTGGGCCTCTTCGCTATCGTTCTGGCTCTTGGTGCTGGCGAAGATGGAGATGCACTGGACCATCCAACTGTCAATTATGCCACGCTCCTCGGCTGAATGGCACAGAGGGCTAGGTTGCGATTAGCTGGCGCTGAAGCAGGTACAAGCAGACATATGTAATTTGCTGGCTTTTTTGCTCACTATCAGGTTCTCAATTATTGGCTTCCTTGTGCTGCTGGTGTCTTGTGCGATATTGCGTCACCTCTACCTTTATCAAATCAATAAGGCGGACGTGTCTTGTCATTTGCAGTGGCTCGATGCCCTTTGATCGTGCTGGCAGCCAGGCGGCCGGATTCCGAATGAGAGCAACCTTTGCGCAACGGCTGTACGACTTGGTGACGCTATTGAGCTCCCAAAGTTGCCTGGAGCTCCGGCAACTCTCTTGGGGCATGCTTGACAATGAGGCACAGAATCCTGATAGAGCCAACATGTTGATGAATCAGAGCACCCTGGCATGCCATGAAAAGTTGCCGAAGCTAGCTTTTTGAGTAGCACATGATGGACAAGCACGTTTGCCAAGTTTCTATCTTGCCATATATGTATATGTATGCAGAGTCTGCACAGAGAGTTCATTTGAGGATCCAGGAAGTGTGAGTGATAATTATTTTAGCAATTTGTCCGCGTGGTTGCATGCAGCTGTGGTCATGTACCCTGAGGTGAGGAGTGTGGATCTTGCATTGGATGCCCTGCAGTCCCTTTGAGACAATGCATGTGCTGCATTATTTTCACAGAGCTTCTTGTGGTGTGGTCTTGCTAGCAACAGAGAAAGAGAGCAAGCAGTATCAGGTTTATCAAGAGTGATTCTCTCAGTTGACAGCTTTGTCACCACACTTGCAAGGTTTGCGCTTCTTGGCCTGCAGCCGCAGAACCCATTGCGATATCGCGTGGCCGGAAAAGCCTTTGACGTGGCTTTGCCCGGACGATTGGAGGGTGAGATCATTGCAAGACATCTCCAGCAGCAGGAGGATATCACTTTGTGAGATGAGATGATGTCAAGTGACGGCACGCAAACCTTTGATGCACTGGGAGACTAGTCTTGGCTGGAATCTGAATGGGTCGTGAGGACGCCCGCAGGGAGCTACGACTCCTTGCTGCATCTCTGGGGGAGAGTCTTCAAAGTTCCTCGATGTCGAAGCGAAAGGGCCAAGCCAGGCTATCTTGGTTCAAGGAGCCGGGCACACTCATGACAGAACTGCTAAACTGCACGCACTGCACATTGAGCATCTCATGCTCAACTCCGATTTCACAAGGAGTCGGTGACAGTTGACGAGGCAGGTTGCCAGTCTGCAATATGTGAGCTAGTGTGCTTTTGTGATATGTTCAGGCGCCCTTGTATTCCAGTGGAGGGTGTCTAGGGCATTCCAGCATGACATGCAGTACAAAGATACCATTTACTTGCGGCAGCCCCATGCCAAATCAGTTGCGTTGCTTGAGTAACTTTGAAAATGGATGTCAGCAAAGGTGAGCATTTTAATGAGGATGGCTTCATTGCTGGAATCATGCCACGTCTCGGAGGATGCAACGCTGATAGCTTCAATGAAGATATCCTGAGAAAGCTGTTTCGCTTCATTGACATTGATCAAGGAGCGCTTGAGCTACTCTGGACGTTGTGTGAGGAGCTGCAAGAACCTGGAAGGTCTCTTTTGCCCAACACCAAAAGACCCTATAGTAATGGGTTGTGTCCCTCAAATCATTCGTGGACGTGATAAAGTGTCCCAAGTGTGAAGCGTGAAAGGACACTTCAATGAACCCCATGCTGGCAGGAAACTCGATTTCACAACCTCCCCAGAAGTCCGATTGAAACTAGACAAGGGCGTAGCCTTGAGTTTTTCAGAATGGTTCCATTCAAAACTGAACGCGTATCGATCTGCCAGGATTCGTTTGACGGCAATTTGGTGAATACAACACCTGGTATTCTGCATTGGCCGTTGTAGTTCAAGCCCTTGCAATGCTTCATAGCCTTCAACACAACGTCTCATTTGCAGCAACAAACACACACAGCAACAAAACACAGGCTTGAAGAGGCCTAAAGCTATGGGGTCTCTGCCCAGGTAAGTTGAGGAGTTGTGCTGAGGGTTCCGGAGAACACTAAAATATTGACCGTTTGCCAGGAGGAACCGTGTCCAGAATGGAGCTACACAATGCCTTCATGTCTTTGCCTGACCCCGTATTCCCAGCTTGGCATCAGGGTGCAAATCTGACAGACTCAGAGTTGGAGGAAGCGAGAAAGGCAGTAGATTTAGTGGATAGTGAGTTGGACATTCCGCATAAGCATCAAAGCTATGCTGAAACGGATGGCGAGGACCAGTTGCTGCATTCGTTCGAAGCTGTCAAGACCAATTTGAGTTGATGTGTGTGCATGATTTGAAGGTGCATGTTGCCGCTTGTTGCCTATTCTGATAGGACGATGACATCATCCCAATCGAGTTCTTCGAGCATGACGCTTGTTTTCCTCCGAATCATGGGAATTGCTATGAGGAGTCATTCGTTTTCGGCAAGGAAATGCGTGATCGGCACGATTTGCGCGATCTGCCGATGCATTGCCCCCGATTCTCTGGGACAAGGCCTCCCTTGCCTCAAGAAGGCTCCGGCCAATCAAACAGCAATCAGGATCGTCATCATCTTGAGTTTTCTGCAGACAATGCACGTGCCGAAGAATCTGAAGCGGAGGCAACTGAAGTGAAGTGCTGCGCTTCTGGAATATGCGCAGCTGAGAAAATAGTACAGTGTCAAGAGCCTCAGGCAAAGACGACACATTGCATCGGCAGTTCCAAGCCACAGCAAGGGCTGCATTCAACTCGCGGTGCTTCAAAGGATCAGGATGCGATTCGCTCTAGAAGGCAGGAGCAGGACGAATTCATGCAATTGCTGGAGATGCACACGGCATCCAGAAGGATGCTTGGCTGAAAAGGCAGCTTTCCGACTTGTACCTTTGAGTTCGCCAGATATGTCTTTTTGTGCCTGGGCAGGCGAGATGAGTTTGTGCAAATGTTTAGTGTCATGCTCATGCCCATGATCATTTATGGTTGACTTGTCTTTTTGAGCTACTTAAGCTTGCTTTTTATATTTGTTTAGCTGCGAATAGAAGGGTCGACGGGACAGTGTCCGCGTTGTCACATCAAATTATGGACGAGATGCTAAGTCACGCATATGAAAAATGGGCGGACAGACAGACGGCCGGACTCGTGGAAAAGCCTGAAAGCCTTGAAACTGAGGGCGCCAAGAAGCTCAACGCCACTTCGTAGAATATCACCTGAGCTCTGAGGCTGCAGACCTAAGAAGGATGAGTCAAGAGGTCAGAGCTGCGTAAATGATCAGAGCAGTGCGGGGAAGCGGTTAGTTTCACCAGTGCAAATGGGTCCAAGGTAACTATATGTCATTGAGACTATTGCAAAGTTTGCTGCGCCAGCTAAGGCTCTACCCCCAAATCCCCCCAGTCAGCGCTGGCAGACCCAAATCCACGAAGGCTTCCATCCTCTTGTGTTCCACCATATTTCTTTGTCAGGCCTGCAGAGCCTCAAAATCATGGTGGCTGTGATTTAAAGAGAAGCGCAACGCCCTTGCTGAGTATGCAGGACATTAGCCAATTTATATTTACACTGCCTGAGATTGTCAGTAGTTGCTGCCTCTTGCTTGAAAGGCGCTCGAACCCAAACGTGTTGCTGTATCTATGCAAGTCGGGGGCGGGCGGCTGCCAGCAAATGTTTGAGCCAAAGCAGTCACACCAACAATGGTTTTGCCATTGTGGGCTTCAAGGTGAGGCAAGATCAGCCCAGGCAAATATGTTCTGGCCTTGGCCAGCTGCATTTGTTGTGCTCGGTTTTTGAGACACGATATTTTACAGTACAGGATGAGATCCGGTTCAAGTTGAGTTTCTTCCCCTTAACGTGAGTTGCTCCTTTGTGCTCCGGGTGATTTGTTGCATGCTGTGTTGTGAGGACCTTCTAGTCCATGGGCTCAGCATGCAGAAGCTATGAAGTTGCACGCAGTGGTTCGAAGCAGTGGACTTGTTCCTGAGCCTTGCAGTATAAGTGACCTCGATTGTGTCTGCTGGCAGAGATGTGGGGTTGATCGGCATTCTTGGCCCCCAAATGACCATGCATGTCAAGCGGGGGGGCAGAGATGTGGCCCCTGCATATCAAGCGTTTCCCTGTTTAGTCTGGGCAAATCATGCAAGGGTGGTCTGTCGGTGCTCAGGCATTTGTCACGTAAGCTGTGTGTTCTTGTGCTTCCATGCCCCCAAGGGATATGAGTTGAATGGGAGTTGTACTTAACATGTCCTATGCCTTCTCCTTCTTCCGTTCAAAGTTTTTCAAGAGGACTTACTCGTCCTTAATGGTACTTAGTTGCCCAAGGGATATGGTTTAGAAGGGCTTACTTTACTTTTAGAATAGCTATTGCTTGGACACCCTGATCATCATTCTAAGTACTCCCGCCCGTGTTGACTGCCTTCAAGTGCCACCTTTGCGTCACCGCCTCGCATGTTTTGTGTATGGCGTAGCGCCGTTACAGGCCGAAGAGGCGGCAGGCAAAGCAGTCGATGCTACTCAACCGCAGGCCAGGCAACGCAGGCAAGTGAATCAACAGATCTGATGCATGAGCTGCCCTTGACTTCCAGGACAGGCCAGCAGCGAGTTCAAGGGCCGGACTGTACAGCGCAGCGCTGCGCTTGTGTGCACGCTGCCCTGGGAAGGACGGGCGCTTTGTGTACTGTGCTGCTTGCCTAGACTGCGTGTTCCCTGTGCTGAGGTCTTTGGATTGCTTCTTTGTTTTGTTATTGGTCCAAGCACCTTGAGACAGACGATGTTGAAGAAGAGAGACAAAAGTTGCATTTCCCAATCCCCAGCAGCTGAAAGCTAAGGGAGGTGTAAGGTTCAATGAAGGTTCCGTGGTGGTCTGGCGCAGTTTGGTGCAGGTGCAAGCTTCGAGGAAGGTTCCAGAGATTGCAGGGTGGTCTGGCACAGGCCTGTGTAAGGTTCAAGGAAGGTTTTTGGTGCAGGCCAGGCCAGAGGGTGGTTTGGCAGGTGAAAGGTTCAAGCTGGCCAGGCGAAAGGCTCCAAGCAATCGGAGGTTCCGGGGTGGCTGGCAAGATTCAAGTAATGTTCTCGGAAGTTTAGGTGTCCAGGTGAGAGTTCAGGCAACGGTTCCGGAGGTTGCACGGTGTAAGGTTCAAGCAATGGTTCTGCCAACAGCTGTCAGCTCTGGAGTGGTTCGGGGCAGCTCTGCGGTTAGGTTCCGCAGGTTCTGCATTCATGTTGCAAGGTTCAAGGAAGGTTCTGCAGGTTCCAGGTGGCCGGGTGTGTTTGGCGCAGGCCCGGTGTAAGGTTCAAGGAGCGCAAGGGACGGCTCCGCAAGGCTCTGGGGTGGTCTGCGTGGGGTAAGGTGTTGCAGGGTTCAGCGAGGCTGAGCTTAGTCCTTTTTCTGCCGTGAGCAGCATTTGGCTCCTATTAGCCGCTGCTTGAGCAAATGCCACAGTGCCACACAGCGCCACATTGTTAGGGCAAGGCGGCCCTCACAACAGACAACTATAGAAGACAAGCCCACATGCTCCAGATTGCTCCAACTTCCTGCCCAATATCAACCGTTTCACGTAGTGCTGTCTTTTTCGTGGAGTCTAACAGTGGAAGGAACCTCCGTAGCAGTTCGCTTGCGAAAAAGCGATGAACTGCTAGGCTCTTGGCATCTGCGCAAGCCACCTCTTTCGCGACGGCAGTCTCGGAGCGCTCTGGGTCGCATTGCGGCTCGACCCTTGAAGGCTTGAGCTTTGTTGTACAATTTCCACTTTGCTCGCGCAACCCTCTGTAGACTTTCGCGCGGCCAACCTCAAAAAACTGTTTTCCCCAACAGCTGAAGGCTAAGGGGTCAAGGTTTGGGGGTGGCTCGGCCGAGGTCTGGAGTTCGAGCAAGGTTCTGGGTCTTTCGGGGTGGTGTTCAAGGTTCCGGCGTGGGTCTGGTGTTCTGGGTGGTCTGGCGCAAGCCAGTAAGGTGGTCTAGCGCAGGCCAGGTGAAAGTTTCAAGCAATGGTTCCGGAGGTTCGGGGTGGGCCAGCTGTAAGTTTCGGGCACGGATGTCGCGGAATGCTCTGGTGCGGCCAGGTGTTCTCAAGGAAGGTTTCGCAATTTCCGAGGTGGGCTGGTGTTTACTTGTTTTTCAGCTTGCGCCATCAAAAGAGTGAGCCCTTTGCGGACTTTCGGGGGGGGAAGAGGGGGATAAAAGCGAGTGTTGCAGCCTTTTTCAACCCTTTGCGGTCGTGGGGGAAGCCTCGAGAAACTTGGTGATGTTGGCGGGCTGGGAGAAAGAAAGTGAAACAAGAACACCAAGAGACGTTTGGCTAGACAGTCGACACCCACAGCATCCACCCGTGACTGAAGTGCCTATTTTGGCTGCAAAGCCTTCAATGACACATTCTACCACCAGTGACCGACTGTGTTTGAATGGACATGCTGTGTAAGGCTTCTTGTTTGTTGCACATAGAAGCCATGCAAGGAGCTGAATGCCTTGAAGTGGCTAGAGGACTTTGAGGCCAGCGCATTGTGACGAGTGGAAGGGGGCTTCCCTAGAAACAGATGCTCACGCAAAAGCGTGTGGCGTGTGCGTGTTGAACGCACGCATTTGTACTTACACACGCGTGTGCGTGTGCTCAATTTGATCTAGAGGCGGACGCGTGCGCCCACTTGGGGTTGGCTTTGATCAAGATTCAGCTGGTGCATGGACTTGATGAAGTTGTCATTAAGTGAAAGTCTGAGGACTCAGGTTTGACCATGCTACACCAGATTGTATCTGCGGAAGAGCAACTATGAACATGATGCATGAAGCTTGCTTGACTGATTTTGTTTAATCAATGAAGGTTGCAGCCTTAGGCAAGCCACTGGCGTCAGTTCAAAAATACTGTCCCTTATTGAACCAACAAGCAGGAACAAGAACAACTAGAGTGCAAATAAACAAGGGAAGCACTTCTCTCAGGCGTCGTGCGTATGCGCGCCCAAAAGGGCTGCGAAGCAACGAACAACTCCGCACACACTGAGGTGGAGCCGACAGGTGAACCTCACAAACGCACAGTGACCAACAACACCACCTCGGCCCAAGACCTCAACGTCTACAGCCTGTTCTACAGGTGGTACGGATCGGCTGGGTCCAAGAGCGAGCAGCTGAAGCAATGGCGCGAGCAGGTGATGCCAGGATGCGTGGTCGGAGGTCCGGGCAGCGCTGGCACGGAAGCTTTAGCGTCGATGGTGCAATGGTGGCGACCTTAGACATACTCTATCATACTCTGGTGTTTGGGCACAAAGCAACTGACAGCAAACAGCGGCGAGACTCCGATCCTGGGCCAGCTGTCAACAACTCCATCGCCGAGCATGATTCCCTGGCGTGTCCTCAACATCGAACGTCACTACTTGACCAGCGCAGCTGCGAAAATGGCAAGGTGCGTGCCGTAAACAAGCAGGCTGGCAGGCAGGCAGGCAAACAAAAAGCAAATGGCGAGTGCAAGCCAGCAGGCCAGCGAGCAAGCAAACAAGCAAGAGAACAAGCGCCAAAACACAAATATCGGCCGCGTGAAACTGCGCATGGTTCGCGGCGGCCCTGGCGGGCCCACAGGCTCATGGTGCGCTCGTGGCGAGCCCGCCTGTGGCCAGGGGCGCGTGGGCCACGAAGCGCACGGGCGATAACAAGGGCAGCCGCGTAGGCGGAAGCTTGCGCGAGCACTCACGTGATTTATTTGCGCCTTGATTTTCATTTTCAAATTAAGATACCGCATCATACTGCGGGGCATGGGTTTGCATCACTGACGCTGCAAAGTCTTTGTGCTCCCTGGCCGAGCTGCTTTTGGCCTACCCAAAGCGACGAAGGAGAGATTGAGGGGCCAGACTAATAGACTGATTCCGCCGAGCTCCTGTAGAGCCGACGCTGCGGGAAGGCTTTGGACTGGCTGGTGGTCGTGTGCTTCGTCAGGCTCAGTGGCAGACTGACGCAATCCAAAACGCTGCTTGCGACAATCCGAAGCACTTCCTCCGATCGATGCCGCCAGCAGACTCTGAACTCGCGTCCACGAGGGTCACCCTGCTGAAAGAGCGAAACAACATGTCGAGCAAACCCCAAGCCCAGCTGTCCACCTTCCACCAGCAAAGAAACAGACAAGTTGCTTCATTATTTCTTATATTCTGTTCAAATTCTATTTAAACTTTAGCTAGAAAGCGAACTTGAATAAACTCAATTCTATTTCAGCACTTATAGCTCATCCGTGTCAAATTCTGCTAAATTCTAAATAAAGCTGATGGAAACCCTTTTGGAAAAGTATTCTTCTGAAATTGTTCCATATTAAGTTCTAGTGAAACGACGTACTAACATGGATATCATTGTTGGAAAGTTCAAATTGTCATTCTATGTTATTGTTTGCTTCATGAATTTGATATTATTGTAATCAACATCCTCTTTGGTATGAGGAGCCTTGACAGAAGGATCGAAGGAGCTTTATCAAGTAGCTTCATAAGAGGCCTTGTAAGGAACTTGTCAAAAGGATGTGCGTTCAATGAGCCTCCAAAAAAGGAGCTTTGTTTGGACGTTTATCTCAGGTTTGGAGCTATCCCGGGAAGGAGCTTGTAAGGAGCGTTCTGAGGGGCTCTAAAGGGAGCCTCACAAGGAGCTTTGCTATTTTCTAAGAAGCTTGATAATGAGCTTTGTAAGGAGCTTGATACGGAGCCTTGTACGGAGCTTTGTAAGGAGCCTTATGAGGCTTAGTCCAACACTTACAGCCGTGTGTTGAATTCTGCCTGAGATCAAACTTCAATTTCAACCTCGCACATTGAATCCTCTTAAATTGCATTGTCTGACCAAGCGAGCCAAGTGTAGTTTGCACTTTTTATTTTCTGGGCCTGCGGCCTCTAGCCGGCTGCGCCTCTTTGAAGTTACACCATGTCATGGCATGTTTTTTGTATGAGAAACGTATCCTGTGCTATGTTATGGCTGGTTAGGTTTTGCATGTTGCTCACCCAGACCCCAGATGATGCCGGGGATGCCAGCTTTCTCGGCCCCAGCCGGGCCCCAACCCAGAAGGCTGACATGGGGTCGCGCGCGCCGCGCGCCAGAGGCCTCAGAAACAGCAGCCCAAAAAGAACAGCCCGCAAGCCAGCCCGAAACGCAAACGCAACAAAACACCGCAAATAGCAGCGTTTTGTGGCTGGGGTCGCGCGCGCGCCCCAGAAGGCCCGAAAACCAACGGGGAAAAAGCAAGGACCGCGCAGCACGCGAGCCAGCCACGCTCAGCACAGCAGTTTTTGGCGGTATTTACAGCGTTTTGTAGAGCGAGGACCCAGCATCGCCGGCATGCCCGGCAGCGCTTGGCGCCAAAATGCGCAAAAATGAGCCTCGCTTGTATCCCTCCGATACCTTCTAAAAACAGTGCTGCATGGGTTGAGAGGCTTTTTGGAAGGAAGTCTTGATGATGCAGACCAAGCCCCGCTGAAGCATCACCCAGGCCCAACCCCAGACCCTGACGATGTCAGCCACATGGCCGAAACCCTGCATATACGCGATGTTTTGCAAGGGTTTCCCACAGGCAAGCAAAACCGCGAGTCTAAGACCAAGGTCACTACCCCCAAAACACTACCCCCAAAACACTACCCCCAAAACCCCCCAAAATCTGTGTTTCGGGGACCCTTCAAACTGCTTGATGTTTGCCAATTATTTGCCTGCAGCTGCGTGGCCCCCAGAATGGTGAGTCCCTACCAGCAGAATGGCTTGGCCCGGTTCCCGTCTACCTCGTGGCTAAAAGTGGTGAACTTTTGTGGTCGATTCTCCCGCTGTTCGAGAAGTCCCACGCGGGCGATAAGCCACTTGGATGCTTCGCAATTAAAAACGCAATAGCTTTACACAACACAAATCAGCTTTGGTGTGAGCCGCTAACCCGATGCAAGGCCATATGTTGCAATGCTGGAGAAGCAGCAGAAGGCAATCAGGAAAACATTTGGAAAGATTTTTCCCCACGTGCAACCCCAACCTCCTTTGGCTGCCCCGTCCGGATTTAGGTGCCCGATTTAGGCAGCGCATCACGACCAAGTGGCGAGGGTCGGCGGCGCCAGGGTGCACCCCCTATAGCTAAAGCTAGCAGGCTAATTGCCTAGCGGCGACATGCTACCCCAGGAGGCGTAGCCGGATTTACGTTGCTGGCGCACAACCGGCCGCGGCAGCATCGCGAGGCTCAACCTCAAACAACATAAACATACCTACATTTCCTTAC
>CAUJNA010003302.1:554342-605435 GCA_963377175.1 Effrenium voratum
CCCGAGGATTCACCATGGCCGGGGTTGCGCGGAGATTGATCCACGTACGCGTGTGCAGGCCTTGAGGCCGTCTCTTATGTTCTCCTCTGTTCTTGCAGAAAGGGGGGTTGATGGGGGGTGACAATGATGTTGGTGCGCTGGTGATGCATTTGGTTTACATTATAACTCCCGACCCCTATAACCCCCGTAAAGTGAATTGCCGCAGTCAATTTTTTGAGCTTTTTTGCTTTGAGGGCTCCCGGCGGTGTTTTCCTGTGTTTTTGTTCGCTCCCAGGTGGCCCGTTTTGCTGATTTTTGTCGGTGCTTCCGGGCACGACCCCTTTTGCCCGGGCACAATCCCTCCCCTATTTTGGGCCGTTGCCGGCTGGCCTTTTGTCTTCCTAGGTCCTAGCTGCCTGCCTGCCTGCCTGCCTACCCGTTTGTCAGCTTGCCTTCCTGTGTGACTGCTTGCCTTTCTTTTTTTCTCTCCTGCCCGCTTTTTTGATCGCTTGCCTTTCTTGTGTTCCTACGTCTGTATGTATATGCATATGTATATGTTTATGTTCATGTTTTGTGATGTTGGGTGCAATTCCAAATTATCATGCTAGTGTATGAATGTATGTATGTAATGTAATCGAATGTAATGCAATGTAATGTAGAGTAGAGTAGTGTGTAGTGTAGTGTATGTATGTACTGTATGTATGCATGCGTGCAAGTATGTATGTATTTATGCATGTATGTATGTATGTAATGTATGCATGTAATGTATGTATGTACTGTATGTATGTATGCAGGCATGCATGCATGTATGTATGTATGTATGTAATGCAATGTATGTATGTATGTAGGTATGTATGTATGTATGTATGTATGTATGTAATGCAATGTATGTATGAATGTGTATGTATGCATGTATGTAATTAATGTATGTATGTATGTATGTAATGTATGTATGCATGCATGTATGTATGTATGTATTCAACAAGTTCATCATCATCATCATTATTTTCACCAGCATGTTGAAGAACATCATCATGTTCATCACCATCATCATCCTGATGATCATCATCACTGCGCATCCTCAGCATCACCAGCAGTTATCATGACAATCATGAGAACGCATCATCTGCATTTCCAGTCGGGTCTGACGGCACAATTGAAACGTATATGAAAAAGATCGATGATGAACATGATGAGCTGATGGACACCACCATCATCACTTTCTTTCATCACCATAATCATCAGGATCATCATCATCATCATTTTCAACATCATGCTATCATGTTCCTCACTCTGATTTTGCAGCATTGGCAATGCAGGGGATGCTACGATGATACTTATCATGACTGTCATTGGCAGCTTTGGTTTCAAATGTGGCGTTAGGCACCATTGGTATTGCAGAGGATGCTGTGATGATACTTGTCACGACAGTCGTCATCCTTATCATCATTATCCGTATGTTCATCATGATCTTATCATCTTCATGATGATTGTCATCACAGCATCCTCTGCATTACCAATGGTCCTAACGCCACATTTGAAATGTGTAGAAGAAAGAGGCGATGATGACAATCACGATGAAGGTGATGACTGTGATGACAATCATCATGAAGATGATAAGGATGCTGACTCTCATGATAACTATCATCGTAGCATTCTCTGCATTACCAAAGCTTGAAACGTATATGAAAAAGAAGAGCGATGATGAACATGGTGAGGAACATGATGATGATGAACATGATGATGGTGAACATGATGATGAAAATGATGCTGAACATGAACTTGGTGAAGAAGAACATCATTTGCATCATCAAGTTCCTCATCCTGTTCATCATCAAAACCGTGGCGCTCTTCTTTTTTCATTTGCATTTCAAGTGCTGCAAGACCCGACTGGAAATGCAGATGATGTGTTGTCATGATAACTAGCTGATGCTGGGGATGCATAGTGATGACGTTAAATGCATGCGTTGTGATGATTATCATCAGGATCATGTGCCTCATCATGTTCGTCATCATCTTCATCATCCTGATGATAATCATCACTACGCATCCTCAGCATCACCAGCAGTTATCATGACAATCAACACAACGCATCCTCTGCGTTTCCAGTCGGGTCTAACGGCACACTTGAAACAGATATGAAAAAGACAAGCGATGATGAACATGATGAGGAGCATCATGATGCAGATGATGATGAACACGAACATGATGAAGAAGAACACCACCATCATCACTCTCATCATCATGTTCATCATGATCATCATCCATCATATTATCATCTTCATGTTCATCTTATCACGACGCATCCTCTGCATCTCCAGTCAGGTCTAACGGCACACTTGAAACGTATATGAAAAAGAGAGCCCACGGTAATGATCATGATCCGGATGCTGTGACCCATCACCCAACATCAGTGGTGATGATAGTCATCACTAAGACAAGGACAAAGACAAGCCCTTCCCATGCGCCTCCCGTTTGGAGAAAGGGGTCGGCGGATCTGTATTGAGAAGCTGCGGCTTTTGAGCTGGAGCTGTCAAAGCGCAAGCCGACGCAGAGGGGCAAACAATACGAACCGATACCAGAGGACAAGGTTACAAGGGTCGCGCCACGGTTTTTTTTCGCCTAGATGCAGCTGCAACGGGGCAAAAACAACGCCGCCAGGATGATCCTGAAGTGACTCCAACGGTCGCTGACTACTTGGCCGCGTTGTGTGCTTGTGAGGTTGGGAGCGCTGTGGCTGAGATGTTGTCAGCATGAGATTGGGTGACGACGTTACAGGCAACTGGACAGCCCCTGGAGAGAGTTTGGACATTGCTGGTGGATATGCGCAAGAAAGGCAGGGTCGTGTGAGCAGCTCTTGGCTTGACACGCCTTTGAGCGATAGAGCAAACCATGCAGCGCATTGCGCTTTGGGCATGGACGAAGAGGGATGGTCATGACTACTGGGTTTTGTGATTTCTCAGAAAGCTGAGATGCAGGCATAGACCTGGACACTCCTTCGGAGGACTCCAAGATTTCGGCGGGTTTTGGTGGTGTTTGGTCGACATGACATCGGCAAGCTTTCGTTTGCAGGCGGCTGCAAACTGATACCTGAACGTGCAAAGATCTTGTCAATCTGTTAAAGCATTTAGAAGCTCTCCCCCTTTGGGCCTGCGCTCCTACACGCGCACTTTTTGGAAGATGTAGATTGCATATTTTGGCTTCAGGACTCAGTTGGTGCAGGATTAGCAGATGCACGGGGATAGTTCACTGTCCCCGAAATGCCATCGTATGCCCATGGCAGGACTTGTTAACAGAGGACTCCTGGGAGGTGCTGGAGCGCCATGCCCAGACTTGGCTGCGCCAGGCGCCACACCCGAGGCACGGACAGTCAAAAACCAGCGAAGTAAAATATGTGACACTGGTGCTTGATGGGGAGGGAACCATGTTGCTTTAATTTAGATGTACACTTGCATATCGCCACCTTCAGCGTGTGTCAGATTGACAAAAATCAGCTCTGGTGTTCTGTCAGGGCTTTGCCTGCAGTTCTCCGACTTGGGAGTTTGCTGAAGCGGCGTGGGCGGCCAGAAGAGGAAGTGGTGAGACGCGCAGTCACTCGGTTGGGAACGAGCGTCGACAGTTTAAGATGTGGAAGCCCAATTGCTTGGCTCAGACAAGGTCCTGCACCTTGCATGGCGGGCAGGTCTTTGCAGTTTGTACATGCGTATTTATGTATGCGTGCACGTATGTGTGCATCCTGAAGCCCTTAGACTGGTCAGCGCCAGAAAGCGTTGGCGAATTTATGCCACGCCACGTAATGGAATGTAATGTAATGTAATGTATGTGTGTAGTGTGGTGTAATGTTGCGTAATCCAATATAATGTAGTGTGATGCATGTATGTAATGCACGCGTGTGCGTATGCGTCGTCCCCGGTTGCAATGAGGGATCTCTGCGAAGCATGCGCGTGAAGGCGAACGTTTCGCCATTTGTTGGCTCAAGATCGAGTATCTTGGATGCGTGACAGAAAGTAACAAGCGAGAGAAGTGCCACACAGACAAGCCATTGGTGGTTATTCCCCGCAGCCTTGTGTCGGGTTCTTACTTTTACCGGCACGCACTCACTCACTCCCTCACTCACTCCTTCGCTCGCTCGCTCGCTCGCTCATTCACTCACTCAGTCACTCACTCACTCACTCACTCACTCACCCACCCACCCACTCACTCGCTCGCTCGCTCGCTCGCTCGCTCGCTCGCTCGCTCACTCACTCACTCACTCACTCACTCACTCACTCACTCACTCACTCACTCACTCACTCACTCACTCACTCACTCACTCACTCACTCACTCACTCACTCTCACACTCTCACTGACTCATTTGGGTGTGTGTTTCCGTGGCGCTGGATGTTGTCGAGGCGGAGCACTTTGAAGATGGCTTGCAAATGTCGTCGCAGGCTTCCTGTGTCTGAGGCAGGGGCACCACTTGATAGGTGTCTACAGAAACTGGATGTAGCCGAGCGGCTGCGGGCCCTGTTTGCGTGACAGCAGGCACAGCGCTTTGGAGATGGCTTGCGGGTTTCGTGACAGGGGCAGCATTGCCTGCATCTGGGGGTACGTTTGCGTGGCGGGCAGCATTGGGTAAGCTGTCTAAAGGGACGCGAGGTTGTTGAGCGCGTGGCTGAGGGCCCCGTGTTGCGTGACAGGTGAGAAGAAGCAGACAGACAAGCATGACATCAGTGATGAGATGTTGCGTCCCCATTGAGGAGGCAGTTTTGTAGAAGGACAATGCTGGATGCAACATCGCGGTCCTTGGTGCAGGATTGCGCAAAACCCAGGACGTTATCCAAGCAGAGATCAGCAAGCAAACATATGAGCAAGAAATTGCTGAATGAGACGAGCAAGAAAGAAGCAATCCCAGGAGCTCCAATAAGAAGAGGCCCTTAGTGAAAGCCAGCTTGAAGCAAAAAGAATCAGCAAGCAGCAAGCCTAGCATCAAGCTCGAGCCAGCCAGTGCAAAGAAAGCAGTCAAGAAGGCAATTGTGGAAGATCAAGGATGCTGGTGAAAAGGGGGGTCATGCATGGCAGGGACTGGAAGTCAGAGTCGTATCAGAAATGGCAGGGAATATTGCATTTTGAAAATGGTCAAGAAGGTCAAGGCAAGCGTCATCACAGGTAAGGGTACCATCAGCACAGAGTGTGATTTCCTGGCATTAGAAGATGCAGCATACATCCTGGAGTCATAGCTGTGTGGATTCAGTGTTCCCATTGCTTGAAGTAGAGGCAGACACATACCTGGTGAATGGCATGGTCATGGGCGAAGTGGCAATTGCAGATTCATGAGTGTCCAGCCCTGATAGGCAACCTGACAGCGCACATGACTGAGATGGAAGAAGCTGGCTGCAGGCTAGTATCATTAGCGTTGCATCAGGTGTTGGCACTCTTTTGATTCCAACTCCAGGCAATGAAGCGCCCACGCATTGGAAGTTTTTGGTGAAGAGAGGCAATGAGTGGCATGACTATGACACCTTGGCGGTGAAGCATGGCGAGTGCATCAAACATGCCAATGCCATAGTGAAGCCATAGTGAAGCTGTTTGAGGGCGACAATGCAGCAAACACCAAGGTAGATTGCTGTTCCTCTTTGGTGCAGGACTTTGGAGATGGCTTGCAAATTTCGTGCCACTCCCGACAGGTTCTCAGCTGGAAAAGGCATCTGCTCATCAGCTACAACAACGAGCGGGCGGCGCAATGGACGTTTCAGAAGGTGCAAGCAAGCGCTGCTACGTTGGGCCACGACGCTTCAATGAGTTCGGGAAACTTCAGGGAGTTCGGGAAACATGATGCGCCAGCAATAGCGGATTCTCCTGATCGTAGTTCCATTTAGGCCCAAGATCGTTCCATAACGTCATGGACGCGCGAAGGACGTGAGATTTGAGAGTGAGAGAACAGCAGGAGATCGTCAAGGTCACTTCCGCATGTTTTCTCGATAATGTTGCCGCCTCTTCCTCTCATTGGGTTGATCCCTGAAGTCCATGTGTTGACCGCTTCAGATTCTCGATTCGCTTTCGCATCTGTTGGCGGTGCTCACTACAGCGTATAGTCTGACGAAATGAGTTGCCTGCTAATTTGCGGAGGTTTGGCTTGTCATTGCCCATACGTGCATTTGCCACCTGCGTCTCTTGGTTGCGCTTCTGGGTTGCGAGCGGCCTGCTGGTTTGCAAGATCCCGGCTTCCTTCAAGGTGGTAGGTCATCATGCTTCAGCTCAAGTAGAGGAACTGGAAAGTATTATCTCTAGTGTCACAACTAAGGCAAAGGTCACCGCCGGCGGCTCGCAGAGGCTATCGCTGTATTACTCCTTTACCATCATCACCAAGCGGGCCGAGAACGAGCTCAGGACAGAAGTCAAGCTGCGCTGCGCTACAACTTCACAACCAGCAAAGCACTCTGTGTGTCGAGCTGAGGGACAACGACGTGAGACGACCCGAGATGATGCGGGCGCTTGTTGTGACGAGGTCAATGATGAGAAGCCGAAGCTGCCCGAGGCCAACCAAGCATGGATGAAGTAGGTTGCGGACAAGGATGAGTGAGTTGACGCGCGTTAATCAGCTGGACACGTAAAACGCAGAGCTGAAGAACGGGGCAATGATTGCTGTGGATCCCAGATCCACCAACGCGCAAAGATTTGTTGACAAACGTGCATCTCCAGCTGTCACACGGCATCCTTGAATCAGTTCCGAGGACCACGTCCACATGTGGCCGTGGCAGTGAAAAATTACTTTGGCGGCGGATAGCCTGGAGGAGGGCCCGTGCTGCCGCACAATTATGTTGACATAGTTGCGGCCATGGAGGCGGCCGAGCTCCGAAACTCCGACGCTTGACGACGTGAGGACGAAGAGGCAGACGCTTCTGAGATAACTGGAGGATGGACTCGCTATGACTGTTTGCAGCGCCTCCGCCGTGCGTCGGTGTCTTTCGCGACTGTCCAACCCCGGCGACGCTAAGTTCGAAACGCTTGACATCAAGCTATCAGTCGCATCACAGGCTATGTCGCGTAACGCTTCAATGATGCCAAGGACGTGTCGTTGAGTGCGACTTGTCACGCCGAACACCGGTGAAGGCAAGAAGCTCATCAAAGGTCATGAGACTAATATCGCAACGCCGCTGCAATCTGACTATCATTGAGTGCCTCGCTTGGCGACCCTGTCCGGACCTTGCCGTGTTCGGAAGCAACGCGCATGATACACCCCGCGCCGTGCGATATGAGGATAGACCACACGAGATGATTGCAGGACATCTTGCAAGAGCTCATGCGCAAGAACACCTGTCAAGAGCGTGCTGCAGCGCGAACGATCGCAACTAACGCCCCCACAGACCGAAAGGTCATGGCAAACCTGAGAAGCCCTCACCAGTACTACCCGCCCAAAGGCAAAGGCAAGGCCTAGGAGCGCAAGAAGCGTAAGGGTGACGGAAAGAGCAAGAGTCTGTCAACAAGAAGCGAGCAAGGGTAGGAACTGCTCCCACCACCCGAATGACGAAGCACAAGCTCGACGCAACTGGAAAGGGGAAGGGGAAGGACAGCGCCTCCAAGCGAATTGCCCTGATGGCCTGTTGAGACAGAGGCGCCGGCGTGCGCCGGCGATGATGGTGTGGTAAGCTTTCAGGAAGTCATCGAAGGCGCATCAACCGTTTGCGAATGCTTGAGAAAGGAGAAGAAGAAGATGACGCGCGCAATGCCAAGATCTACGAAGCTCCGCCTGTGGGTTTCGGCCTTCCGGGAATGCTCGCCCGGCCCCTATAAGAGGACAGACCCGCGGTGGAAAGGCACCCACGAAGAGAAAGATGATGGTGCCAACGCTGGAATGTCGAAGCAGGCGTGGGAGCGACTGTCAAAGAGCTGCTGAAGAACAACGCAAACTCTCTCATGGTTCATCTGCTAGCGCACAGGTGCAGGAGTCTGTTCTGTGGCCTTTCAGACCGCAGACTGGAGCACTCGAAGAGAGGTGTGAAGTCGCTTGGAGATCTCGCAACCTTCGAGCTAGTAAAGTAGAGGCGACTGGCGGAATGCGCGCGGGCAACAAGCGCGTCACAATCATCCGCGGCGCATCCTGGCGTACCCCGCGGGCAGAAGGAACCCCGACCCCATCATCAATGCGGCTGAGGACTACATGGGTGACCGCCATGCATGGTACCTCAGAACCATGCTCTGGCCGAGAACGTATCAGTGCTTGCCTGGCACACACACACAAGTTTACCCATGTGCTTCTGGACGCGCGCCCTTACTACTCTATGTCATGTGCGCGGGGTCATAAAACAGCGCAGTCAACGGATTGCTTTGCAACGTAAAGTCATCAACCACGGATCCCACATGTGTCACAGAGTTGAGAGAGCGCTTGCGTCATACCACGAGTGACCCATGTTTTGATGTTACGACCCGATCATGAATGGGCCACAGATGAATTCACGCTCAAGTTCTGATCACCTCCTCTGGCCCCAAACTCCGCTGGTGTTGCCATGAGGGAGCTTTGAAGCACGCGCGAGAAGACCTCCGTTTCGCCATTTGTGATGTTGAACGGGGCACGAGAGAGGACATCGGGCCTTCAGAGGTCGGGGATCTCTCACGGCGCATCGTCTTTTTTTTTGGAGGCTCGGTCCCCCTTTCTGGGAGGGTTTAAAGAAGCCCCATTTTTTCGGGGTCCTTCTTCCCAACAAAGGACCTTGGCCACGCCCATTTTTGCCACTTCTCTTAGACCTGACATTCGTACGGTTCAAGAACAAGCGTCTTGGATGCGTCACGGAACGTGACAAGCCAAAAAAGCACCATAGCGCGCCGCTTCGCGTTGTCCGGTGTTTTCCAGCGGGGCAGTGGTTAGAACTTCCTTACGAACCCTACTCAACAACGGACAAGTCCTTGGTGGTTGGTATGACTACCCGCGTTGGCCCCGACTATTCACGGAGAAGGAGAGCGCCTTCCCGTAGTATGTACGCATGCATGCATGTATGACTGTGTGTATGTATGGACGGATGTATGTACGTATGTGCGTCAGTGTTCCTGTGTTCGAACTCATGACTTCAATGCACTGCTCGAGAAAACGCTGAGACAAGTTCAGTACAAAGCAAGGAGTGTTGCGCTGACGTTGCTTGGGTGATTCGAGTTGGCCTGCTCGAGGAAGTGTTTACCGTTTGGGTAAAGTCGTGCATTTCTTTGACCCAGGTGAGGACTGTCTTTGAGGAGCTCCGTGACGCAAGATCGCCTTTGGTGGCAGACCTTGGGGCCTTCACGGGTGAAGCTCTCAGGCAGGGAAAGCTGCAGGGTCGAGCTGCTTCATTTTCAATTTCATCTCTACTCTTAGCACAAGAGGTAAGACTCACGACGCGCATACTTATGCCAGCATATATTATATGGCTCGGAAGCAACAGCCCAGAGTACACAACGGACGGAAGAGTTCTGCAGGTCATTGTATACCATGAATCAGTGGTCGATTAGCATAAAGGGAAACATTTTGCGTGATTGCCAAGATGCGAATTTACTTAAAGAGAGGCGGGTGCAAGTATATACCAGCAAGTTTGGCAAGGCAAGCATGTGAGACTGTCAGGTTCATTGGCATTCACACGGTCGGCAGCCTTCCCAGCATGTCAGGACGTGCTTAGCGTTGATTGTACTAGCCAGAGTCATGTCTGCTTGACTGATTGCCGACTGCTGAACCCTGCGAGCATGCCAAGGTGAGACTGAAAAGTGCCCTTGGTGACCTGCCCAGAGCGGTTGCCAAAATATTCTGCGGCAATTTTGGTCACTGCATTGCCAAGGCACATGCTGGCCAAAGGCGAGCTTCATCGACAGGCATCAGCTGCTCTCTAAAGTCGCTTGAGCAGCTCATAAATCCAAGCCACACCACACTCCGCGACGGTTGCCTTTTTGCTTGGCTCATCAACCGCAAGCGACAATCGGGCAGCTTGGACGAGCGTGCGCTTTGTTGTGTGACTCTGCAGGCGATGCTTCGCAGATGGGTTGCCTGGAACAAACCCGAAGGCAACGGATGGGCAATGACAAACTGCAAGCGACTCGGCGTGTGCATTTCCTTCTAGGGGGATTTGCATGTTGTCAGTCCTGATAGCTGAAATCACCTGGCAGGCCCCGGCGACTTAGCGTGGTTAGCGTATGACCTTACGTGCGGCCAGGCCGTCGGAAGAGATTGTGCTGTGTTCATGGTTGGGCTGCCTTCACAGCGGTCCTTCTGGCTGCACTGAAAGAGATGTCATGTTGGATCATTCCTTCGCCAGGGTGACCGGCTGCACTCGGATGGCGAGGTTGTATGTGGTACGCCTAGCTTCAAAGCTGAGGGACAATAAGTGCTCGAGCACGCCAGGACGGGTAGGAGCGACCGAGACTCAGCCAACAATGAAAGCTGCCAAAGGTCGCGCGCCAAAGAATGCCGCCGAGGAATTTTCTCTTCTGGTGTTTGGCTTAGCTCCCGGCTCTCGTCGACCTTGGTCGCTTAAATCAGGCTACGTAGTCAGCCTTCTGAGGACCAGGGCAATCGATTCAGCGCAGAGCAGAGAGCTTTGTAGAGAGCTTACACAAGGCAAATTGTGTCGTTCATTTTTTACATTAGCGAAGTGCCACTTGCAATCGTGCAGTGCGGCCATGAGCAGCCACGTCAGCGCATCGTGAGCAAGCATGGGGCTGAGGTCAACGTTGGCAAAGAAGCTTCTGTCCAGGCTTGCTGATGACAGCAGTTTGCAGCTCAAAATAAGGTGGTTGAAGTGCCGGAATCCTTGATCAGGCACTGCAGGTGTGAAACAAGTTCTCACTATCCTGTTCTCATGGGTAAACGAGGCGAGCTGTATTGATGCTGAGTAAGGCCAGTGCCTGAAGGTTAACGGGGTGGCGGACTGAGCATATCCGACAATATTCAGGATGATGCAAGCGAGTCAACGTTCAGAATGTGCAATATGGTGCTTAGATGTCTTCAAGTTGTGAGTGTAATGTTGCCCAGTGAATGCCGACTCTTTTTGAACATCTCGGCAAACTGGAAAATACAAAGAGCTGTGCGTTTAAACTATGCTCGGTGCGAGATGTCCGACGTTTGTGCGTCAGCTCGAGCAAGACTCATTCCGTTTCAGTTCGGGCATCCTTTTAGTGCAGCTTTGAGTACTGGCATCTTGTCGAGGACATGGGCAGGAGTCGTTTGAGCCGTTTTATTGCCTTTGAACAATCCTGCAAGGTCCTGATGCTCTGTACACCTTCACCACCAGAGACATCAAGCATTTGTGCCATGCAGCAGTTTCTGCAGCCAGCTCCTCAGAGAGCAGACCCCTGGCCCCTTAGCACATTCTCGCTGCCCATTGAAAATTCAGAAATTATCAAGGCTCTTCCCCTGGGTCGAGATGCATCTTGCCTTCGGCGATCCGGTGGATTTGAGTCGCCGGCCGCTCAGATTGCTCGTTTGCAAGCCGCCGAATCAATCGCTGGAGGCGCAGGAGAAATTCACAGGATTGGGCTCGAGCCTCATACTGCAAGAATCTGCAAGATATGAGTACTGCTGCTTTGGGGTTCTTTCTCCGGGATGCCATTGAGCCTGAGGTGCAAGGACCAGGACAAGCCAATTCGCATCGCAGAATCGCATTGTGATCCAGCCCTCCGGATTGAAAGCCGCGTGCTCACCAGTTTGACGAGGTCCCAAACAGGCTGCACTCTCCAGGCAAAAGCTAGTGAGATTTCAGATCTGATGCGACTGGAGGGATAATTAGGATGCAGTCGGGCAAGTCCCAACTGCAGGACAGGGGCAAGCATGTGAATGGGACTTGCAATGGTCGCGAGCTTAGAGCAGAACAAGTTGCAAATGAGAGTCCGCAAAAGCTCATCATTTGCCAGACGAATGAGGTCGATCTTGAGCCGAGGAGGCCAATTCTATGGCGGCTTGTTTTGCGCAATTTGCCTGGAGAGGGGCATGCTTCTTCAAAATGGGCACCATGACGCACACACGGAAGCGTGCGAAAGGGAATGAAGGTGTTCGCGGAAGGTTTGTGGAACCCCTGCTGTTTCACATTGATGGAAACTCGCGGTTGTGTCGGCTGTCATGACTTTCTGCAGTATGTATGCCACGCACGGTTGCAGTGCAAGAAAACCGGAAGGCTTCAAGGGGGAAAGGTGAGCTGCGGCTCCGCTTCTCTTGAAGCCAAGCAGTGCCGCACGAAGTTTGGTAGATCTTGACAAGTCCCCAGAATTCCAGAAGCTGTGGATAAAGTAAAGCCGGGAACCTCCCGCACAGCCTGTTAGTTGAGGGCACTTTTGCTCCTGCTGAGCTTTCACAATCATGCGCGACTCAAAGCAAAGCTTGGAAAGCGTAAGCTGAAGGAGGAAGCAACCGATGAAACCCATCCGCAGAAACCCTTGGGACCGAATGAAAGCGCCCGTCGAATGAAATGTCCGTTCTCCGCCGCTTGCCGTGAATGTTAGAGACGCGGCGCATTGCGGGAAATCCGGATTGAGCATGTGACTGATTCAGAGCTCAAGTCTGTCCAATCCTTGCACCAACGAGGTAGCAGGAGCGAAGCTGTTGGACAAATGAGCAAGCATGCAAAGTCAGAGACGGTCAAAGATTCGTCTTTGTGGTGAGTAATATCCGTTCTGCTCTGAGAACATCAACGAACACATTCATATGAACGTCATATTATGTATATAGTGACGGACATACACTTAGAAACGGTTTTGGACATTTTCTTTTGGCGCCAGGTACTTTTTTCGTTTCTAAGTGCTGTCCCCAGCAGGTACCTTTCGTTTCTAAGTGTTGATCCGGACTGCTACAACCCAATTCAACACTTAGAAATGGTTTTCAACACTTAGAAACTGTTTTCAACACTTAGAAACGGTTTGCAGCACTAGCCCAACAGCTGTTTATGATCGTTCATGTGTTTCACGCCTTGTTTGATGGCCCCACCTTGCTCACACACGTGCTGACATGTATGGAGGATTGGTCATGTATACACACAAACAAGTCCAATTGGTCGACTCTTGGGGGGAGGGGGGGTTGGGGGAGGCGTTTCTAAGTGTTCACCCCCAGCTGATTTCAAGCTTCCGGCAACCCCAAGAAAGCACCGATGCCCCGAGGAGGAAGGTCTATCTATATACATATATATATATATATATACACATATATATATATATACACATATATGTAAGTATGTGTTGTATGTAAGTAAATGATGCCTTGCTCGCAAACGCACTGACATATAGGAATTTTTGGTCATGCACATATACAGACAAGCCCCATTGGTAGAATCTGGGGCGGGGGGGGAGGGTGGGGGGCGTTTCTAAGTGTTCACCCCCAGCTGATTTCAAGCTTCCGGCAACCCCAAGAAAACAGCGATCCCCCCATGACGAAGGTCTATATATATATATAGATATGTGTGTGTGTGTTTGTGTAAGTAGATCATGCCTTGCTCACACACGTGCTGACATGTATGGAGGATTGGTCATGAAAACACACAAACAAGTCCAGTTGGTAGACTCTGAAAAGGGGGGGGGAGGCGTTTCTAAGTGTTCACCCCCAGCTGATTTCAAGCTTCCGGCAACCCCAAGAAAGCACCGATGCCCCCATGACGAAGGTATATATATATATATACAAATAAATATGTGTGCGTTTGTGTAAGTAGATCATGCCTTGCTCACACAGTGCTGACATGTATGGAGCACTGGTCATGTGTACACACAAACAAGTCCAATTGGTAGACTCTGGGGGGGGGGGTTGGGGGAGGCGTTTCTAAGTGTTCACCCTCAGCTGATTTCAAGCTTCCGGCAACCCCAAGAAAGCAGCGATGCCCCCATGACGAACGTCTATATATATAACTATGTGTGTGTTTGTGTGTTTTTGTAAGTAGATCATGCCTTGCTCACACACGTGCTGACATGTATGAAGTATTGGTCATGTATACACACAAACAAGTCCAATTGGTAGACTCTTGGGAGGGGGTGCGGGGGGTTGGGGGAGGCGTTTCTAAGTGTTCACCCCCAGCTGATTTCAAGCTTCCGGCAACCCCAAGAAAGCACCGATGCTCCCAGGATGAAGGCTCATATATACACATATGTATAAACGTGTGCGTGTGTGCGTTTGTGTAAGTAGATCGTGCCTTGCTCACACACCTGCTGACATGTGTGGAGTATTGGTCATGTATACAAACAAACAAGTCCAATTGGTAGTCTGGGGGGGTGTACAAGCCCAAGTGGTTGAATCCGGGCGGGGGGGGGTGTTTCTAAGTATTCACCGCCCGGCTGATTTCAGGCTTCCGTACGTATGCGTGTATGTAAATACATCATGCCTTGCTCACACACGCACTGACATGTAGAATCTGGGGCGGGGGGTGTGGTTCACGCCCAGCTGATTTCAAGCCTCCGGCAACCCCAAGAAAGCACCGATGCCCCGAGAAAAATATATCTATATATATATATATATAAATATGTGTGTGTAAGTAGATCATGCCTTGCTCACACAGTGCTGACATGTCTGGAGGATTGGTCATGTATACACACAAACAAGTCCAATTGGCAGACTCTGGGGAGGGGTTGGGGGAGGCGTTTCTAAGTGTTCACCCCCAGCTGATTTGAAGCTTCCGGCAACCCCAAGAAAGCAGCGATCCCCCCATGACGAAGGTCTGTACATGTATAAATATGTGTGTGTGCGTTTGTGTAAGTAGATCATGCCTTGCTCACACAGTGCTGACATGTCTGGAGGATTGGTCATGTACACACACAAACAAGTCCAATTGGTAGACTGTGGGGAGGGGTTGGGGGAGGCGTTTCCAAGTGTTCACCCCCAGCTGATTTCAAGCTTCCGGCAACCCCAAGAAAGCAGCGATCCCCCCATGACGAAGGTCTGTACATGTATAATTATGTGTGTGTGTGTGTTTGTGTAAGTAGATCATGCCTTGCTCACGCAGTGCTGACATGTATGGAGTATTGGTCATGTGTAGACTCTGGGGGGGGGGGTTGGGGGAGGCGTTTCTAAGTGTTCACCCCCAGCTGATTTCAAGCTTCCGGCAACCCCAAGAAAGCAGCGATCCCCCCATGACGAAGGTCTGCACATGTATAAATATATATGTGTGTGTGTGTTTGTGTAAGTAGATCATGCCTTGCTCACACACGTGCTGACATGTGTGGAGTATTGGTCATGTATACACAAACAAGTCCAATTACTATACTCTGGGGGGGGGGTTGGGGGAGGCGTTTCCCAGCTGATGTCAAGCTTCCGGCAACCCCAAGGAAGTGTTGACATGTGGGGAGGATTGATCATGTATATTGGTAGACTCTGGGGTGGGGGTGTTGGGGGAGGCGTTTCTAAGTGTTCACCCAGGCTGATTTCAAGCTTCCGGCAACCCCAAGAAAGCACCGATGCCCCCAGGATGTGTATATATATATATGTGTGTGTGTAAGTAGATCATGCCTTGCTGACACAGTGCTGACATGAATGGAGTATTGTTCATGTATACACACAAACAAGTCCAATTGGTAGACTCTGTTGGGGGAGGCGTTTCTAAGTGTTCACCGCCCAACTAATTTCAATCTTCCAAGCTTCCGGCAACCCTAAAGAAAACACCGATGCCCCGACTACGAAGATATATATATATATATATAATTATATACATATGTGTATGTAAGTAGATCATGCCTTGCTCACATAGGTGCTGACCTACATGGAGTATTGGTCATGTAATATATACACACGTACAAGCCCAAGTGGTTGAATCCGGGCGGGGGGGGGGGTGTTTCTAAGTATTCACCGCCCGGCTGATTTCAGGCTTCCGTACGTATGCGTGTATGTAAATACATCATGCCTTGCTCACACACGCACTGACATATATGTAGTATTGGTCATGCGCATGCACAGACAAGCCCCATTGGTAGAATCTGGGGACGGGGTGTGGTTCACGCCCAGCTGATTTCAAGCCTCCGGCAACCCCAAGAAAGCACCGATGCCCCGAGAAAAATATATCTATATATATATATAAATATGTGTGTGTAAGTAGATCATGCCTTGCTCACACAGTGCTGACATGTCTGGAGGATTGGTCATGTATACACACAAACAAGTCCAATTGGTAGACTCTGGGGAGGGGTTGGGGGAGGCGTTTCTAAGTGTTCACCCCCAGCTGATTTCAAGCTTCCGGCAACCCCAAGAAAGCAGCGATCCCCCCATGACGAAGGTCTGTACATGTATAAATATGTGTGTGTGTGTTTGTGTAAGTAGATCATGCCTTGCTCACACAGTGCTGACATGTATGGAGTACTGGTCACGGGGGTTCGGGGAGGCGTTTCTGTGTTCACCCCCAGCTGATTTCAAGCCTCCGGCAACCCCAAGAAAGCACCGATGCTCCCAGGATGAAGGTCTATATATATATATATATAAATATGTGTGTGTTTGTGTAAGTAGATCATGCCTTGCTCACGCAGTGCTGACATGTATGGAGTATTGGTCATGTATACCCACAAACAAGTCCAATTGGTAGACTCTGCGGGGGGGGGGGGGGAGGCGTTTCTAAGTGTTCACCCCCAGCTGATTTCAAGCTTCCGGCAACCCCAAGAAAACAGCGATCCCCCCATCACGAAGGTCTGTACATGTATAAATATGTGTGTGTGTGTGTTTGTGTAAGTAGATCATGCCTTGCTCACACAGTGCTGACATGTATGGGGCGTTTCTAAGTGTTCACCCCCAGCTGATTTCAAGCCTCCGGCAACCCCAAGAAAGCACCGATGCTCCCAGGATGAAGGTCTATATATATATATGAGTATGTGTGTGTGTTTGTGTAAGTAGATCATGCCTTGCTCACACAGTGCTGACATGTATGGAGTATTGGTCATGTATACCCACAAACAAGTCAAATTGGTAGACTCTGGGGGGGGGGGGTTGGGGGAGGTGTTTCTAAGTGTTCACCCCCAGCTGATTTCAAGCTTCCGGCAACCCCAAGAAAGCAGCGATCCCCCCATGACGAAGGTCTGTACATGTATAAATATATGTGTGCGTGTGTTTGTGTAAGTAGATCATGCCTTGCTCACACAGTGCTGACATGTATGGAGTACTGGTCACGGGGGTTCGGGGAGGCGTTTCTGTGTTCACCCAGCTGATTTCAAGCCTCCGGCAACCCCAAGAAAGCACCGATGCCCCGAGAAAAATATATCTATATATATATATATATAAATATGTGTGTGTAAGTAGATCATGCCTTGCTCACACAGTGCTGACATGTCTGGAGGATTGGTCATGTATACACACAAACAAGTCCAATTGGTAGACTCTGGGGAGGGGTTGGGGGAGGCGTTTCTAAGTGTTCACCCCCAGCTGATTTCAAGCTTCCGGCAACCCCAAGAAAGCAGCGATCCCCCCATGACGAAGGTCTGTACATGTATAAATATGTGTGTGTGTGTGTTTGTGTAAGTAGATCATGCCTTGCTCACACAGTGCTGACATGTATGGAGTACTGGTCACGGGGGTTCGGGGAGGCGTTTCTGTGTTCACCCCCAGCTGATTTCAAGCTTCCGGCAACCCCAAGAAAGCACCGATGCTCCCAGGATGAAGGTCTATATAAATATAAAAAAATATGTGTGTGTTTGTGTAAGTAGATCATGCCTTGCTCACACAGTGCTGACATGTATGGAGTATTGGTCATGTATACCCACAAACAAGTCCAATTGGTAGACTCTGAGGGGGGGGGGGTTGGGGGAGGCGTTTCTAAGTGTTCACCCCCAGCTGATTTCAAGCCTCCGGCAACCCCAAGAAAGCACCAATGCTCCCAGGATGAAGGTCTATATATATATATATACATTTGTGTAAGTAGATCATGCCTTGCTCACACAGTGCTGACATGTATGGAGTATTGGTCATGTATACCCACAAACAAGTCCAATTGGTAGACTCTGAGGGGGGGGGGGGGTTGGGGGAGGCGTTTCTAAGTGTTCACCCCCAGCTGATTTCAATCTTCCGGCAACCCCAAGAAAGCAGCGATCCCCCCATGACGAAGGTCTGTACATATATAAATATATGTGTGTTTGTGTAAGTAGATCATGCCTTGCTCACACAGTGCTGACATGTATGGAGTATTGGGCATGTATACCCACAAACAAGTCCAATTGGTAGATTCTGAAAAAAGAAGCGGGTTGAAAAAACCGTTTCTATTTGTTCGCCCCCAGCTGATTTCAAGCTTCCGGCAACCCCACGAAACCGTTTCATTAACCTTATGATTTGTTTCATTATTGTCCACGGTGTCGCGCGGTTTTTTCCTGTTGTTTTCTGTTGAAACAAGGGAGGGATGAACACATGATGAAAAACAGATGATGTTCATGGGAAGTTCTGAAAACAAAAAATGCCAGCAAATCATAATTTGTTTATCATTGTTCATTGTTTCATCATTTGCATACTGTGCTCATATTGGTTCATCATTCTTTCATCATCTCGTCATTTGTTTATCCTTTTTTTGGTAAAATCGTTGTTTTTTCGTGATTTGTAGGTTGTCTTTTGTCTGGCTGCCCGAAGATCTCTTAAGTCTATCATGTGTGCTGTGTGCCTGATTCATTGTGTATATATATATAGTTAGTTCCGCTGTTTTTTTCTTGCATGGTCGGCTCTTTTCTCTCTCGGGGAAACGCCCGTGACCAATGCTTAGAAGCCGCAGGTACCTCTCGGGCAACACTTAGAAACGTTTCTAAGTTTTTGACGGCTGGTAATATGCATCAGAATCGCAATAAAGGCGAAGAAAACGTTTCTAAGTGTTGGTCGGCCGAACCGTTTCTAAGTGTTGAATTTACTGTTTTTATTTTTTCCGTTTCTAAGTGTTTGTCGGAAATTTTGGAAACCAAAACTGTTTCTAAGTGTATGTCCGTCACTATACATGCCATATCATATACAATCTATTGATAACGGTTTGTCGGTTGCGCCTCGAGTCGGCAAGGCTCCGAGTGGCTCAATCCTTGCTCAGCGCGGACACTTCGCATCTAGGGATTCTCAGGGCATTGGGTATTTGCTGCAAGAGACAAAAAGGCGCGAGTTGCTTTGCGGTTCTCTTGAATCGAGGCATCTCCAGACCTAGCTTTGCCACCCAAAGGCAATCGGGGGTGTCCTGCATGCGATGGTTTGGTAAAGCAGATGTAGACGAGAGTCTTTTGTCCTTTTCGTGCGGCCCAAGCACAGAGACTCTACAACAGAAGCTGGCACGAACTTCGAGGAAATTTTCAGCTTGCCCAAGTCGCTCGGTGCGCCCGAATGCATTGCTGATACCTCACGCTACTGCGCCTTTGAACATCTTCCTCTGGGATTCGGAGCCGCGCTCAGGAAGCAACTGCAAGTTGTTTATCAGCTTCCAGATTCAAGTCTCAGAGGTGCGGAGATCCAAAGTAGTGTCGCTTACATGACGGCCAAGGTAGTGCAATGAATGAAAAGATTCCAAAGTGACCCGGAAAGAAGCATCTAGAGACCTGACGCCGAGTCTAAGGTACACTATTGAATGTCCAGCACAGCAGCTAGCGGCTACAGCAGCAATGTAGCGGAGGCAGACCGTATCAATACTGCGTGAAGCTGTCTCAGCTTGAAGACAGGCCTTTTGTCTGACAGCCAGAGTACGCCTTTGCTGATGCTGTTTTGCGCGTGTTTGGAGTTGCTAGGCTTACAGGTGCAAAGCATGGAAAGAGCAGCATATAGCAGCATGAATTATATATTCACACAGTGCCCTATGAACTGGAGAGAAAGCATCTCGCCCCAGCGTGTCCGCCATGCCATGCTGCCAAACGGTTTTGGCCTAGATGAGCAGGACTGAAGCCAACAGCCCAATCAGTACGTTTACATACGTTTACACTTATGCTGTGTCAAGAATTGCCAAGATAGCTGGCTAGTACAAGCAAGACGAACTGAAAGCTGAGAACTCGTCCCTGAGGATAGCGCTGCCAAGAAGGCTGGTTGAGTTTGAACTATGAGTGCCGACTGAAATTCAATGCGCGTGGCATCAAATCGCGATTCGGGAGCTCGGGAGTTTGGAGGCACAGGCTGGTGTAGCTCTGCTCCTTGCAGCTGTCCAGGACTGCCATGCCTCAATGTCAGTGAGTCATTCAAGGCAACTGAAAGAAAGAGGGTGTAACGCTGTGGAGGCCTCTGCTTTTCCAGTGTTTTTGCATGTGTTTACTTTTTTTTTAAAACAAACAATAAATAAATAAAAACTGAATTTGAGATCTATGCACTTTGCCATGAACACTTCCAAGTATCTACTCTGTCACACCCTAGGTCCCTTTTCTCTCACTCCTGGGCTCGGGGGCAAGCATGAACAGAACACGTCCTACCACACCCCAGGTCCCTTTTCTCACTCCTGGACTGGGGGGGGGGAAAAGAAAAAATATGCCTTTTTGTTTTTTTCGCCCCCCCCCCCAGATCCAAGAAAGCCACATGTGTATTCAAACAGTCTCAAGCCTAGACACCCCCGTGTGCATTCAACCAGTCTCAAGCCTAGACACAAAGGTCTATAAGATCATACTATGGAAGCCCCTGCTCTGAAACAAGTACAACTACAAACATGCTTGGTCAAACACACATGAAACAGAAACAGTGGAAAAAACAGGGGCCTCCACAGCGTGACCTTCTGGAAAGAAACGATCTCAGATATACTTTAGAGCCTCCGGATATACTTTAGAACCTCCGGCTCAGTCCGCCGACATTGTCCTCTCCCTCTTATCCTTCTTCCTCTCTCCCTTGTCTCTTCCCCCGCGTGTTCTGTCGTCCTCTCTCCCTCGCTCTGCTCCCCATCCCCCATCCCCCCAAGCCTCTCTCTTCTCAATCTCCTTGTCTCTGTCTCTCTCTATCTCTCTATCTTTGTCTCTTTCTGTCTCCCTGTCTCCTTCCTGTCCACGCCCCTCTACAGAAAAAGGGCACCCTTATTCTAACCTCTCTGCTGGAGGACCTAGTCTCTCTCTCTCTCTCTCTCTCTCTCTCTCTCTCTCTCTCTCTCTCTCTCTCTCTTGTCAAATATCATGCTGTACTACTTGTCCCTTGTACATGCATGATGTACACTACCCGACCGCAGGCCTTGAGTCTACAAGCAAAAGAGTGCATGCTGGGAAACTACATTTGTGTTTGTGACAGCATAAACAACACTTGCACTTGTAGTAAAACAACAACGTATTTTAACGTGGTAGCGGAGCTGAGATCCTAAACATAGGGGAGCTCCAGTAACAGCAGTAAGTACTACAACTGCACAGGCAACCACATGCCCAACTACTACGACATGTCAGGAGAACCAGCAGCAGCATCAGCACAACCAACTACAGGAGCAGACAACGGGCCCACAGCAGAGGAGACAATAGGAGCCACAACTACGGGAACAACACAGGAGCAGGAAGACGTCCAAAGGCTACACAAATACAAACTGCCACCACCGTTCTTCACTGGTGACTACTCACAGTACGAAGAGTGGCTGTTCAAACTACAAGCATACCTCGGACTCATCGACCGAGACTTCGACATGGTACTACAACTAGCACAAGCAGCTACAAGACAAATTGAAGATGCAGACATCAGAGCCCACATACGCGACCCTACACAGGCAGCAAAAGCAGTAGACCTCTCACGAGATCTACACTACATGCTACAATGCCAATGGATGTGAAACACTACGGCTTTTGCGCAACAGGTTCAGCCTACCAGTAGGAACACGCAGTGTTGGCTACCTCACCAAACTACTGGAACCTACATTCAATGAAGCACAATTTGAAGAACAATTCCTACAGTGGGAGTATGACATCAACCGCTACGAGAAAGACAACGGCACAGCACTACCAGATGGAGTGAAGATTGCAATACTACTCAACAAGACCAAAGGAGCACTTCAACAACATCTCCAACTACGTGCTGGACAGATCACGAACTACAACGAGATCAGAGTTGTCATCCTGGACTACTACAAGACCATATCTGCATTCTCAAGAGCGAGCTCAGCGGTTGGCACAAACTACAATGGTGGAACAGCACCCATGGACGTGGACAACATTTGGAGGAAAGGAAGAAACTACAAAGGCAAAAGCAAACATGGAGGCAAAGGATCCTACAAAGGAAACAAAGGAAAAGGCAAAGAAACAAAGGCCACTACAAAGGATTCGACAAAGGCAGCAAAGGAAACAAACATGGAGGCAAAGGCAAATCCTACAAAGGAAACAAAGGAAAAGGCAAGCGCAGAAACAAAGGCCACTACAAAGGATTCGACAAAGGCAGCAAAGGAAACTACAACAAAGGAGGATACAACAAGAGCAAAGGAAAAGGCTACTCAGGATCCAAAGGGTATGGATCAAGCAAAGGCTACAAAGGCCAAGGAAACTACAGCAAATCAAAAGGAAAAGGAAACAACAACTACACAACATGCCATCGATGTGGCAAGCCTGGCCACTGGGCACAAGACTGCAGAGTGCCAGTATGGCACATAGGAGAAGGAGAAGAACTACATCCACTAGAACAAGAACAAGCAGATCATGACAACAATGAAGAACTACCTCAGGATGTGAACGTCACTTGGGACTGGTACTACGAAGGAGAAGAAGGACAACACGAGGTGAACTACATGGAGGAGAACTGGAACGACTACGACTATGACAACAGCTGGGATTGGAATGCCAACAGCTATGAGGACACAGCAAACTACATTGGAGGCATCAACGAGTCACACCTTACCATTGGACACATCAGACAAGCAAACTCACAACTACACAAGCACAAATCCAAATCACTACTTGGCAAGAGAACAACACACACAACATCATGGAACGACCATAATCAAGAGCTTTCAACAATTCCTACAAGAAGACACCACACAGCCACACTTTGACATAGCAGCAGCAAGACAACAACAAAGGAACAAGAAGATGGAGGACACTATCACACACTACATCATGTACTCCAACTTCAAGTCATACCACCACCTGTTGATCGACTCAGGAGCATCTACACATATGTTTGCCCGAAGGACTACGCGCCAGACCTACCGCTACGACCTTGTGGAGAATCGGCTCCACAACTCTACACGGTTACAAACAAGAAGGTTCCTGTCTACGGCATCAAGTACGTTCCCTACAAGCAGGACAACCCTACGACGTTTGTGATGCGAAGTATCCAATCCTCAGTGCATCAAGACTACTTGATAGAGTGACTTCACTCCACGACACTGCACCATCACACATGGACAACAACAAGCACACCTTATAAGACACTCAGGGCTTTTCTACCTACGAGCAGAGAAGATCGACATCCCTACAGGATTCGACATCTACCCAATGACTACAGACAATGGAAAATCCATTGCTGTGATTCAACCTACGGAGAAAACAGTACAACAACGAGAACAAATTGCGCCACTCACCCACACAGACCAAGGACTACGACAGATCCTTGGTGGAAACACTGACTACTGGAAACTTGATGGTGACCACGCCGTCAGAGTACACAAACGACCACGCAAAGCATTATTCACACCACATAACAGCGGTTGCCCAATACCTGAAGGAGAACTAGATGATTGGCGACTAACCATCATCAACAGACAAGGGCAAGAGCAAGAACAACTACAAGAGAACCCAACACAACTTTCCAAGCAAGAACTACAACGAAGACTAGAAGGTGACAACTGGACTGGAGAAACCAGATTCAGAAGAAAGATAACACCTACACGCAGAGCAACATCAAAGACCACATCAACAAGGCAGAGCTCACAACCACAACGGCTAATGGACACACCACCAACCAGATCAAAGATCCAACTATGAGCACCACAAAAGATATAAGCAGCACCTTCTACAAATCTTGACACCACACAACCAAAGGAGACAATCCACAGACCACTCACAGCACAGGAGGACAACCAAGACTACTGGGAAAGACAAGGTGAATACTGGATAAGACACCACACAACACTTAGAACAACTCTATTCACTCCAACAGATGGACCAGGACATCCACCAATCAGCACACTTGAACCTCACAGAACTACAATCACCCACAACCACTTTGGAGAAGTTTCGCAGCGCAAAGATGACTGGACAGTCGTGGGCAACGCAGCACTACCATTTCAATGGAAAGGAACAACAAGGTTCACCGTGAAGGAAGACTACGAGTACATCCAGGAGAACCACGATGAGGAACAACAACACGAGCATCATGAAGCACACAGAGCAGGAGGACTACGACAACCGCAGCGGCCCACTCCACAACAAATAGCAGAACACAACTTGACACACCTACCATACAGAAATTGGTGTCCAATTTGCGTTCAAGGCAAAGGACGCCAGGACAACTACAAGAAACAACAATCACGACAAACCATCATCCAAGTGGATTTTGCCTACATCAAATCACAACAAGATCCGAAGACCATACCAGTCTTAACAGCAGTTGATGTTACTACACAACTGTGCATGGCGGTATTGGTTCCGGACAAACCATCAATGATGGACTACATGATCAACAACCTACAAGCATTCATCTTTGAATGCGGAAGAACACACGGCATACTACAAAGCGACAACGAAGACACACTCAACACACACTAAAAGCAACAGCATCTAAACTCGGCTCAATGACTGTACGACATTCACCATCCTACAGCAGCAACAGTCAAGGAAGCGTTGAGCGACTACATAGAACACTTCTCGGACAAATCCGCGTCGTCAAGGCTCAAGTTGAAAGCAACTACAGCATGACGATGCCCACAAAGCACTGTCTACTACCTTGGATAGTACGACATGCAGCATGGACGGTAAATCGCTACGTCATTCACTCAGACGGCTATACACAAGCTTTGAACGCCGCTGGGGAAGAAACTACGAGCGAGCAATCTGCGAATTTGGCGAGACACTACTTTACCTTCCACCACAACACAAGAAACTTCCAAAAGCAGACCTACGGATGCAGAAATGCATCTGGCTCGGAAACCGGAGAAAACTACGTCGCAACGGAATCAGGCGCGCAAAAGGTACGAACAGTACGGAGACTACAACCGGACTTCAAATACGACCTCGCACTGTTGAACAAAGTTTCCGGCACACCATGGGCACCACGACGGAACACCACGACGGAACACCTACAACCCATCGTTCGCAACACTGTTGGACACGCAACTACAACCGTCAGAGAAAAGAAGGTCCACGCAAGATTTCGGACAACAAACGAACGCTACTGAAGAAATTGTTGCGGAACCCGCAACAAAACAACAACGCGCTAGACCACCTCCACGACTTCCATCAACATCGACGTCAAGTTCACGACCACTACCGGATAGTCCTATGGCTACTTCACCAACCGGACGACAACATCCGCCACTACCAGCACCACCTCGACAAACACTACGACGTTTAACTCCGGAAGAAGTAATGCAACCAACTAAAGCACAGAAGACCTCAAAGGACACTACAATCAGATCAACGGAGCAAGCAACCAAAGAACCACCACCACTACGACAGAAAATTAACGCAGTGACACTTCCCAACGGAAAATCCATCACCCCCTGCACAAACGACGACACCTCAGAAGACCAACCCATAATCTTCGACAACGAAGGTTACGACAAAACACAACTACTGGAAGGAATGAAACACGAGTCAAACCAAATGAAGCTACATGACGTCTACGACGAAGTAGAATCGTCTACCGTCGACGACAACGTCATCAGAGAAGCGATACCTACAAGATGGGTACACAGAAAGAAAGGACCAGGAGTACGAAGCCGAATCGTCGCAAAAGGCTACACAGAGAAGATCGAGGACGAAGACTCCGTCTACGCCTGTACACCAATGTTCGCGACACTCCGGACACTTCTCGCACTACAAATGTCACGACCAAACTGGATAGCGCGACTAGGTGACGTCGCTACAGCATGTCTACACGCACCCATCGCAAAAGACCACGACGGTAAACAACGTGACGTCTACCTTTGGCCACCTAAAGAACTCTGTCCACCACAGGACAAAATCTGGCGACTAAAGAAAGCCATGTATGGACTACGCAGTTCACCAAAACCATGGCAGGACTACCTGGCTGAAGTGTTACAAAAGCTCAGCTTTGTAAGACTAAAGTCAGAACCTAACGTCTACACCAATGCGACTCGCGACTGCTACATCATGGTCTACGTGGATGACCTCTTGGTACTTGGTGACAAGACTACTGTCGACTCCACCTTCGAGGCCATCCAGAAGCAGGTCCTACTCAAGCACATCGGCTACCTCGAACCTGGCAAACCACAACAATTTCTTGGAAGAAATATCGACCACTTTGGCAACTACTGCAATCTTGGACTAAAGGACTCCTACATCGACAACATGATCGAGGAGTCTGGAATGAACAACTGCAACTCAGTGAACACTCCAGGAATTGCACACTACCACAAACAACGCAAAAGGTACAGAAGGATTGTTGGCAAACTTCAACGGTTAGCACACACACACGGCCAGACATTGCATACTCCACAAAAGAACTAGCACGAGACCTCACAGCACCTACAGAACTTTCACAAAAGAGAGTCAAACATCTACTACGCTACTTGCACGGCGCCAAGCACTACAAATTCACCATAGAACCAACAACAGCACTCAGAGCAAACACCAACAACATCCTGGATCTCGACGTTCATGTCGATGCCGACTGGGCAGGATGCCCTACTACCAGGAAATCAACTTCAGGTTTCAACATCATCTTTTTAGGAACAACAGTTGCATTTGGCAGCAGAACACAAGCTACAATAGCACTCAGCTCGGCAGAGTCTGAACTCTACGCCATTTGCACAGGAGTTAATGAGGGACTACACCTCAGAAACTTCCTACTTGAAACCAACATTTGCAGCAAGCTAAACCTACGCATCCACACAGACTCCACAGCAGGCAAGAGCATTGATACACGACAAGGCACTAGCAAACGAGCAAATCACATCGACCTTAAATTTCTCTACACACAAGACCTCATCAAGCACGACATCACCAGAATCCTCAAAATCAACACACTACACAACAGCTCAGACTTGTTCACAAAATACATCAGCAAAGAAACACTACAGAGGCTCATACAGAGCATCGGCATACGCGTTTAGCACTACGAACAACAACTGTTTCACAACTATTTCACATCAACCACAACAGCTTGTATATGGCCATATGTAACTACTTGCGTGTAAGTAATAGTAACAGTAACTACAAGTCACAGTAATTGTAACCACCAGTAATTTGCACTTACACGCTTTGGCGGCTTTTGGCGGCTTGAGACAACATTACATGTGTTTTGTTTTACTACATTCCCGCATGTGTTTTTTTGTGACCTACCATTTGGCTCACTACTTTGCCCCGTCTCACCTCGTTTGCTTGATCGCACTACCTGACCGAGTTTCGACACCACCCAACCAACCATCCACTACAGATTCCAGCAGCATGGTCTCTGTGGCACCTCCGCCACCTGAGGCCTACAATGCCCTCAACTACCACTTCAACCACCAACTACCGACCAATGCACCATTCTACAGGCCCGATGACATCCTGAACCACCTCACTACTGTCGAGTACGACAGTATCCACACTCCGACTGTGGATCAGGGACGAAACTACGCCGAGGTCTATGCGGGGCTGACCTTGGAGGAGTATCAACTACTCAGCCAACAGCAGACCACGCCAATGCCAGACCTCGACTACCAACTGCCAATCCACAACCTGCCATCAGACTTACGAATGCCCCTCTACGACACTACCACTCAGCCTACGCTTTTCAGAAGCGTTCAACTTCTTTTACTACAACTTGACTTCACTACACCTCACCACATCGCACACCAAATTCATGGTCATCGTTCGACTTCATCTCCCTCAAGAAATCTTGCTACACTACATCACTACTTGTCCCTTGTACATGCATGATGTACACTACCCGACCGCAGGCCTTGAGTCTACAAGCAAAAGAGTGCGTGCTGGGAAACTACATTTGTGTTTGTGACAGCATAAACAACACTTGCACTTGTAGTAAAGCAGCGACGTATTTTAACGTTTCTTTCTCGCTCTTTCTCTCTGTCTCTCTCTCTCTCTCTGTCTTTCTGTGTCTCTCTCTCTGTGTCTCTCTCTTTGTCTGTCTCTTTCTCTGACTCCGGCTCTGTCTCTGTCTCTATCTCTCTCTCTCTCTCTCTTTCTCGCTCTCTGTGTCTCTCTCTCCCTCTCTCTCTCTCTCTCTCTCTCTCCTCTCCCTCTCCCCTCTCTCTCTCTCTCTCTCTCTCTCTCTCTCTCTCTCTCTCTCTCTCTCTCTCTCTCTCTCTCTCTCTCTCTCTCTCTCTCTCTCTCTCTTGTAAAACTTCAGTGTGCAAATGTTTGAACCTGTGTGTGAGCTGTTGTGGATGTGTTTTCACATGTGCCAGCTTGAACCTGTATGGCTCAAGGCCTTTCAGGGACAATGTCTACCTCATGTACACACTGCCCTAATGTATTCATGGATGTCTCTTGACACCCTTCTTCGGATTGTACAAAGCTTGTACACTCCGTTCAACAAGGCCAATGTTTGAGGGCAGATGCAGCTTCTAAAGTTGCGGGTGTCGAAAGAATGTTGTCGCTACTGTACAACTCCTATTCGACAGTGCCCTAGTTTGTCGAAGCTCTGTACACGCATCGCCCGTGAGAACCAACCTCATGCGCAAGACTGTGTCCATAAGCCAAACTGTTTCCAGAAGCAAATGTATCACAATCTCTTCTGCTCAGTTGCTTTCTCAAGGTTGCCAAATGTTGCGGCACCAATGTATCAAGGTGCGGCAATGTCTGAGTGTAGGAGCCTGTAACCCTTGATCTGTTCCAGCGCTTGTTCTTGCTTGTGATTCTCTCTGGCTTGTTGAGCAAACTCCGGTGTTCCAGGCGCAGGGTGATCAATGCAGCCATTCAAGATGATCTTGTGCTGCAGAATGTAATTCTGCACCCGTTGTTGCAAGCGGTCTGGGATGTTCATCAGGTCACCGAACGTCAGCAAATTGAATGCCATTGCTGCGGCTCCGTGTCGAAGGTCGCCGACATCACACTCCAACAATGTCTCCAAATGCAGAAAGACGTGTTGAACTGTGATGAACCCATTGCGGATGCTGCACATGGCATGAAGACTCCAAATGTCTCCCATAGTCTTGTTCACCCTAATCGACGCCTTTTTCGTCAGCGCTGCGCTTTTGTCCAGCTGTAGGATCTGCGACGAATAGCCCCGGTTGAAGAGTACAAGCACCTTGCGATAGAGCATGTGGAACAACTGATGCGTGTTGATCCAGATATGGATCAAATAGGTTGCGCCGAAGTTCCTTGTCGAACAACCGTTGGTATTGTAGAGCCAAAGCATGTACATCAGGCAGTCTATGGGGCTGTGCAGGAGGCCTAGTACCTCCATGTGAGGCATGCGCATGTTCCCTGGGATCACGTCGATGTCCTTGGTGTGGCCAGAAGTGAGGTGCTCCACCTCCTCTTCCGTGGCCGGGAGGATCATCTCAGTGTAGCCTGCAACATTGTCTGGCTGTTGCCCTATGTGTCCTGGGACCACTTGATATGTGAAACCCGGTGGAATGTCCGACCTCATGTGCAGGGTGTGATGCGCCCTGTGTTGCGCCATCGCCGCACTTGAACTGCACTGCTTTACAAAAAGGTGCAAAATGGCTGCAGGTTTCTAAAGCAACTTCGAAGACATGCAGGTGAAAGGAGAAAAGATGTATCGGGATGTGTTCCCAGTGTGTCCTGAAACCATCCGAAAGTTATGGCAAAGAATTGTCCATCGCGCGATGTTCTACTGTGAAACGCTGCCCCGCTCGTACTTGTTGTTTTAAAACAGACAAGTGACAAAGTGCGAAGGTCGTTACGGTACCACAAGTACGTGCAAATACTGTGGATGTTACTGAGTCACAACTTGTCGAACATTACGTGTGTTACATACTGTTCAACATGTGTGAAACTGGCGTCGTGGTTGTCACATCCGATGGGCCGGTCTGGAAGACCAACCTTGTAGAGGTGCTTGTGGAGTGTCTCTGTGTTCACTCCTTTGGTGAGGATGTCTGCTGGGTTGTGCTCTGATCTGATCTTGTGCATCGAGATCAGTCCGTGTTTTACCAGTTGTTGCACAAAGAGGTGTTTCAGTTCAATGTGCTTTGCTTTCTTTGATGTGCCTTCTCTCATTGTGATTGATTTTGCTGCGCTGCTGTCGGCGTGTATCTTGAGGTTTGTTTTGATGTCGAATGCTTCCTGTACAAAGTTGCGTATCTACAGGCCTTCTGTGCATGCTGTGCCTATGGCATATAGCTCTGACTCCGCTGAGGAAAGTGCTACTACTGCTTGTGTGCGTGATGCAAAGTGTATGCATGTGCCGAGGTAGTGTATTGCAAAGCCTGTTGTGCTCTTGCGTGTTGTTTGGCATGAGCCCCAGTTAGCGTCGGTGTAGATGTCGATGTCGGCCGGGACTCGCTTGTCTCCATACTGCATGACGGGTTGTGTCCTATGCTTGTAGCGCTTTGCGCCTTTGAGGTACCTGAGCAAGTGTTTGACTTTCTGGTTGTCGAGTTGTGTTGGTGCCTGTATAGTATCGGGCTAGCAGTTAGAATATAATTTACTCCGTCGGATCCTCACTTAGAATATATTTTACTCCGAAAATTTCCCAAAACATCAGTTAGAACATTTAGGAGCACAAGAGTCACTTAGAATAGTTCACATTTGCGCAAATCCTTCAAATTTGAACACCCTTTCAGGTGGCCAGCAGATAGAATATGTTTTGACAGGTAGAATATTTCAGCAAGCTGGGTCACAAGGCAATTTCACACAGATTGACCAATTGATGGTTTCGAAACGTTTGATGGCGAGCCGGGCAGATGCATGGGGTCAAGGAAGAAGAAGTGAATAATAAAAGCAGATGGTGATGTCTCAGATGTCCATGAAGCATTGCTAGTGAGAAATGATCTTAGTGGGGGGGAAGCTCGAACGCTTTCACGAAAAGCTCAAAGGTAGAAACTTTGGAGTTGCGCGCGGGCGGTAAAATCAGGTCCTCCGAACCAGGACTAATTTTAGCATTGCCGGTACTTAATTTCGCAATGCCAGTACTAGTTTGAGAGTAGTACTCATTTATATTGTCAGTACTAATTTTAGCATTGCCAATAGTAAATTTAGTATTGGCAGGACATTTTTGCTATTGCCGGTACTGAATTTAGCATTGCCAATATAGACTTTGAATTGCCAATGCTAAGCCTAGTAAAGTTTAGCAAGGGTTTGAACTGTAAAATTATCTATTTGAAAACGTATCCTGGAAGGTTTTTTGGCTACGAAAAGAGGGGGTAGCTTTGCCGCAATAGTCAATTTAGTATTGCCAGTACTAACTTTAGTATTGCCAATAGTAAATTTAGTATTTTTATCAAATAGAATAATTCAGCAAGGGCCGTAGATTTTCAAAATAAACATGTTCTGATAGCACACTTCTCGACTTGCTTTGGACTGCCAGGACTAAACTTAGTATTGCCAATACCTCCTTTCAAAGGTCATTTTCCAGACCTCGCAGCCTTTGTATCTGACACAGATTATTCTATTTGTCTGTTCCACTCCAAGGATTTGCACAGGAATGTCAAGATTTGGGATTACTCGAACTGTCTCATTTATTCATATGTGGTCTCGGTACTGTTTGGGGTTGGGTTAAAAGGAAAGGAATGCCACCCCGTTTTGGGACATAGTGGGGTACCCTCAAAAACTAAGCAAACACATATTTACTTTCTCTATATATAATATGTATATGTTTATATATTTGCATACGATTGAATGCATGATGAAGGTTTGCTGGCCCAAACACACATATTCTAGCTGTGCCACCCCATGGTGGTCATTTGTATTTTGGGCTCGGTGCCGTTTGGGGTTGGGTTAAAGGGAAAGGAAGGCCACTCCTTTTTGGAGAACCCCTTTTTTGAGAATAGTGGCGCACCCTGAAAAAACGCAAATCCATATCTACTATGTATATTATATATATATATATGTTTATGTGTGCATACGATTAATTGCCTAATGCAGGTTCCTGGCCCAAAAACAAATATTCTAACTGTGCCCCCCGACGGTGTACAATGTATAGCTTCGGCTCGGTATCGTTTGGGGTTGGGCTAAAGGGAAAGGAAGGCCACGCTTTTGGACCCTCAAAGAATAAGCAAATCAATATTTACTATCTCTATATCTTTCATTATGCCTGCGATTCATCACTTTATGAAGTTTTGCAAAAAACACATATTCTAACTGTGCCACCCCATGGTGTTCATTTGTATTTTGGGCTCGGTACCATTTGGGGTTGGGTCAAAGGGAAAGGAAGGCCACCCCTTGTTGGAGTGTACTGTAAGTGCCCTTAAAAAATAAGCCATCCAATGCTTGCTATCTCTCTCTGTTCTATATGTGTATGTATATATGTATTAAAGTGTGGCTGTTTTCCGCCTCTATTTGTGCCGCCCCATGGTGTTCATGTATAGCTTCGGCTCGGTATCGTTTGGGGTTGGGCTAAAGGGAAAGGAAGGCCACGCTTTTGGACCCTCAAAGAATAAGCAAATCAATATTTACTATCTCTATATCTTTCATTATGCCTACGATTCATCACCTGATGAAGTTTTGCCAAACACACATATTCTAACTGTGCCACCCCATGGTGTTCATCTGTATTTTGGGCTCGGTGCCGTTTGGGGTTGGGTTGTGCATACGGCCTAATGCAGGTTCCTGGCCCAAAAACTTTTTGGTACAATGCGGTACCGTTTGGGGTTGGGCTAAAGGGAAAGGAAGGCCACGCTTTTGGACCCTCAAAGAATAAGCAAATCAATATTTACTATCTCTATATCTTTCATTATGCCTGCGATTCATCACTTTATGAAGTTTTGCCAAAAACACATATTCTAACTGTGCCACCCCATGGTGTTCATTTGTATTTTGGGCTCGGTACCATTTGGGGTTGGGTCAAAGGGAAAGGAAGGCCACCCCTTGTTGGAGTGTACTGTAAGTGCCCTTAAAAAATAAGCCATCCAATGCTTGCTATCTCTCTCTGTTCTATATGTGTATGTATATATGTATTAAAGTGTGGCTGTTTTCCGCCTCTATGTGTGCCGCCCCATGGTGTTCATGTATAGCTTCGGCTCGGTATCGTTTGGGGTTGGGCTAAAGGGAAAGGAAGGCCACGCTTTTGGACCCTCAAAGAATAAGCAAATCAATATTTACTATCTCTATATCTTTCATTATGCCTACGATTCATCACCTGATGAAGTTTTGCCAAACACACATATTCTAACTGTGCCACCCCATGGTGTTCATTTGTATTTTGGGCTCGGTGCCGTTTGGGGTTGGGTTAAAGGGAAAGGAAGGCCACTCCTTTTTGGAGAACCCCTTTTTTGAGAATAGTGGTGCACCCTCAAAAAACGCAAATCCATATCTACTATGTATATTATATATATATATATGTTTATGTGTGCATACGATTAATTGCCTAATGCAGGTTCCTGGCCCAAAAACAAATATTCTAACTGTGCCCCCCGACGGTGTACAATGTATAGCTTCGGCTCGGTACCGTTTGGGGTTGGGCTAAAGGGAAAGGAAGGCCACGCTTTTGGACCCTCAAAGAATAAGCAAATCAATATTTACTATCTCTATATCTTTCATTATGCCTGCGATTCATCACTTTATGAAGTTTTGCAAAAAACACATATTCTAACTGTGCCACCCCATGGTGTTCATTTGTATTTTGGGCTCGGTACCATTTGGGGTTGGGTCAAAGGGAAAGGAAGGCCACCCCTTGTTGGAGTGTACTGTAAGTGCCCTTAAAAAATAAGCCATCCAATGCTTGCTATCTCTCTCTGTTATATATGTATATATATATATGTATTAAAGTGTGGCTGTTTTCCGCCTCTATTTGTGCCGCCCCATGGTGTTCATGTATAGCTTCGGCTCGGTATCGTTTGGGGTTGGGCTAAAGGGAAAGGAAGGCCACGCTTTTGGACCCTCAAAGAATAAGCAAATCAATATTTACTATCTCTATATCTTTCATTATGCCTACGATTCGTCACCTGATGAAGTTTTGCCAAACACACATATTCTAACTGTGCCACCCCATGGTGTTCATTTGTATTTTGGGCTCGGTCCCGTTTGGGGTTGGGTCAAAGGGAAAGGAAGGCCACCCCTTGTTGGAATATACTGGGGTACCTTCAAACAATTAGCAATCCAATATTTACTATCTCTATATTTAGTAATTCTTGCATACGATGAAGCACCTGATGAAGGTTTGCAAAAGCAAATATTCTATGTGCCCCCCCCCCCCAAATGGTGTTCATGAATATTTTGGGCTCGGTACCGTTTGAGTCTCTGGAGAATTTGCTGTATATGAAATATTCTATCTGTTTGTGGGAGAGGGGCATGGCCCGTCGGGCTGAGCATTTGAGGAGAAGCCATGCATTCCTCTGATAAACGCGTGTGTCTTTCTTAGGGGGACCCCTCAAAACGGTTGGTTTCCGTTTGGTTTTGCATATACCCTTGAAAGAGAGACGGACCCAAATGGAAAATCATGGGACCCCAGCCACATGGTTTGCTGAAAGCCATACATAGAAACATCTAGCAACAGGCTAGCAGCTAGGACAGTTAGCGCAGAGTAGTTGTTCATAGCAGAAACCCTTATTTTGAAATATTCTATCTGTTTGTGGGAGAGGGGCATGGCCCGTCGGGCTGAGCATTTGAGCTCCGAAAAAAAGAGAACCCACGCAATCCTTTGGCAAATGCGTGTGTCTTTCTTTGGGGACCCCTCAAAACGGTTGGTTTCAGTTTGGTTTTGCATATACCCTTGAAAGAGAGACGGACCCAAATGGAAAATCATGGGACCCACATGGTTTCCTGACAGCTGTATATATATATATAGAAATATCTAGCAACGGGCTAGCAGCTAGGACATTTATCGCAGAGTAGTTGTTCATAGCAGAAACCCCTATGTTGCAATATTCTATCTGTTGCTTTCTTATTTTGAAATATTCTGTCTGTTGTCTCCTTTTTTGTTGAAATATTCTATCTTTAATTTTTGTTTTATTCTAACTGACTTTTCCTATTGATTCTAACTCATTTTTGATAGACTTTTGAAATGTGCATTTTCATTTACTCTAAAAAATATTTTCTAACTGCTAGCGCGATACTATAAGGAACGTGCAAGTTCCTGTGCTGCAAAGCAAATGTCTGGCCTGGTGTACGCTAGCCATTGTATCTTGCCGACTGTCCTTATGTATGCTTTGTGTTCCTCTGTGTTCAGAGGTTGCTCTGTCTTGGTGTCTGTCTTAAGTGCTGGTGAGCATGGTGTTGGTGCTGGGTTGCAGTTGCTCATGTTTGCTTCCGCCAGGATGTCGTTGACGTACTTGTCCTGCAGGCTGATGTCCACCTGTCTCCGTTGTGTGTGATTTTCCTTCCGAGAAAGGAAACCGTTGTACCTGGTTGTAGTTCACCTGTGGGTCGTAGAAGAACCTCCTTCTCGATCTGTTCGAAGATCTTGTCGATGTTGTGTCCTTCTCCAAGTAGAAGTGGGTCGTAGACGTAGATCATGATGTAGGCTGTCCCTTCCTTGTTCCTGTAGACGTTGGAGTCTGTTTTGAGCCGTGTTAGTCCAAGCTTTGTGAGGACTGTTGCGATGTGATCTTGCCACTGTTTGGGACTAGATGTAAGGCCGTACATTGCTTTGTTGAGCCGCCAAAGCCAAACAATGTGCGTGTTGTTCTCGTCGTAAAATTCTTGTGGCGGTCTCATGTGGATGTCCGTTGTTGCTGCTATGGCATGTAGGAATGCCACGCTGACATCACCTGTGCGAACTTTCCATCCGTTTGCTAGTGCTGTTGTGAGAAGTGTGCGAAGGATGCTGAACATTGGTGTTGATGCGTACAGTGTGTCTGTGTCTGCTATGTTTTCGGTGTAGCCTTTTGCCACTGTGCGCGCTCTGATTTCATCTCCTTTTGGTTTCAGCACCCACTTTGATTCCACAATGTTTCGTTGTTGTTCCGGCGTGAGTGTTCTGATGTCAACCTCTGTGAAGACATTGTGTTCCTTCATTTGCTTGATCTCTTTCTTCATACCTTCTGCCACCGTCCCGCTTTGTTGTTTACTGTGATGGCTCCAATCCTGAGCTTCATTTTCGGTTGCTCTGTTTGCTCTGGCCTTTCCTTCTGCTGTTGCTCTGCTTCCGTTTTCTGTTGCTTGCTTGTGCTTCCTTCTGCTATTTCATCTGCGCGTGTTCGTGTTGGGGGTGGTAGTGGTGGTCGTCTTGATGTCGTCGGTGAAGTCGCCATTGGTGATGTAGGTCCAGCATCTCCAAGAAGAAGTCGTTGTTGTTTTCTTGGTGACCCATCCTGCTGCGGCGCTCGCTTATGCTCGTTTGTTGTGCTTGTTCGCTTGTTCCTGCATCTTGCGTGCTTGTGCGTGATGTGTCTGTTCCTGTTTCTCTTGTTGGTCGCGCTACTCTTGTTGCGATCGGTGCTGTCGGTGGTGGTATGTGCCATGACTACATCCATCAACTGCTGGTTGTATTTGTGTGGTGCTATTGTTCTTCTGACTGTCCTTGCTCGTATGACTCTGTTGCTGATTCCAAGGATGTGTTCCCCTGTGCTCTCATCTCGACCCAACCAGATGCCGTCGAAGAAGCGCTGTTCCAGTTTTGGGTATTGTTTGAGTGTCGGAACCATGTACTGCACTGTTTCTCCAAACTCGCAGAGTGGAGTTTGTGGGTTCTTTTGCCATCTGTTGAAGTACCTTGTGTGTCCGTTGCTGTGAATGGCATATCTGTTGAGGATGTAGGCGCTGTGCCTTACAATCCATGCCATCAGTGGGTGTTGCAAGTTGATCTTTCTGTTGTAGTTCTGTTGGAGTTGTGCCCTTAGTGTCCTGATTTGTCGAAACAGTGTGCGGTGTGCTCTTTCAACGCTTCCTTGTGATTGCGAGCTGTATGCTGGCGAGAACCTCACTTGCATGTGTCCTATGCTTTGAGGTAGTCCTCTTGGTCGCTCTGTAAGATGGCATGTGTGCGACCGCATTCCAGAAGGAATGTCTGCAGCTGTTGTACTGCGTGCTCGAACTGTTGTTGCTTGTCTCTGATGAGCACTGCCATCATCATGCCTGTCTGTATGTCGATTGCTCTTAGAACCGGGGTTGCTTGGCACGCCGGGTCGTCAAAGCTCTTCAAGTACGCGAAGTCAAGTTGTATTACTGGGCTTCTGCTTGTTTGTTGTTGCTGCTTGTGTGCGTCTGCTTTGCCTCTTGATTGTGTGCATATTTTACACCAACTCCTGTAGGGAAGGTGTGTGAGCTCATGTTCTGCTAGTTCTTGTGCTGTTGGTTGCTTTGGTGTTGGTATTGCTTTTGCTCTGTGTGCTTTCTGCTGTGCTTCTTCATCATCTCCTGGATGTAGTTGCGTGTCGTACTGCGCGTTCTCCTCGAAGTTGGTCGAACCTGTCCACAGAAAATTGTGGGATTTGTTGGGCTGCGTTGTCCACTCGTCCTCGATGTACTTGTGCTCGTTCTTGTCGCCGACCTTCGTAGATCTTGTACCACGGAAGGGCGTGAGGTTCTTGATGTCTGGTCCATCTGTGGTGTTCTCCGGGATGTAGAAGTCCTGTCCTGGTAGAACATGTACTCGTTTCCAAAGATGTCCTTCGCGAATCCAGTAGTCCGATGTTGGGGTCATGTGGTGCGGTTGTGGGATTCCTTGCGTCTTTGTTGTCAGTCTCATCTTTGGGTTGTAACGAATGACATGTGGAGTGATTCTTGTTGCTGCTCGATTTCCTGTTGTGGTGGTTGACTGTGCCGCTGTTTGCTGTTGCTTAGCCGCCATTTGTTGTTGCTGGGCCGCCGACTGCTGGTGCTGCTTCTTGATTCGGAAGACTGTTTCACCTTTCCATGAATGTGGGAGTGTTCTGTGTTGTTGCTTGCTGTCTAGTGTCTGATACTGTTCTTCGATGACGTACGTTGCGCCATCTTGCTTCTTTACTGTGGTTCGTCTGTAGTTTTCCAGTTTGTCGAGTGACACTGGACATTCTGTTGTGGATTCAGGTTCCAACCCTGTGCATGTATGTGCTTGTACATGCTCCGCCCGCTACAGACTTCAAGATCACTGACAGCAGTGTGAAAAGGTAGTCAACGGTTTGCTAGGTGGCCTAGGCTTGATAACACAGGTTATCAGCCGTAAAGGCTTGCACAAAGATCGCCATGGCATCCGGAGATATGCCTGCTATATACAATATCTCTGGAGATGTTGGTGACGGTGGTGAAGGTGCAGTTGCATCCAATGGTCCTGTTGACCCTCGCGATCCACGAAACATGTTTGGATTCGCGACAAACTACCAAGCCACCCAGAACATTATGCATGTACATAACGACACGGGTGACGCTGTCAGGGAAGAGGCCAACACGTTACATCGCGTTGCTATGGATGCTGCAAGCGCGGAATATAGCGCTCATTTGGCAGAAACTGTGCATCGCCTGGATGAGGAGAACAACCGCCGGACTCTTGAGCTGCATGAGCAGTTCGCAGAGTCCCGCTTTCTTCAGCGCCCAGGTTAGTCAGATGCGGGGAATCAAGCTGTGTCGCAAAGAACGGCACAGCGCTTTCGCACAAAGCTTACATGCTGAGACTGTTGTGGCGGAGAACTCGGAGAAGGCGGTCGGTGAGCAGAGAGACAGTATTTTGGCGGAGAGTCACGCCATGCAGGACACGATCAACGGGCTGAACGACACCGTTGAGCGTCTGAGGAGTGATCTCGAAAGGGCGCAGCGTGAGATGGTGCGCAGAGATCCCCAACCTGCATCAAGTTTCAGAACGTCAGTTCAGAGTCGTTTTTGGATAAGAGGGGCAGTATCTTTGATGATCCGCGTCTTTTTCCAACACAGAATGCACAAACCTCTGGACCTATGCCTCAGATCATTCCACAGCAGAGTTGGACAGATCCTATTTCTGGTGCAATGCAGTTTGATATAAATGAGCATGCGAGGCGGTCTTCGGAGCAAGAAAACAGCCGAAGTCAGCAAAACCAGCCGACAAATCAGCCGAATGTTGAACGGTTGACTGGTCCCGAGACCACTGGGGCAGAGTTCCGTGCGGCCCTCCTCGGCTTTGTCCGGAATCAGCATGATCGGCCCAAAGCAAAAGAAGCTGATTCGTTGAGGCTGAGTGAGTTTCCAACTCCTGAGACCTACAGAGCCTGGAAAACGGCTACTCGCGAAGAGATTCGGGCTCCTTCTGATCGGCCTGACGCTGCATTCACCTGGGTGAACAAGGTGTACGTCAACAGGGAGGACAACAAGAATCTCATGTTAGAGCTTGGAGATCCAGAGCAGTTTGAAACGTTGGACACAAAGCTTCTTGCAGCCTTGTCGCGGATCGCTAGGGGCGACCTTAGTCGGCAGATCCTTACGTACAAGGAGCAACAAGCCGCTTTGGACAAAGTTGTCTGTGGACGTCAAGTTCTTCTCATGTTTGAACAGTATTTCAGAACGAATGAGGAGGCCGGAGCGTTGTGTTCCACTGAAGATTTGTTGAAGGTGGTGCTTCATGGAAATGGTTTGATGACCTTTATTCAAAATTGGGATTCCTTCATTGCTGGCATGAAGATCGTTCCGGAGCAGCACGTCTTGAAGGACATCTTCTTGCGACAGATTCGTGGATGTCACAAGATCAAGTATGACCTTGATACATACGAGCGTGCAATAGATGGGTCGTATGATAAGAGCTACGAGTTTCTTGTTCAAGCCGTTCGTGATGTTTTGACTCGGGAGCGATTGCAGTCAAATCGTGATCGTGTTGCTCGAGCTCACAATCAGAAGGTCGGTGCTCCAGCTCCAAATGCAAATCCTGGGCGTGCAAGAGATCCTTCAGCGGTCAAGTATTGCTTTGATTTTCAGAAAGGCAAGTGCACTCGGGACAATTGCATTTACAAGCATGAGAAAGATCCAAGACCCCCGAGCCAGAATCCGAAAGGAAAAGGTCGGGGGCGCTCTGACAGCCAAGGAAGGGACAGGGATCGGTCAGCATCGAGAAAGAGAGCGGAGCTGAAAAAGATCCTGTGCAGGTTTTTCAAAGGTGGTCAGGGAAAGTGTACTTGAGGAGACAACTGCATGTTTTCGCATGAGACTCGGTCTGCTGCGCGGACAAGCCGAGCCCAAAGAAAGGAGCCAGTAGAGGTAGGTCTCCCACCCCAAAGGGAAAAGGGAGAAAGCGATCCCAGAGCAAAAAGGGCGAGTCCTCAGCCGCTGTGTGTCTGAGATGAAAGAGACCAATGCATGCCTCGCAGCATGCCGCCCAAAGCAAGATTTCTGGGAAGTTGACTCGGTGAACGAGATGGTTATTCGACACCATGTGATGCCCCGAAAAGCGCTTTATGATCCGAAGCATGCAAAAGACCTTCCTGTTTCGCTGGAATGTTTGTTGGATCAGCGCATCACCAAAGCCAACATGAATGGCAAAGAGCAAGTGTTTGGTGATTTCTGGGCGGATCCTGATGAAGGCTTGGAGCAATACTGGACTGGGCAAACAATTTTCATTTGCAGCACAGATGTTTCCAATACCCGCAGATGCGTCAAATTCGCACATGATGTCGAGATCGTCGAGATCGAGGCCAACGGGCTATGCCTATCATGTGCTCCAAAGCCGAACGACCCTGAGGTGGTGTGGTATGATGGTTATGCGCCTGGCTCAAATCCCAAGGATCTTATCGATGCTATTGACAAAGCTTTGATTCTGGAAGGGGTTGTTAAGTTGATGCAGGCCAATTACAACGCGCCTTGTGGGTTCTTTGGCGATTACTATGATGACGATGATCCAATTTATTGCGGTTTGTATTGTCCTGGTTGTTGGATTGATGATGATGAAGCGAACCTTGATGAAGTGCCGGAGTATGTTGCTACGCCAGCACCAGCAGGGCTTCGTCAGTGGATTGTCGACACAGGTAGTGAACAAGACCTGGTTGACACTGAGCGTGCAGCTACACTTCAAAAGAGGGTTAACCCTGCATTGACTCCAATCAATCTTTCAACAGCAAATGGATCAATTTGTGCAGACAAGATTGCGGACTTCTCCATTGATCAGTTGAACGAGGTCGTCACTCCGTATGTTTTGCCGAGCACGCCAGCTGTTCTTTCTGTTGGTCAAAGATGCTTGGAAAAGGGGTACGATTTCGTATGGAGAAAGGACAGCGCCCCGTACTTTGTGCGACCTGACGGCAAGGCGGTGATAGTAAAGCTTGATGGGCGAGTTCCGTATGTAGATGATCAGTGCGAGGTCATAGCTTCTGAATCAGCTATGCCTGTCGCGCTTGCTGCATCCGATCAGAAGATCGGGGGCGTTGAAGAGCCTTCATCCTCAAGTGGGGGGCGACCTTCGCCGGATGCTGCATTGTTTCCATTGCGTCCTGACGAAGCTGAACCGCCGGAACCGGAGTTTGATCCGGAATTGGAGGACAACCCTGAGGTTGCTGAAGCTCCAAAACAAATGTCCAAGCGTTCAAAAGAAATGATGATGCGTGAGGCCAAAAGTGAAGAGCATCTTTTCACTCACAGGCCCAAGAACCCCTTTTGCGAAACATGTGTGCGAGCAAAGATGCAAGCACCTCAAGCTCGTCGCAGACATGGATCTTCTTCAGTGGATGCAACAGCATTTGGAGATCATGTGACTGCTGACCATGTCATTTCAAATGATGAAACGTACGGGTTCAAGGGCGAGTGGAATGCTCTGGTTGTGAAAGATGTTTTCACGCAGTTCCGGTATTTTTACCCTCTTCAGCAAGGCAAGATGCTGACAGTTGTGTTCGTGCATTTCAACATTTCACGAAGCCAGATGACCACGTTGGAATTTTCTATTCTGACAATTCTGGCGAAATTGCAGCTGCGGTGAAGAGTATGGGTTGGAGACACGTGCTGAGCCAGCCATATGTCAGTCAATCTTCCGGGGTGATCGAGCGCGAGATCCGTACAATCCTGGAGGGAGCAAGGGCAAATTTGTTTCAAAGCGGTTTGCCGGTTGAGCTTTGGCCTTTGGCAGCTTTGCTCTCAATGTTACAATTCCAGATGGCAAGGACAAGTCGCCGTGGGCTTTGCGTTTTGGGGATGAGTTTCCTGCAAAATTGTCGTATTGGATCAATCGTCAGCGCATCGATTGGAAGCAGTCCAAGTTTCTGCCAACTTCGGATGTCGGCATTTTTGTTGGCTATCACGTGCAACCTGGCTTTACCTACACGCATGAAATTTTGGTATTGCCGCTCAAGAATTTGCCGGACAAGTTGCGGACGGGTGACATTAGTCCCCTCCGAGTTAAGCAGTATGAGTTCAGTCTGCTTGATGAGACGTTTGTTTTTCCCGCAAAGCAAGCTATTGCCGACGACAAACCGCGTTCTCCGGATGAATTGGAATATGAGCCGGAGTCACATTTGCAGCCTGGCGAAGCAGCCGTGCCGGAGGAGGTTTTGATGGAAGATCCTCCCGCACCTGCCGAGGGACTTGCTGATCACGATCCTGATCACATGCCGGATGGGTCGGCAGTTCCACCTGGGTTTCAATGGGATGGTTTGCGTTTGGTGAGGGCTCGAAAGTCAAGTCGTCCTCAGATATGTGGAAACTTGCCTCTCCCAAAGAACGTGCTCGTGTCGCTGAGGAGTATCGCAAGGAGCTCGCGAAGAAAAAGGAGGCAAATCCAGATGCTGCAGACGTAGCTGCCACGGCCGTCTGTGTTCAGCCCAATCACGCTGTTCATGGTCAGGGGGGCACAGTCAAAAAGCTCCCGTCGCCGGCAGCCGTCGCATCAGCTATTCCTGAAACGCTTGCCCCTCAACGAAAAAGGGAAGACTGTTCATGAGCATCGAGCATGTGTCACTGCAGTTATTGAAGAGCATATCAGAAGATTTGGTCAATGCTTTGTTGATGACTGCAGCAGTCGCAAGGCTTATTCCGCGCTCGGAAGTTGCAAACACTCCTGAGGCAAAGAAGGCTTTGGATGTCGAATGGGAGAAGCTCAGAAGCAAAGGTGCCTGGGACGAGTCGCGGGTAAAAGAACGCAACATAGCCCGTATCTTTGAGGCGTGTTACCTCAAGGGAAGCGAGCTTGCTGTGGGCGACCCCAGCCGAAAATACAAAGGCAGAACTGTTTTCGAAGGAAATCGTGTGGTTGATGAGAACTATGAGCAAGCGATGTTTGCTGAACTTGGTTCTTCCCCTGCAAGCATGGAAGCAGGCAAAATTGTTGACCTGTACGGTTCTCAGCCTGGATTTGGTAAGCAGCAAGGGGATGCAAAGCAGGCACACACGCAGGCGTTGTTCGAAGGCATCGCCACATGGGTGAGACTTCCACGAAGGAGTTGGTGGAGCATTGCGAACATCACGATCTTGGCTAACACCGAAGGTTCGTACTATATGCTCCCGCCCATCTACAACCAGTTCATGGAAAAGTTGTTGGATGAGTCGCTCAGCAAGCACAAGCTCCTTCGCAAGAAGGAGTCGACCTTTTTGGTGTCTCGACAGGACAGGCTCGACAATTACCACATGATGGACTCCATCGAGAATCGGAAGACGTCAACGTGATGAAATGCGTTGCTGTCGCGGAGGCTCACAAGGACGACTTCAACCATGTGAGGCTGTACCTTGAGTACCGCCGAAGCTGGACTAAATCCGTGCACTTTGGCTGAGTATGAGGCAAACAGGAAGCTCACGCTTGAGTCATGGGAAAGCCTTCAACGTCCTATCAAGCTCGCGAAGGGCCGCATTCTCGAAAAGATCGAGGAGGTCGAAATCAAGGAGGAGATTGATTACGACGACGATGAAGCACTCCTGCAAGGGAGTGCCGCTGAGGCTGCGCTTGGCGTCAAGGCCGCTCCGGCTACACCCAAGTTCACCGCGAAAGCATCGCCTAAGGTACTGGCGAAAGCAAAGACAGCAGCGGTGGCATCGGATGTGCGGGGGGCAACCCCTGCCGGAAGCGCATTGCCAGGCAAGCCCGGCGGCATCGTCACCTTCCGCGGCCAGCAGTACGAGGCAAAGATCCTCCCGGGCACGATTCTGAAAGTGCCGACCTTCCTGAAGGGAGAGCCCTCCTCTACGTTAACTGGAATGCTACGTGGCCGATTTCAGGATCACCGGCCATTGGACTTCGACGAGAACTACTTTGTCGACGTGCGCCATGTGCGACAAGTTCAACACAAAGACCCGGAGCAACATCGGGTACAAGACGCTGTTGAAGATCTTCGCTTGTGACCCGAAATGCAGATTCACTGTTCTCGCGATCAAGCATCCTTCGGCCGCTGAGAACAACGAGGAGTGGGTTGTCATCAAGGTTCGTGCCAGCCAAGGACACGCCAGCAGCGTTGATGCTGATGGCGACATCAGCCGAAACCAGTACGCACTTGCGAAGGCCATCTTCGGGAAGTTTCTCCCGGAGGACGCTCGCAAGGCCGGACTGCAGCTTTCGCTGATTAAGGACAGCCCTGGCAAACTATACCATCGAACCAGCAAGGCCGCAGCCGACAACATCGTGAGGACGGGAGTGATTCCGGGCGGAGTTGGAGCAACCGAGAGCTGGCGTGCGCAGAGCCACTTCTCTATCCACCCCGTCGAAAGCTCCGCCTACAATGCAGGGGTTCGTGCCTCCATGCCGATCGAGCTCGTCGTTGATTTCTTTCGGAGTCTGACGTCATGCTGACTGCCGACATCGTTCCCAATGACGCCATCTTGTACTATTCAGATGCGCAGACAGGTGAGGTGCTTTGGAGAAACGCCCTTCGCCTTGAAGCATTGGAGAGCCAAACGACTGTCGATTCGCTCGCCGCAAGGCGAGCCGTCACTGTGACTGCAGATGAGGCCTTTCAGACCGACACGGAGGGAAACAGGGCCATGAATCCCGAAGAGGAGCAGACGAATGAGGATACGGCCGTCACTTGCCCGGGGCAACCCGAGGCCGATTCCTCACGCCCTTCGCCTTGAAGCATTGGAGAGCCAAACGACTGTCGATTCGCTCGCCGCAAGGCGAGCCGTCACTGTGACTGCAGATGAGGCCTTTCAGACCGACACGGAGGGAAACAGGGCCATGAATCCCGAAGAGGAGCAGACGAATGAGGATACGGCCGTCACTTGCCCGGGGCAACCCGAGGCCGATTCCTCAGTCGTCAGATTCAAGACCTTCGCCATGCCCGTCCACTACACGGACTGTAGCATTTGCGGCGAGGACATGATGCAGGGGCAGCTGAAGTGCCAGCGTTGCGGACAGAGCGCCAAAGAGGCCAATGACGTTCAACTCTTCAGAGCTGCAAAGCGGAGAACGCAAATGCTCGAGGAGGTGTGTCACCGGGTTGGCAAATCGGTTGATCAGCTCCTCATCAACGATTTCAAGGGCTACACGGATGTTGCAAAGCGAGGAGCAACATCTTTCGAGGCAAAGCAAATCGAAGCCTCGAAGAACTACGATAGCAGAGCCCGGAAGCTTGGATATGACAATGTGGTGGACAGGTTCGACAAGGACGCGACCTTTGCCCTTCGCATGGTCGAGCAGGGCCACAATCGCGAGAGCCTCTACCAAATGTCTATCTATCGGTTTTGCGTCCTTCCCGAATTTCCCCGAAGTTACGATCAGAGACTTCTCGGGGTGGGGCCTGGCTATGGAAAACGAGGACTCCACTACGTCAGGACTGTCTACGTCACTGGTGGCCAGGTTGGGGATTATGACACCAGCTTGCACTCGTTTCCATGGCTATTCTCAGGTCAACATCCTCCCGGGGATGCGCAACCTCGTCACGTTCGGCGGAGAGTTTCCTACGCTCCGGGCAACCGGAGCCGAGGGCCTTGAAGCTAAGATCAAGGAGATCTGTGACAGGGCGGAGGGCGACGCAAAGAGGCTTGCTCAGCGCAGCCAAAAGCAAAGCGCTGAGGACCGTGCCCGTGGACACACTCAGCCTGCATCCAGCTCCACTGCAGCACACAGGAGCCGCAGCTGGAGGGACTGGAGCGGGCGAGGAGCAGCTGGGAATGGTCGACCTGGAGCTCGCGTGGCTGGTCTACAAGCGGGAGATGGTGAATGCAATCAACATCATAAAGGAGCACCTCTGAGAGCGAGTAGCCGTTTGTTTGCATGATGGATGTGTAATGTCCATTTTCAACGTGCAATGGATGTGCGTGTTGAATCAAAGCGGGCTGCAAAACCTGCCGACATTTTTGTTGCTGCTCAATCTCAAATGAGGGGGGTGTGGATTCAGGTTCCAACCCTGTGCATGTATGTGCTTGTACATGCTCCGCCCGCTACAGACTTCAAGATCACTGACAGCAGTGTGAAAAGGTAGTCAACGGTTTGCTGCTTGCCTAGGTATTCCTTAGGTGGCCTAGGCTTGATAACACATCTGTTCGTTCGGGTGTGAACAGTGCTTTCCTGTACACTCTGTGTACTCGCACGAGTTCTCCGTTGTTGTTGTATTGCCAGAGGTCACTTGTGCCTCCTCTGACAATGTCTGCTCCCGTTGGCGTGAGAGTTGTTGGTGCAATCGTTGTGATTGGTGCTATTGTTGCGACTTGTCCTTGCGGTGTGTCCCTGACTTGTAGCTCCATGTTGTCCGCCATGATGCTAATGTGCATTTGTAGGAACGGCAGGCCATTCTGCTGTACCAGGTTGCTGTGATTTTGAAACCTTGTTGAACCAACCTTGTGACCGAAAGGATTGGTTGTTTGACGTCGCAAACGTAAAAGGGTATCACTACGTGTTGCCCTGCGTCGTTTTGCACGCAGATCCATTTGCACCCGTGTACTTTGATTGGTTGGTTTGTGACTGTTCTGAGTTGTGGTCCTGTGTCCTCTTGTATTTGTTGCAGTGGGTAGTCTGTTGCAAACCATGTTGGGCAAACATGTGTTGCTGCTCCACTATCTATCTATCATGAGTTGCACTGCTTTGTTGTCCATGTTGCTTGTGTCCGCTGCTTGTATTGCTCCAGTAACCATGTCGTCTATGCCTGAGACGACCAGTGGCGTGGTGTTGGTTGGCGCCGCCGGTCGTGCCAACTGTGGCGCTTGGTTGCACGGTGTCTGGTCCTGGTTGTACCAGGTGTTGTCGTAAGTGTCCTGTGTGTTGTACCACTGAAACGAGGGGTCTGTGTTGTTGTAGTCTCCATCCGTATCCAAGTTGTAGACCGGAACTTGGCAGTTCTTGGCGAAGTTCACAGCTGTTTTCCCTTTGGCTCCTTTGCTGTATCCCTTTCCTTTGTGTTTTCCTTTTCCTTTGTGGAATCCGGTGAATCCTTTTCCTCCTCCGTATGGGTTTCCTTGTCCTATGGGACCCTGCTGTCCTTTGCCTTTGTTGTAACCTGTGTTGAAGTTAGTGTTGTTGCCTTTGTTGCCGTAGCCGCCGTAGCCGCCGTAGCCCTTTCCTGTGTTGTCTTTGCCTTTGTACTTGCCTTTTCCTTTTGCTTTGTTGTTCTTGCCGCCTTTGTGCCATGTGCCGCCGATGTCCATTGGTGCTGGTCCTTGTCCGCTGCTTGCTGGTGCTTGTGTCATTGTGTGTAGTCGTGCAAATGCTGTTGATGCTCTGTGGTATTGCAGGATCAGTGACCTGATCTGTGCGTACGTTGTGATTGATCCTGCTTGTAGCTGTAGGTGTTGCTGCAGTGGTCCTTTTGTTTCGTTTAGCAGTATGGCTATTTTGACATTGTCCGGCAGTGTTGTGTTGTTGTCCCTTTCGTACCGTGTGACCTCAAACTCCCATGTGGTGTAGGTTTCTTCAAACTTCTGTTCGTTGAACTGTGGCTTGAGAAGCTTTGTGAGGTACCCGATGCTTCGTGTACCTATGGGTATCGAGACCCGGATGTGGAGTTGTCTCCAGATCTCGAAGCCAGTGTTTGTCGCATGTTGTCTGCAGATTGTTGCTGCAGTGTCGTCGCAAGTGTTAACGAGGATGTAGTTGAGATCGCTCCCAAGTTGCTTCCAGTGTTCTGCTGTGGCTGTGTCTGGTGCTGCTGTTTCAAGGTCGTCCAGTGTGTGTGTTGCTGTCTCAGCTCCTGAGAGTGGTATGCTGTCATCTTGTACTTCCACTCCTCGAAGGCCTCGTATGTGCCATTGAACCGTGGTGGTGGTATCTTGTATCTGTGCACTTGTGTGACTGCTACTTGTGCTGTGGATGCTTGTGCCATGCCGTGTTACTTACTGCTGTACACCTAAACCTGTGAGTGCGTGTTGGAGCTCACCCTGGGTAGTGCGTGGGTCGTGTACCAGGGATCACTGCTCCGCTACCATGTAAAACTTCAGTGTGCAAATGTTTGAACCTGTGTGTGAGCGGCGGCAGCTGTCGTGCATCTGTTTTCACATGTGCCAGCTTGAGCCTGTATGGCTCAAGGCCTGTCAAGGACAATGTCTACCTCATGTAGACACTGCCCTAATGTATTTTTGGATGTCTCTTGACATCTCTCTCCCCTCTCTCCCTGTCTCTCTCTCTCTCTCTCTCTGCATTGCAGCGTCACGTCCCCCTCGATGTCCGGTTCATGACCCTGAACTGTCATCTCACTACTGGCTTTCCCCTTGATTTTCCCTTCATGTCCTTTTCGCGTTTCCCATGATGTCCTGGTCATGTCCCTTCCATTCCTTTCAACTCCCCCTTCATGTCCCTGTCATTTTCTCGGTATGTCCGCTTAATTTTCCATGCATGTCCCGTTCTTTGGTTGCGAGTCAGTTCCCTACATCTCCCGTCGTGCCGATTGGTTGCCTTGTCCTTTGTTTCCCTTTCATTCCCCCTGCACTCCACTTGTTTTCATTTCTGTCCCTTTCATGTCCCTTTCAGTTCCCCTTTCTTTCCCTTTCATGTCCCGTTGCTTTCCCGTCATGTCGACTTCCTATTTCCTCCCCTCATTTCCTTGGCACTTCCTTGCATTTCCCCTGTGCTCCCCAGCATTTCACGTTTTCCAGCGTTTTCGCAAAGAGGACGTCCAAAAACACACGATTTTCGGCAAAATGAGAAAGAGCCGGCAGGGGGATTCGAGCCTGGGACCTGTTTGGCCCGGTTCCCCGAAACATTCCCAAGCTTATTAGATAGCTACAGAAAGAGCTTGAGAATGACATCATATTCACTCTCTGTCTTCTTTCCATGAGACGGAAAGAAGCAGAGGCAAGATGATGAAAAGTGAAACAGCATGTACGTTCCGGCCAAGCGCTCCCCGTTCCTGTAACAGCCTAAAGACTCCCCCCCGGTTTAACAGCCCCCTGGTGAAGTTGTCACGGCCAAGCGAGTAGGCGTGCTTGTGCGATTGAATTCTCTGTATACGGTCAGAAATATATTATATGATATACTATCACATATTATTATCATTATTATTATATATATATTCAACTTAGTGAAAACTTGGTGACTTGGCATGTGTTTAACTTGTTATCTATGGCAAGGCGTTTAAATCGTCTTCTTTTTTAAATGCGGTAGACTTGCACGCTGTTCGAACGGTCCCTCTGTGCACTGCCCCTCAACTTAGTTTCAAAGCCAAGCGCTTGTCCCGCTTTTCACAGCCCCCTCGATGAAGGTTGTCATGGCCAAGCCCTGCAGACGTGCACACTCGCTCAGACGGTCCTTCTGTTCGCAGCCCTTCGTCACTAGCGTGTTTCAGTTCTAAATATATGAACATATACATTCACATATATGTATATACAGATACACCTTCCAGTTTGTAGGAAAGCTTATTGTTCGTAGTATCTGCGATGTAAGTATCCCGCGCAAGGTGATCGGGGGTGCTTTTGATTCGAGCAAACCTGGTGACTCTCCTTGCAGAAACACAGGTTATGCCCGTTGTGCCAGCCACCTGTTGAAAGAAGGGGTTGGCAGATTATGCCTGCGCAACCCCATATTGCAGCCACAAACCCAATGCTGGGATCCGACTTGAAGTTCCAACCATGAGCTTGACTTGCGCCGTGCACTGTTCTGCACTGCACCCCCAGGCTGGACGGGACACAGAAGCAGTACCTGGCTTGACGCAATGGCTGGATTCGCTGAAGCTGCAGCACTGCAATGCTGTGGCTGAAGAGTGGTGCCAAAGGCAGAGCAGTCAGTCCGTGATTGATGCGCTAGATGGCGGATCTCGTTTGTTTGTGGGCATTTACATGAAACGGTTTGCTCTTGATTTGCTTGGAGTAATGTTTAGTGGTGTAGTCCAGGATTTTCAACAGGCAGGGCCCAAGCCAGAATAGGTTGCGCAGTTGGGCGATGAGCATCCTTCCTTGAAACATGCAACAAGTATCAGAGTCGGCTAAGCCTTGCACTTTCTCTTGTCTCTGAGTGGTTTGAAAATGGTATTGGCCCATTGCGAAAAATGCAGAATCAGGATCTACTGTGGATCCTAATGCGCCACTGGCGCCCTGGGAATATCACTTGGGAGAAAGTCAAATCTCATCAGCATGTGAATGATGCTAAGTGTGCCCGTTGCGGAAGTTTACAACACATGTCTGTCCATCTATGTATCTATCTATCTATCTATCTATCTATCTATCTATCTATCTCTCGATCTATCTATCTACCCATCTATGTATCTATCCATCCATCTAGCGATTTAGCAATCTTCAGTTGAATAATCACGACCCCTTGACCCCCAAAGAGGTACCCCAGAAGGGTGTGCATGTATATAAATGGCAATGTCCATTTGGCTCAAGATGCCCATTAGACCAAAATCAGGGTTTGCGCTCGCCTACCGGACTGGGGTTAATAAGGGTCCCGGTTTCTGGTTCGCGTTGTTTCTTTCCCTGTTGAGTGGTTATTAGCCGTAACTGCTTTTTGGGATTAGGCCCCCTCAGTCCGGTAGTCAGCGCACTTCGTGACGAGCTCACCCGTTGGGCTCGGCGTGAGTTCCAGGTTGGGGTGGCAAGAGTCCCCTGGGAGGAGGGGGGAAGCTTCGGACTTGCATCGGAGCTCCTGGCGTGGCAGGCCGATTTCACTGAAGAGAGCTATCGGCACCTGCGGGACATCTACCCCGACCTCTACGACGCCGTCATCGCCCGAGGCCGCCACCAACCAATCCCAATTCACCAACGGGCGCAGGCCGCAGCTCAAGGCGCGGCAGGGCAGGCCACACCAGCTCAGCCACAGCAACAGCCAAGCACCCCATCAAGTCCATCCTCCACCACAGTCCACCCGAGTTGTCGGGTAGGCGCAGTTG